>VZRF01009875.1:741364-796921 GCA_013396875.1 Vireo altiloquus
GGAGGCCGCTCCCTTCCCGGGGCCGGGGCCGGTGGGAGGCCTCGGGCCGCCAGGCCGGGCGAGGGGCCGGTTGCGGCAGGGGCTATCCGCGACCTTTAGCGGCCGGGCCGGGGGAGAGTGGCGATGCTGCGGCTCCCGGGGAAGGGAGAGCTGAAGCATCCCGGTGCCTCCCGGAGGTGGGGGGGAAGAGAAGGAGAGACACAGCTCCTTAAAAACAGTTGGGGGAGAAAAAATCCAAGTAAATAAAAGTGTGAAACGCAGCAGGTTCTGAAGCACCTGCGAGATTTCTGTTAGCCCAAGGAAATGCTTGGGAATTATCTCTGGGATGGCAAACAAATGGCAAATGCCTGGGGTGCCGCAGTGCTGTTGCCAGGGGCAGGTGGGGCTGTCTCTGTCTAAACACAAAAAAAAAACTCAGCTACAAACTCAGCTCCTGGCCTTTGGGGTACGTGCTTTTGCCCAGAGAAGTTTAAATATTGAACTGAGCACGATGCAATAAAGGATAGTGTTGCAGGTTGTGTTTAGTCATCTTTGCAAGGCCCTTTCAGTGCTGGCTCTGCAGTGGAAAACCTTCATGCAAAATAGTTGTTTAAATTCTCTCCATAAAATTATATTTATAACCCCTTTTCATAACCAGTACTGAAATGATTGCTATTTTATCTGTGCAAGGTCATAGAGAGCTTGCAGTTCTTTGCCTTGCTACATGACTGGCTGACATTGTATTTAATTCAGCTGATATATGACATTTCTGGTGAGAAATCCTGTTTCCAAGCTTCTGAGTATTTTGGGTTAGGCAGTCTTTGAAGGACATTACATTTCTTAAACATTTCATCGCAAACTTGCATTTAAATCTGTTCCTCACTGTCAGTCTGAACTTTGGGAAGCTACTTGATTCTCATGGAGTTCCATGTCAGGGATACATCTGAACAGATTGTCTTTCCCAGGATAATGAAGAACAACAGAAAATGCAACCCCAATGAAACACTTGTTTACTTCTTGCAGGTATGTGTTTCCTTTTGCCATATCCAGCCCTACTAACATAAACTTTCTTTTCTTTTGCCACAGACTGAAGATTTCTCTGAAGCCTAATTCAAGATGAAGTTCTTACCAGCAATTTTATTTTTCATCTCATTCTCCTTATGGATTGAAGAAGTCTGTTCCAAAGAGAAGTCTTCAAAGAAAGGAAAGGGGAAAAAGAAGCAATATCTATGTCCATCGTATGTTCCTGCTTTCTTTTATGCTTTTGTGTGATGGTAATCCTGCCCTGTTTTTAACAGTGGAAATTATGTGGCAATTGAAGTAGAAGGCAGTGCTCTCTGCTGAAAGAATGGGATCTGTGTTGGGAATGGGTTTGACCAACATCATAGCTAAGTCCTGTCAATGTGTTCCTTCTGCAGCAAGTCCTCTGTTTTAGTGAAAGGGAAAAATCTAAGCCACAGTAATTGTTCCTTTCCTTGTGCCTTGCTGTTTATGGGGACACAGCAGCATGGTCGCATAGTGCTGTGCTGTATAGCGTCATGTTGTAGGTGTATTGAGGAAAGCAAGGAGGGTGCAAAACTGTGCTGAAATTCAGCTTCTGGTTAGCTAGTTTTGTAAGAGAGGGCTTGTCCTATGCATATTCCTATTGCATGTTGAATAGAACTAAGGTCTTCAGCATCTTTCATCAGTCATTTACAGTTCTATAACTTTTATGGAGATGGATTGATTGATTGATGCTATAAAGTATGCCCTTATGGAGTAGTCTCCCTGTAAAAATACAGAAATTAAAATCTGTCATTGCATAGTTGAATTGAGGATGTGTTCTGGACAGCTATGATTACTTGATGTTAAAAATACTCCCTTTTTCTAATGCTTACCACATTTTAGGTTGTGATCCATAGGAAAATGCAAAAGTTTTATTTGTGAGTGCTGTTTTTATCAATTTCTTGGCCAGCCTTACTCATTTTTTAGTGTTACATTTTAAATATCTGAGGAAAAGATGCAGTAAGTGTAGAAAATTACTATGACTGAAATAATGAAATAGTTTAGACAAATTTAAAACGTATTTCTTGTTCAACCATAAAGAAAGAGGTACAGAATGTTAGACTGGCTATTTAACATTAATCAACTTTTTCCAAAGAAAAAACAAAACAAAAAGCAGAATAATCAGATAGAAGCATTGTTCAAGTAATACTTTTTAAAGTTTCCACTCTTTTCAAATATTGACAGTGATGTTTATTTGTAATCCCAAATTTTAGAATGTTTCTACATATAGTGCATGTTTTCCTTCTTTTTTTAAATATCAGACCTAAAAAATTATATCTGCCATTAGATTTGAATACATTAAGATCGGTCTCAAATGTGTTCAGGACTCATCTGAAATTACCCTTACCCATTTTTTTCCCTTTTAAAAGTTAAGTTGAGTTCTGAAGGAGGCTTTTGGTCTGATTTATTGTGAGAGTTTATAACAAGGAGAGAAATGTCAGGGTTCCCAGGACAGGCATCAGAACAGAAGCCCTTGGAAAGTGAGTTAGGCAGCTGGGAACTGACTCCAGGTCTTCCACGGTCTTGTTTAAATAGCCAGCATTTTCCCCTGTTCTTGACTTAGTAGAATTCAAAACATCAATGTCATTTTATCTTAGTCAGTGAGTGGATTTTTCTTTTTTGGTTTTATTTTAAGCTCTATATTTCTTGGTACCATTAAATATGATGTCATTTGTCACCAATACACTTGAAAAAGCATTGAATGCATGCTATCATTTTTAAAGTGATACTTTTCCTGTCTCCAGAAATACTGGTGGAATCCAGTACTTGTCTGATGTTCCACTGTGCAGTGATGCTGGCTAGAGTTGCCATAGCAATGAGTCCTGTTCGATATCCTGAATAATGACAAAATCTATACCTTACTTGGCTGAAGTTCACAGCTTGAGAGACAACCACCTGTAGAAGTTGGATTGCTATTTCTGTGGCTGGCATCTAGAAGACCTCTCATTTGTATGAGCCATGAAAATCAGCTCTGTCTGGCAGAGAAATTGCCTAATGCTCTCTTATCTCAGGCTGCCGCTGGCAAACTTCCAATCATCAGCATTTTTTTAAATGATCTTTCACAAAACTTTTTTGATTTGGTGATACTCTGTGTTATAAAAGAGGTTGCCTACTAGTAATAACTTTTCCTTTGCAAAAAAAGCAAAAAAGTCTTTCCTCGCAATCAAACCGGAACACAATGTAGTGGAGTGGGGATTAAGTGACACTGTAAGGGTTGACTAAAACTATTCAAGGAAGTGTCTAAACAAAATAATTCCTAGTAAAGCATGAAAGAAATAATTTAGAAAAATGCATTTTATTTATTTTTTTTTAAATAGGACTTTTCATAATTTATAAAATTGATTGGTACAAATTCCTAATGAAAAGGTACATTTATAAGTTAAAGTCTTAATCCACCTTTCATTTGCATTGATTACTGGTGCAATAAAATTTAAACCTTAATTGTAACAAATTATTGCATTTTATTTCCTTACAACATGTGAAAAACTAAATTTTACCTCCTCAAGAGAACAAAAACCTGCATTATTAGTTGGATATGGAACAGTCTTCTCCTGCAAACTTTATAATGAAATTCAAATCTATGCAAATCATCATCCAGGAAAAATTTATGTTGAATCTTATATTACTGCCTGCATTCCTTAATTTGATGTTAAGAAATGGATGGCTTTAAGACTGGTTTGGGACTTTAGCATGAATTTGTTTTGTTGTATAAAAACTAAGCATACTTGAACTTTTCTTTTATGGCTCTCCAGAATACAAACCTTTCACCAAAGGCAGAAACATGCTCCTCTGGCATGAAATTAACTACTATTAGGATAAGATGAAAACAAGCTGGTTAGAAACCCCATAAAATGTTCATTATTGTCCCATAAGCAGATATTCTTTCCTTAAATTAGGAAAATTCTATTTTGTATCTTAGAGCAAACCCTTTTACTTGATTATTCTCGATGCTGTACTTCTCAGTGCATTGTGTGATAGTAGTTTGATTTGCCATCTTATTTTCACTTATTCCTGAAACTGTTTTTCCCAGCTTTTTTATTGAAGGGTTTTTTGAAGCTGATTCTTAATCATTTAGTTCTTACTTTGATTTAATGCTTGCGCAGAACAGATGTAAGATTTCACATCTTACATTTAGATCATTTTCCTTCTTACCTCAGGCTTTCCAAATGAAACATAGAGTAATTATACTTCTGTCTGATTCCTGAATCTCAGTTGATTAACAAAGAAATTGACACATTGGGCCTAAAATGTAATAGAGAGTTTTGCACCATGAATCTGAGAAACTGGCTTCCACAGATGCGTAGTGTAATGAAATACAAAGCTTTAGTAACTAACTTTTGCCTTTTGTTTCCATGGAAAATCTTAAGAAAAAAAAAGTCGTCCATCACTTCAAGAGAAAAAGAAATTATGTATTACATTCTTCTGTTTACAAAACTTATTTTGAAATTTCATATGCCTAATACAGATTATTTTGATACAGCTATAGATGGATTTAGTCACTTGATCTCTTTCATGCTCACAGACTGCCCATACTTGTATGACCTTTGTTACTTAGTTCTTATTAACTTCTTCATAATTCCTTATAACACCTGCTTCTCTTAAACATGTGGGACAGTTAGCCATGACTTAGAAAGCTGCTGAAAAATGTTTTTCCTTTTGTTACACCATAATAAATACTTCAGTTATTTTATGATGTTTGAGCTGCTGCTGTTAGCCCCACAGTCCTTAGTAGCCTAGAACGTCTCTACTCAAAACTATTGGCAAGATCTCTAGACAAATGAAATTATATGGAAAGGGAAGTTTGGTTATTACAGAAGTGTTAGAGAAGGCAGAGATAAGTAAGTGTCACATAGCAGCTAACAAACCCAGTAATGACTGTGGTCATTGTCACAGCTGTCTCTGTAAATTATAGTTTTAGGATGACTCAGCTGTTCACTTGCACTTCTGAAGATCTCTCAGCATTCCTAATACCATGACAATGCTGAGAGCATAACCTCAGTCACTAAATCTCATCCTTTTGTCTGGATAGAAAGACTGTGCTTTTAAAACAGCATCCCTCTTCATCTTTATGCGTTTGTCCACATGGAGATTTATATTCATGTAGATGATTAACTAAATACTGTATAGTATCTACAGAGACCTTTTTTACCCACAAAGCAGGAGTACAAATCATATTTGGCTTGTATTCAGTAAAGCATATCAGCTACTTCAGAAACTGTGAAATGGCCCTCTAAGCCCTCCAGAAAACATGGCTTGTGCCATCTGCCAGGGCAGAAGCTTAGAAAGGTCACAGATGCAAAGGTTCAATAAACAGCTTCTTTTAAAAAACAACAACAAAAGACAGTGGAGCTAGGAAAAAAAGCCTTTGATGTGTTTAAAGCATGGAGCTGTATGAAACTCTGTCCTAAAATTTCCCTTGCTTAACTGTAAGCTTCTGACATGCTCTTCCTATTAAGACAAAATTAAATTTCCAAACTTATTTTATACCTTGGGTCCTTGCCACGTCTTCATGGACTACAAGTCTTTTTATCAAGTGTTCAGGTATACATCTCTTCTCAACTGTAGTATGTGATCAACACCAAAATGTAAGTAAGTGGTGGGGAAGTGGAATTATGTCTGTCTTCATTCTCACCGTCTAGAAGACACTGTTGATAGTGTGCAAACACTTTAATTTGTAGGTGTGGTGGAAGTGTTGATTCAGTTTGTGGGAGGAGGTGGAATGAAGTTGAAAGGAAATTTGGTTGTGGAGGAAGATACATCTGACAGTCATTCCAACGATAAGTACTTTGCAGAGCCCTGGTCTTGTTTCTATAAAAATTCTTCTGCCCTGTAGTAACAGCATTTGGTCAATGCTTTTATTATTCTGTATCATGTAACTCTCATGGAAAGCCGTGATCCCAGACAGATAGGGCCACATTCCAGAAGGTTTGCGAATTTCTTTTCAAAGTGATTAAATGTGGTAGGCAGTAAAAGATAAAGCTATATAAGCAAAACCTAAGCTGTCTTGTAAAACAGTTATTAAGTACGATAGACTGGTTCACGTTCAGTAACTTTCCCTCTAAGTGAGCAGTGTTTGTTCCATTCTCAACACTGGCATGATGAGACACTATAATTGTGTGGAAAACTTACAGACTTTGTATTTCATGTACACCCTCCAGACTGAGAAAAAACTTGGATCTATGGGTTAAATTGCCCCACCTTTATCTAAACCCAAGGAAAACCATAGGTCTAAGTTCTGTTGTGAAGACAAATTATATAGAATGTATCTCAGCTTACACTTTCCTCTTATATTGCCACTTATACCACCATGCAGGTGGTTAGATTTTACCAAGATCCTTCAATTGTCTCCATACTTACAACATTTGGAAAAAAAATTGGGCCACATAAGTTCCTGGGACAAGGAACTTATGTGAAAAAATTACTTTGAAAATTTCTGTAGCTTTGCTTAAACATTTGAATGCTGATCATGTTTTACACCTGTCTGCTATATCAGGACACAGCAGGACACCCATTATGCGCAAGGGTCACAGGTGGTGACTTCTGTGGGGCGCAGAGATGCCTAATCTAGGAGCAAGAAAGCTAATTTTAAGAAACAGAAACACTGCTGTGAGCAGTACTAGTCCAGGCTGTATGAAATACTGTGCTAACCTGGTTCTGTTGGTTTGGGGGCTGTTGGCTCTGTGGCAGGTGGATGAACCAGATTGCTTTCCTCAAGTTTAGTGAATAAAAAGGCACTTAGGATTTCTCTATAAACACTCCTTAAGGTGTCTAATCCTGGCAATATTGAATGTGAAACTCAAGTTGGATTTAAGAGGTTTCTGCTAGACAAGGACTGGAGAAGTGACACTAACAACTATTGACACTGCCTAACTGCAGGAAGGTTGTCTATGTGTCCACATTAGGAAACTATTCTCCTTGGTTTTTCTACAACATGAGATGAAAGACAAGCTTTTTCATCCCCTCAACTCACAGTTCACAATTCAGGGTGCCTAATCTGGGTTTCCATTTCAAAATTTGCTAGGAAGGAACCTTTCTCTTTGTTTACCACACTGCATTACCTCCAAATTTAGGTACTGAAGCTACATATCTAATTTTAAGTGTTTAGCTGTCAACTGCATTCATGAAGACATGTAAATGGTGACTCAGAGTTCCATAGTTTTAATGTAATTAGTGATACCACTTTTCATTGGAGTAATTGTAATTAATTTTCTTAGGAGTGGACACGTCACCTTGCTGATGTTTGCAAATGTAGCTATTAAACATATTAAACTAGCTAGTTTATAAACTAGTTATCACTAGAAGAGTGCTATAGTATGTCATTAGTATATATTAACCTGTTTTTATGCTTAGAGTTATTGCACTCAGGAAATCAAATGCCTGCAAATCAGAACACTGATTTGTGTTTATATCAGGAAAATTGTACTTAAACTATATGGTGGGATAATAGATATTATGTTTCCCAAAACTTATTTTCACCTTTCTCACATGTACACAGCTGTGTTATATGACTAATACATCAGTTTCCATCATGTAGATGAAATAAAATGCACTCAAGTCTGTTGCTTCAGCATCTTATAGGAAATTTTACTGGAGATAACAGTTAATATGGAGATACATATTTTTACCTGTCAGTAATCTAGGACTATGAAAAAGTTTCCTTCCCACCAAATTGTGTAGAATACTGTTTATTTTTTTTTTTTCTGTAGCACTGCTGCAGAAGTGGTAAGGACTCCTTGTAACTTCAGTGAGCTTTGAGAGAATAAATGTCATGATGACCTATAGAGATATAATGTCTTCTGACACATTTGCTTAACACAAATGTAAAGCTATATACATTTCAAACCAAGTGTAATACGTGCTTTCTTTTGTCATGCATACCTGCTTATGTAAACTTCTGGATTTTGATTAGTGAATTATGAAAATAATTACTTGTTGGCGATCAACTGAAAATGTTGATCGTTATCTTCAAGGGCAGTCATAAAATGTATAGACCTGGAGTAGAAGTGGAGATGGGCACCTTGCTGCATATCCTGTGAAATACAATTGTAAAGTAATTCTGTGATTTGTCAGTGATTCCAGATGTAGCCTCCAAGAGACCAGGCATTTTCACACAGTGATGTTATAGCAAAAGATCAACTGTACTTTGTTTTATCTCTTGATTGTGAGGACACTGAAGAAGTGCAGATACTTTTGTGTATACAAGAATACTGGTTGTTTTCCCTTTTATTTATTCAGAGAAAGAAAAATCACTTTGGGTTTGGGTATTTTGTATGTTGGTTGTGTGGGGTTTTTTTAATTGTTACTTAGGTAAAATTTTTGGTAGGGCAAGTTCTAGCTTTCCAATTACTTGCTTTTAGTTTTTCTTTATAGCAACTGTGAGGCTTCTGTTGCCTTATCCTTTGGTACTCACTATATCTTGGTTAGAACTCATCAATTACTGTGAAGAGTGCTTCATTCCTGTTTCTTAACGCTTTCCAACAGCTCTACATGCATTCAATACAGGTTGAAATAAATGCATTAAAATTAAAATGCATGCTGCCACTGGTGGAAATCTAAGTTACCAGCTTTTTACAAGTGGGAAAATTGTAGCTGAATTATAAAAAGTGGTAAGTAACTTCTTGGTGTGAATGTTGTTACATGGGACTCAGCCTTCAGCACGTTGAAGTAATGATTCTTCTAGGAAGGCAGATCTCAGCTCAAATCCTTTTTCTCTTTTTTGATATACAAATATGCCTATCATTAATTCATTCCATAATGACCAATTAAGCAGGGGTGGTTGTGGCTCTAGGTAAATATCTTCCCTTAATATTCTCAGCCTCTTTATCCAAGCACCTAACACATCCCATGTACTGTCTCATTAAGTCTTTTGCTCATCTGTCACTCTGAAAGTGTTGTTAACTTCTTAACTCACCCCAAGGAACACATCTGATGTATTGATTTGCAGGTGAAATTGAGGCACTGTGGTCAGCAAGGCTCTCAGAAGGCAATCCAGTCACTGAGATGAATTTTCCTTATGTGCTATTAAATGGTGGTAGTTTAATGACAGCATGCTGTAAAAGAACCACAGTGAAAATATGACTGATGCTCAGCAGAGCTTTTTTTTCCCAGTAGCTATTTCAACCACTTCATTCAAAGTGACCTTTAAAAGTAGCAATTCCTGAATCTCAATGCTTCTGCTCCTAACTCAAAACAGCCAGTGCTGTTGTATTTCACTTTGCTCTTAGATAAGCAAGGACAAATGCGCTTATACACTTGTAAAAGTTCAAAACACAATGTAACAATTTGTGGAAGATGTGATTGTGGTGTTCTTTACCAGCAAGCTATTCTGCCATTGTTCTTCCCATCACTGTTTTCCCAATGCAATAAATCTCCTTTGCCCAATTTTTAGATGGCTTTTGAACAAACAGCCTGAACAGATATTTGCATTAATATACTTCTGCAGTGCAGCTCAGATTTCACAAAACTACCACTTAATTCCTCTTACTTGAAGAGACAAATAAACTTGTCAGCTGTATTTGGCTTTGTTTTGCTGTTTATTGCTCACTCACTTAATTTCTCAAACTTTTTCCTCTTTTCCTCATTGCTTTTTATGAGCATCTGTATTTCATTTATGTGTTCGTGTTATCCTGTGTGGCTCAGATTACTGTTTTCACTATTTAATGAACTTCTTTGTATAACCCACAACAAAAATAAAAAAAAAAGTATTTCAGTTTGTTCATTAGTTGTTGCTTGGATTTGTTTTCATATTCATTGTACTGGACATACATAATTTAGAAAGAAATATTACTGTCGGTATTAAGGAGATTCTTTTATAAATGCAGTTTTTGTAGACACCTGATGTAGATGTTTTCGATGTTAATATGTGTGACTTGCAAGGAAGCAGTGCCATGAACCTTACTGTATCAGATAAAATGCTGCACACAGAGTTTGCCTGCCTTTTTAATAGCTAAATGAACATTCTTTTCTGAATTGCTCTCCCTAGAAAATGGAAAATAACCTTATGTTTTCCTTTTGTCCAACTAGTGGTAACTGCAAAAAAGGCATACAAAGCTGTTTTATGGTATTTCCGTATCAACCTCTTCATTGGTAACGGTCATCACTGAAAACTGAACACATATCAATATTACAGAATTGGAAAGGAATAGAGTGGAGTGAAGTGAAATGGAGTGGAGTGGAATAGAATGGAATAGAATAGAATAGAATAGAATAGAATAGAATAGAATAGAATAGAATAGAATAGAATAGAATAGAATAGAACATTTCAGCTGTAAGGGACCTAAAATGATCATCTAATCCAGCTGCCTGACCAAATGAGGCAATAAATCAATTCTTTTGCATAATGATCCAATTTTAAGTCAAATACAAAAACTTACAAACTCAACCCTGGGAGGATTATTTGAAAGTGAATTTGTTAATTATTCAAAGGCTTTAGAACACATACTGCTTTTTAATTGCTCTAATATTAAATTAGCAGAGGTTTATTGCATACAGAACATACAGTTCTGTATACTTCCTTGTTTTATTAGAAAACCAATTATCTCTGGATAAGTTCTGCTGGAACAATTAGTTCACCCATGTGGCTGTTACAGATCACAGAGGTTTTAGTGTGTTTAGTGCAAGCGATGGATGGAGAATTATACTGCAGCAACTTAATGTTGCCCCACAATTCCTTTCTCTTCCTGTATGCTGCAGTTTAAGCCAACCTCTTGGATACATACTTCTTGGTATGCTACTACTCTGTGTAGTCTCTGGAATGCATACTTATCCTGATAATTACTGTTGAGTAGTCTGAAATTTCAAGGAGTATTTAGTGCCATATTATTGCCATAATTGTTTCCTCATCTGTAACATCAAGCAAATACAAGAAAATAACTAACCAGATACGCAGCTTTAGGTTTCAGAAATATCCTGAATACAAGAGAGAAAACAGAAATCTGATTTTTTTTTTCCTGAAGGATAAAATGCTCAAAGGGTATCAAGGAGATTATGATATACTAAAATGCAATTATGTTGTCATAAATGGTTGATATGTTTTTAATAATAGGGAACTCCTGCATAGTTTTATTTAAAAATATTTTAGCTGTTACATGTTAACTGAGGAGATTAAATCTCATTGGGAAGGGATAGTGCATGCTACCAAGTCAACAGATCTGATTCCCCCTGTTTCCCTTATGGTTTGAGTTAAACCAGTGTGTTTAAAAGGTGAGGTTATTCATAACAGCTCTTCAAGGGCTAAGATCTGGTCTCGTCTCCAGTTTTTAATCAAATAGTAATGTCATGCTATGCTGGCAGTTATTAATTAATTAATTAATTTCCCAGTAATCAATAAGGTAAATGCTGAACAGGAGCGACCATAATTGGACATTTTAAAATCAGGAGGTCAAATACATTAATTTTTTTTTTTTAACTGATCAAAAGCGGTCTGTAGAGTTAATGTTTCCTTCAACAAATGTTTGAATAAGGCAGAAATCCCAGAGGACATGAAGGAAACTGAAGGATGAGAAGAAAAAAAGCAATGATCTGAGATGTTAGAAAGAATAACCTGAAGGTCTGTCAAACTGACATTGGTATGGGAGAGAATAATGAAAAAAAGAAATTACAGGGTGAAGAAGGCAACAGCAGCTGATGCTGATTATGGCAAGCATTTAGGAAATAGGCTTGATCATTTTTCAAAATACATTGATATGTTTGTTTGCAAGAGGTTATAGTGTTTATGCATATGACATACCTCTGTAGGGTATTTGTCTTATTTTTATATGGCATCCTGGTTACTGAATTATAATGACAGAAAGATGGCAGAGTAGTCATAAAAGGGATGGAAAAGTGATTACGAGACAGAATTCAAAACTGGAAACAGTCACTGAACAGGTTCTCGAAACATACAAATTCATTTACATAACATTACGAGCCTGCTTGGTGTTCAAAATACCTGGGGAGAGGACTGACTCACCCATATTGCTTTTTATTACACTCAATTTCATGTACTCTTGTAGCTACATTTACCTGTCACAGGTTCTTTTTGATTGTAGCAATGGCTTTCATTTAACATCCACCACAACAATGGCAAGGTAATGAAGATGTTTAAATCCCCCCTGCAAAAGCAGAGGCAAGTCCAAGGCCTTGTTTTCTGTAGCAAAGCTTTTATTAGCACTTGACAATGAGATTATGCAATCCTCCAGCTCTGGGTGGAATAGCTTGCGCTGGCATGCGAGAGCAGGAGACTGCCAAAAGCCTCTGCATGGTTTGGCACCTACAAAGTGGCTGTCAATTTACTAAGGCTCCTAATCTGACAGTCACTAAAAATAGTTCAGGTGGCTGCTTTCTACTGATGAAGAAATCATGTCCCTCTGGATATTTATGTTAGGAGGGAAGGGAACAATTAGTGAATTGCAGTTTATTTGCTTCCAAGTTTACAGTTAAGAGTATGTCAGAGAGCATTTGTGTTTATTATACAAGTAGTTTCTTGAAAAATACTGGAACTTCTCAGGGAAAGGAAGACTATAAAATATGGCACCTGAAAATAATGAACATATTTTGCTTGTAAAATTTATGGCATTGCTTTAACATTACTTCAGTTTAAGCAAACAGTTGTTTCTGTCTTGATAGTAATGAATGAACTTTTTTTTTACAGGCAGCAGTCAGCAGAAGACCTTGCAAGAGTACCTGCTAATTCTACCAGCAATATCTTGAATAGACTATTGCTCAGCTATGATCCCAGGATAAGGCCTAATTTCAAAGGTTTGCCAAATATTTCAGCCCTTATTTCTGAATCTTTGGATTTTAACTTTTACCTTTTTCACACAGAAGAAATTTATGTAGAGATAATATTCACAAACTAAATTTCTGTTGTTGGTTTGGGTTTTTTTAATGAAAACTTCTCTAGATAGTGTGAAACTGCAGAAGATGTTTATCCTTTTGAGCTGAAAGACAATATGTTAGGATTTCATTATCATAATAGTTTGTGATCTTTATTACTATCGGTCATTTTAAAAGACAAAAGTAGAAATAGAATTTATAGAATAAGTTTTTAAAATATCTTTTTATCTCTACATTTTAGTTAGACTCTGCTTTACAGTATTTTAAAACACTGGATTTCTCTATAGACGTCCTTCAAGATGACTATGAAAAGTTGGGGTCAGCACTATTAGGAAACCATACAGTTATTAAATTCTTTAAAGATATTTTGTTTATAAAGCTTACACACTTTGGGCATTCAAATAGGTAATGCATTTAAACACATTTTCTGCCTTTAAAACATCTCCCTGTAGTCAGATGTTGCAGGATTCTTCTGTGTAGACAAGTGTGAATCCTTACATGTGCAGAAAAAGTTGGAATACATATTCTCTCCAAAACCTCTAAGAATTCACACAAGTTAGGCTGTAGTTAGGCTTTCCAGGTATTCCATTATTTACCTTCTGAAAAAAGATGTAGACAATTTTATTAGACGTAGGCAATGCAGTTTACATAAAACATCTCTTTCATTTTAAAACTCCCCATATAATTATATGTGCATTAAGAGATATTTTAACATGAATATCACAAGTATGAAAAATTTGGAAATCTTTAATTTTTATTGTGCTTTTGAAGAGGCTGTTTTCAGATGTTCTATTGAACTGTTTTATTAACATATTAAACTCAGTTCTCAGCAAGTGTACTTCTTCTTTCTTATTCTCTGTAGAACCAAATTTATATGTTTTCAGCACTGAGCCTTGTCACAAAGAATAAATTTCCAGCCTCTTCTCTACCTGTTCTTCAGCATAATCGGCTTGTAATCACAAAGCATGTTGCAGATTTCTTTATATTTTTGATAACCCTTCTGGCAGCCTGGTAAGAATCAAAACGGAAGGGAAAGGGAGGACGTAATGCTAGCTCAGAGGGAGGTGGAAGAAAAAGAACATTTTCTGACAAGTGGTTTGCCCATGTTAAAATGTTCCTCACACTTGAGTGATTTTCTTGGATGGCACTTCCTATTCAAATCTGGAAGAGAGAGTACACTCTTGGCTACTAGTGATGTGATGGGTGCTCTGTCACATGCATCAGGCATTAAAAGAAGTATTATGCTTATTACATAACCAAAAGCATCCCACTTAAGTAGTCTGATTAAAAAAAAACCAAAAACCAAACCAAATAAAACAAATGGGTTTAACTGAAAAAAGTGAAATTTTATCTTCA
The DNA here is from genome assembly GCA_013396875.1 of Vireo altiloquus. NCBI lineage: Eukaryota > Metazoa > Chordata > Aves > Passeriformes > Vireonidae > Vireo > Vireo altiloquus. The sequence continues at coordinate 755,561 of VZRF01009875.1, forward strand.
TAAATTTCTGGTGACCAAGAGAATGAGTTTGAATTTATGTATTAAATGTACATAGAAATATTTTTTTGCAGGCAAACATGCTGTTAGAAGTGGCATATATTAATTTTTACTATATTTGATTCATCTGTCAAAACAGTCTTCATATATTCTTATATCTCTTTTGTTGCTGAAAGTAGGAAGAAACCCACTGAGTATTTGTAACCGTGTAAATGAGATCAAATACTTGCATCTAGTGGACATTCTGACCCTCACACCATAGAGATACTAAATAAAAGTAGTGGTCCATAATTAGTTCTCTCAACTATCAGGCCACTTCTCCTTGCTCTGTGATAACTCTCTGTTAACACCAGATTAAATGACTGCCAATCAATTCCCTCGGGGTGACAGAGGGCAGATGTAGCAGCAGTCATACAATCCCTCTTCAACTACAGGAATCCTGGCTGTGGAAAAGAGAAAAAAATCCAGGCCATCTTAATACCTTCACAGCTGCTGACTTCTAGAAATTTTTCTTGGCAAACTGGTAACCATTGTAAAATGAAGCAGCTTTCCAACTCTTTCATACCAAGGCTAGATAGCTGTGAAAGATGCATGCAATAATTTTTACCTGCCTGTATACTTTACAGTTATATACTTGACTTGCACAAATAGATATCTTCTTAAAATATAAGGAAATCTCATAAATCATAAACAGGCAACTTAGGATGATAAATTGTCATTATGACATTGACTTTTAAAAGTGTCTGCTGCTGGAAATGTGAATAGCCTCTATCTGTTACACTGTGTGCAAAAGTAATACTGCCTTGTGCATTCTGTGATAACAGAAAATCATGCAATTCAAAAATCATTCATTTAGATATATGGTCAGCAGAAGTCTTTAAGATTAGCTCTCTGGACTAAGGATTTTTATTTTTTCTGTTTTCTTATCACTAAGTTATAGAGAGGTTTAGTGATTTCTATTGACTTTGAAAACTGTATATATACAAACTTAAAAAGATAAAGTTGTATGATTGTATAAAAAACCATTCCACATTGTTACACTGTGATAACAGTATAAAGGAGCTTTAAATGAAGGATAATCTACCTTTACTGGATTGTGCAGCTGACTAGAATTATTTTTTTTTTTAAAGGAATTCCAGTCGATGTTGCAGTTAACATCTTCATTAACAGCTTTGGGTCAATTCAAGAGACAACTATGGTAAGAGTGAAAGTAATCTTGTGTAGTACACATGGAGATTTTCTTACTAAATTAAATTTCAGATTGACGATTATGAACTATAAAATAGAAATAAGTGTTGTCAGTGCAGACACTGGGAATCAAGTTAATGGGATTAGTGATTGACTGACTGTGCTTTATGCCATAAACTTAAGCCTGATAATTGTCCACAGATTATTGTAGCTTTTCCTATCTGATTTACCTGAAAGGAAATCTATGATTTCTGAGATGCAAGAAGTAGACTAATTTCCATAAGTTATTAAGTTCATTGGAAGAACACATTTGGTAGTGTGAATTAAAGAATCTTCCTGAGAGTTATTACATAGGTTGCTTGGTGTGTTATCCAAAAAACCCCAAACCACTAGGACTGTATATGAGAGAAGAAGAGCAGACATGCATAAGGATGTAGTTTTTTTGTTTTATGTGGATCTGAAGATGTAAGTAAATTGTGGAGTATAGAAGGAGGAGTAGTCCTATCAACAGTAGATACAAACTATCAATACCCATAGCCTTACTCTTGTTTATTTACTACATGAGAAAGATAAACTAGAGAGTGAAGTTTCTAAAAATGTGTTTCCAGTTTAACCAGAATACTTCTGCATGTCAATAACAGGATGAAATAATCCTCATTGCAATTTTGACTTCTTTTGTTTCTTTGGGAAATAAAATCAATTTGAAAATCTGAGTTGCTTCAGAAAAGCCCTTCCTGGTATTTTGGGACTTGCAGATCTTTTTTTGTAATGGTGTTTCAAATAAATACTCTGAAAAATTTTGCAAAAATGGATTTAGTTATTGAAGGTGTTAAGACCTGATCAGGTTTTTCTTTTATGTAAAAAAGAGGTGAGTGTGCCATGTCGTGCCAGTACATGGAAAGCCATGGCCAACACATGCACTGAGTGGGATTTCTGTGGCATTCTTTGGTGACCTGCTGCATCTAAAGCATTGAGGCAGTTCCCAAAATCAAGTTGGTTTTTTAATGCTGTGACTAAGTCAGCATTCTGACTCATAATGGCAGAGAAGCAATAAACTACAGTAGCTCTAATAAGCAATAAAACACGTTTTTTTTGTTGTTGGAAGTAAATGTCCACTTAAAATTTAGAACCAGCTTACATGTTACCCTAATGACATTTCAGTAGGACTGCAGAGCCTCTCCAAGTTGAACATAAATGGTGGCTGGAAAAGTTTTGAACAGCTTGGCCAGAAATTTCTGTTTCTTTAGCTTGTAGTGAATAAACGTTTATGTTTGTTTGCAAGTGATAGTAAGTCAACTAATGGCACTAGTGGAAAATTTTATTAAAACAAAAAAATGTAAGTTTGCCCAAAAGGCGACAAGATTTATTTCTGAAAACAAAAAGAGGGCTCAAATTTAAAGAGGGGCAGGGAGGAAGAGCAAGAAAGTAGGAGTGAGATAAGTGTCTAAAATGGTCAAGTACATTAGACCAGATGGCCCTTTCAAGTTTCTGAAATTAATTGCATGTTTTAAAAACTGACTTTTAAAGAGGATTTTTTAAAATTCTGCCAGATTCAAACAGTAACAAAACATGAATGTGAAGGATGTGCTTGCCCCCACACTCTCCAAAAAAAAAGTAGTATGTTCTCCATAGCCAATTATGGCCTGTCTGTGCCTTCCTGATATGGTCACTCACAAATTTACTAGGATGTATTGTAAGATAAGTCATGCTCTCCTCCATAACTCAGAACTTCAGACACCATCCTTACTTTATTTTATGCTTCTATTTAGATTTCTATGTCTAGCTGATCACCATGATAGCTAAGCATGTTTATGTGAAATTTGGATTGCTTCTTGATTGCCTTAATGTAACACAGGAAGCACTGAGGAAATAAACAGTCAATCTGTTCTTCCATGTATTACTTGGAAAATGCTTCCTGCTGCAGTGGGCATTGGACATTCAGGAATCACTGCTCTCTTGGGGAGAGGTTGTACTTGTGTTCAAATGGTCTGGGTAATAAACCAGACAGTAGAAAGGGATCCATTAGACTAAGAAAAGACTTGTACCTCCAGAATCACAGGAAGAATATTTCCTGGAGGTGAGGCACCAAGTCTCAGAAGGATCCGAGGGGTCTCCTGTGTTCAGAAAAGGAGACATTTGCAGAAGTACCAGAACTGCTGAAAAGGTTCCTTGGTGTTGTAAAAGAGAGTGGCTGGCTATATCTCTACTGTCTCTGTTGTTGGTGAGAATTTTGAGGAGTATTGATTTATAGACTCTCTCTAAAATTACCAGAAGCTACTAAACTGGCTGGAGTGATATCAAAATTTTTGAAAGTATATATTTCTAAGTATTTCAGTCAATTAATTATTGAGATGATACTTTGCTCTCTAGCCACTGCTGGCTGTAATAATTGAACTTGTAAGTTTTTGCAAAATCTGTGTGGGTGTAAAGCCATGCCAAAGCAATGATTCGTTCTTTTGTGTGATGGAAGTGAGGGGAAAAATAACAATGGGCACCAGATGATTGGAAGAGAGGTTGTGGTTGAAGGCCCAACAAAAAATGTGCAGAGTGCCAGTGAGAAAAGGCCTTGCTTACTGTCCTTCTGGTCCTGAGAGAATTATATTCTTAGCTATGCAGTTGGCTCATCCTCAACAAAGACTTGAGATTGCCTTCATCTGAATAGAGTCCACTCAGATTTAAGAGAGAAGGGAATTTCTTTACCGAAAAGCAGCGACATGTTTGAAGTTACATTGTTTACAAGATAGTATCCATTTTGTGGGGCCTGTGCCCAGAAGCCTATATTGCTTTAATCAAGCCCTTGTGAAGAATCTGGAGGGCAAATGTTTACTCTGTGTCTAGAAAAGATCGTGTTCTTGTTCAGTTATTTAATATTGAAGAGAATTGCAATGCTTGCATGCACTTATCAAGCAAGTCACCTGGAAGAAACTAAGCAAAAGAACTTGTTAACTACAAAGAGAATCAGAATTTGTACAGATAAATAGGAGAAGAGCTTACACTAGAGCTGCTACCTTACAGTAAGCTCCCTTTATCTTGAATCCTATAACTCGTTTCCTTCTGTATCGTTAGACTACTTGTCTAGAATGCCATGTTAACTCTGCTTCTGAGTTTGCACACGTTTTTTCAGACTGCAGCTTTGTGGTGTAATATGATGATTATGTCACATTTAGAAACTGTTTTAAACTGGATGACCAGTCAAGGATTCCTAGGGACAGACAGTTTCTGGTATAAATACCCATAGGGCTATATTTTTTCCTCTGATGATGATCTGACTCTGTCTACAGAATCTATATTCAAGGTTTTTGCTGGCAGTATGACCTTTCTTCACTGACTCAAACTATAAACCACCACTTCTTCCTTCTCTTTTGCTTAAAAAACCTTTCAGAAAGGTCTTTTTAATATTCATGAGTATAAATAAAAATGCAGTTTTCCTTATGTTAATCTTAAAAACGACATTTTCTACTTCATTAAAAGGAAGCACTATTATGTTGTCCGTAGCAGTGCAGTTTATAAGTCTTTCATGATCTATGTGCTCCATTTTGCAGAGAGACGTATAGGCTGTGCTTGCTTTCTGGCCTGAGGTGGTTTTCTGGCCACATGCCCACTGTTTAGTAGACTTTTGAAATATTTCCTAGAATGCCTTGCAGCCTCTCTGAAAACAATTTGCCTTCTGTTAGAGATGCATGGGAAAACAAAGCCTTGTAGAATTCTTCTGTGTTTCTTTCTACCTGACAGGTCCTCCTAGCTCTAATGCTGATGAATATCTCTTCTATCCTCTTCCCCTAGTTTCAGGGTTTTAGTTGCCATTTGACTCTCCATTACTATAAAATGCCAATCACTCTGCAATATTCAAAAAACACTTGTAAAATGTGCAGCAGGAATGTACTCCATGCAGACTGCTTCTTCAGCCCCTGTTCAACCTAATTGTAGTACACTTACTGAATCTTAAAATTCATAGTGCAAATTTGAGAGGAATGGTTACAGACTTCTTTCAAGATAGATTTATACCAGATCATAGTCTTTACTGCTGCCAGATGCAGCACGTTCTTCTCAGAAGCAGCCCTTTTGCTCATTGTTGTCTGGCTAGCCACAGTTTTGTGTTGTGACATCCCTACTTCCTTCTACATTTTCCATATTGCCTCAAGTGAGAAAGAGAAAGGTGGCCTTTCTCCCCAAGTATCTCTGTCAAGGTCTCTACTTTAGGCCTGAACCTCCCCGTTTTAGATTATTGGGATTTTTCTTCCTTTGTGTTAAATGGGAACAGACTCAAGTTCTTAAAATGTTGAAAAATCTGATTGTTTAGTGCTTAAGTTTATTTGTAATAGCACAAGGAATTAAAAAAAATAGCATCCACCTGATCTTACTTCCAATTCTTATTTTGCCAGTGCATTCTGCTTTTCAGTGATGTAAGCATCTCCTTCTACTGAATGGGTAAGCTGAAGGCAAGTGTTGGACAGCGCTTATCCTTTGCCTATGGCTTTGAGAAGGCATCTTATTTTGTTTAAAATTAGGGTAATGCCTTGTTTATGGCAAAATGGAATTCAGTGTATCAAATAGTGTAATGCTTGTTAACAGGAACAGTATGCAGTATTTATCTCATATGGTTTAGAGTAATTTTTTTCACTGAGATGTAGTGCATATGGAATGGGAGCTTCAGCAAGAACCAAGTAAAGGAAATGTTCAATTATATACATATAATTGAAAAGATGCTTTCTGAGATAATGACCTGAATTCCCACCAGTTATGAAGCTTCTCTAGGAGAGCCTTCCAGTACAAATTCACTTCATATTAACCATTATTTTTTGCTTTTTCTTTACTTTGGCAAGACAGTATAGGTCTTTTTATGAGTCAGACTATGTATATTTTTCCCATAACTGACTACCAACAAGTAACAAGTACTTAGCTTTGGTACTTTGCTTTTCCTTACAATGCAGTAAGGAAAAATATTTCACAGAATAGTGTCTTAAAGAAATATCTGGGCTAATTTGGCTGGTGGACTGGACATAGGAAAGTGGGCACTGTATTTTAATTTCCAGAGTAAATCAACAGAATAAATGATTCCGCATGAGGTTTTAGCCAAGTGGACTCCTTCTGATTGAAGTTAGCATGTCTGTCTCAACATGGGACCCACTTTGGGCTCTAAATGTAGTAAGTACAACAAAAGATAATTCAGTTGTATCAACAAAAAAATGTGTAAGAATCATTGACATGCAGAATAAAAAACTTTATAAGATTTGTTTGTATCCAGAATCCATTGAAAAATCAAAAATATGCTGAGAACCTTCACTCACAGATTTCTAGCATTTTTCTATAATTGTAGGCAAGTAGCAGTGTTTTCACTGCTTTGAAAGACACCACCTTCAGCTCAGGAGGCTTTGTACCTAATAGACATTTATGAAAAAACAAAGCATGCTACAGAAGGCAACTAGGAAGACTGGAGATAGAAATTATCTTACATATAGAATTTTGGTTCATTTGTTTGTATTTGTTTAACTTCATTTCAACAATAACCTTATCCTTTTTCTGTATGCGATCTGCCTAGTTTACATATACATCAAAAAGAGACACTGGCTTAAATGTAAATGTAAAAACCAAAAAGACTTAAGAGATAAGACTGAAAAATCATAGCTGACATTCTGGGTCAGATTTTTCCTTCGGATGCACACAGCTTTCACTAAGGACAGAACACGTGCAGGGTATCATTTTGCCCTAAGACACATGCTACTCCAATTCCCAAAAGCAAAATTAGGTTCTAATTGAGCATGGCTCTACTACTGTCCGTCCTTCAGCCAGAGTCCTACTGAATCCAGAAGGAGATTTCCTCTGTGAAGCCTTGATTTTGTCTCTTTGAGACTGATTCTGTTTGTCCTTTCATACCTGCTACCTCAATTCTTATGTTGCAAGCTGGCATCAGTTTTCCTGTTACCAAAATAGTCCCAGATCACTGTTAGAAGATCTGAGGCTGTATTCTGGGTGTGTAGTATAAAATCTATTTTCTACCAGGTCTGTTTTCTGCTTTTATACTGTGATATTTTGCCACCACTGTGTCACTTAGCCAAATGGAGGGTAAACCGGATATCCTGATAGAAGTGATATCATGCCTGCTTCCTGCAGCCATTTAGTGTAGTCAGGCAATGGCCTCTCTCTGCCCTGCTGCATGCTTGTCTTTATGCCTGGGTAACAGGGGGCTACTACTTAGGGGAGGCAAAAATGATTCTGGAGTGGCAAGATGGTCCTTTGTTTAAGAAAAGTTGCTATATTCCAAATGTGAGTGAGATGTAATCTGTTTGTAGTAAAGCCTATTAAGCATAACACTTCATAATTTAATTTGAATAGTGATTACTGTGTGATAGAAAAATCAGAGGATAAATTTTTTTTCCTCTTAGTCTGATAGAATGGTTTTATTTCTCAGTGGGGTTTTTGCTAGACTTTTGGCTAATCTAATACATGTTTATTCTTTCCATCAGGATTATAGAGTCAATATCTTTCTAAGGCAGAAGTGGAATGACCCCAGACTCAAACTGCCCAATGACTGGAGAGGCTCAGATACACTGACAGTGGACCCAACTATGTTTAAGTGTCTTTGGAAGCCAGACTTATTCTTTGCAAATGAAAAAAATGCCAACTTCCATGATGTCACACAAGAAAATATCCTTCTTTTTATATTTCGAGATGGAGATGTCCTAGTCAGCATGAGGTATTTTATTTATATATTTCCACTATTTTTTTAAAAGTTACTTTATATGAAATATAAATGCTGTATTAGCCTTAGTAATTTAATACAATTTATGACTAATATTTAAATTTATATGACAGTTTGTAAGCAATGTTACAATTAATTATGTGTAAATAAATCAGATGAAGGTGTTTTAAAGCATGTCAGCTGATAGCACTGCATCTGTGAGAAATTTGAAGTGTATATACATTTGTATATCATGTTAAGCTAACACACAACTTGTATTATTGGAAATTAAATTTAAATCCTTTCACTAATTGCTTAGGTTCCTAGAAGCATAATGGAATGGATTATAATCTGAAATAAAGCCTTCAGTAAAGCAGTATATGTTGCACCCTACTTGAATTTCTACAGCAACTAAAGTAAATGATGATTACTTGCTAAAGATATAGAGAAACACAGAAATAAAACTTTGTAAATATGTATGTTTCGTAAAAGTACTGTGAAATCCTGATTAAATTCTATGCCTGACTGGATATAACTTTTTTTCAGAAGCCCACAAATTGTTGTTCAATTTAATTGCAATTAACATATCCTTTTTTGGTGGTTTGACTTGGTTTATCAAAGGTATACACAATGCCAAGAGTAGTTATCCACTGAAACCAGCAAATTAGTTGATTCAAAAGGAGGTCATAGTGAATTACAGATCTGGAGAGTTTATAGGTTGTAGAGATTAGGCTCAATTTCCTAACAGGAAGTGAATTTTCTTCTGGTGTGAGCTGTAGCTCATATTGCCTTGACAGATGCAAAAATGATTATCTGAATATAATACAACATTACCTTTAAGAGGGAGCCACTTCAGAAGCTAGGGTCACATGAACTATTTCTTTCTGCAGTAGGAATAGAAAAAGGAAGAAACAATATGAAAGAGGCAGGATTTTTTTTGCCCATTTCCAAACAGGATGAGAAAAGTCAATTTCAAGACTGGCAGTGGTCAGAAAATAAAATACATTGGGCAATCAAAGAGTTTCATTTGACTTGCTCTGAAGGTCTTGGTTTTGATTTCAGCGGCTTATGTAGCAGGTTTTGAAGTGTGTAGAAATTAATATTTCAAAGTAGAAAATAACTTCCAGCTATGACAGAAGTTTCCCATTTGAAAGACCGAATGTTAAATGAAACATTAAAACATTTTTCAAATATTTTTTCAGGGTTGTAGCTATTTATAAATGAGCTCAATAGGTATGGTTAATGATTAGTGAATATTGAGTGAATACTATTGGAAATGTTTCTGGTGGAAATATTATTCTCTGAAAACTTGCAAATAAAAAAAACAAGTTAGAAATTATTTTCATCCTCTAAAAATATTTGGTTTATTTTAATAGCACTCTATGTTCTTACATTATATGTTTGCAGGTAAGATGAATTTTTTGAGGGACTGTGGTTTAGACATTTTTGAAATATATAATTTTTATGTCTTTTGTTTTTAGTTTACAGCAATATTATCACATATAAATGAAAGACTCTCCAGTTATCAAAATACTTGCACGGCAAAATGTGTATGAGAGAAAGCTCTTGAACAAATAGTTAAGAATTAGGAAACTGAATGCAGGAATAAACAGCTACTGCTCACATCAGGGGAAGTAAACAGTAGACTCCCACAAAAAAAAATCTCTTCTGTGTTCTGTGCTTTTCAACATAAATCGTCTGAAAAACTCAGAATTTGCAAGTGCATTTGATGATACCAAAAGATGCAGAATGGCTATTAAAGATAAAAAGATTTTAGGTATTAAACATATGTTAAAGATAAGAGGCAATGGTGAAAACCGCAAATTAATCTAATGAGATGGCAACAAAGTATGGGATGAAATTCAATTTAAACAACTGGAAATGATGCATGAGGGAAAAAATTGTTTGAAATTCACATAAAACTTGATTGATTTTGAGGTGGTCATTACCAGCCAAAAAAATTAGCTTTGATTAGTAATGGCTAGTTCTCTGAAAATAGCTAATTAGCTATCAGCTAATAGCCCAGTGCTGTTTGAGAAAGTGAATTGAATTCTTGGAAGTATTAGGGATTAAAGAGAATGTTATGCCACTGCATAAATGTGTGCTATACTTGCATCTTGAATGCAAATCTGGTCTTCCAGTTGTAGGAAGGGAGGCAGGGATGGTCAAAGGTATGGAACAGCTGAATAAGGCTGAACTTTTCACACTGGAAAAAGTGAAATAATTGAGGGGGTGGCATAGAGGTCTCTAAATCACAAATGGCACAGAGAGAATGGATAGACATAGATTTTTTTTGCCTTCTTTTACAGTAAAAGACCTTTGAGACAGACTGAAGACACACAAAAAGGTTTGATTAGAGTGTGTGCATCTTAGCTATGACATTTGCTGCAAGATGCTGTTCATGTTAAAGTTTATGTGGTGTCGGGGTTTAACCCCAGCTGGTAACTAAGCACCACTCCCTCACTTCCTCCTGGCCCTGGTGGGATGGGGAGGAAAAGCAGGTAAATAAAGCCCATATAAGTTGTGGGTCGAGAACAGCTTAAAAATTGACACAAAGTAAAACAAAATAAAAGTATTAATGCTAATGATAATTGTAATAAAAAGCACAGGGAGAGAGTAGTATAAAACCCAAGAAAAACAAGTGATGGAAAATAGAATTGCTTACTACCTTCAGACTGACGCCCATCTTTCCCATCTCCTTGTGCACCTGCTCACTGACAGAGTATGGGAAACTGAAAAGTCCTTGATTTAGGGTGAGCACTACTCAGCAACAACCAGAAACATCAGCGTGTCATCCATGTTATCCTCATACAGAATCCAAAACACTATGCCAGCTGCTAGGAAAAAACTTAGCTGACCTCCCAGCTGGAACCAGGACATCTAGATTCCAGAAAGCAGCTGAAAGCAAAACAAATTCTTGGAGACAAAAAAATCTGTTGATGTCCTGTAAATACTGAAGAATAACTTCTGGTTTAGGGAGCCCTTGAGGTGCAATTTTTGGGGTGCTGCTGGATATCGGGCAAAATAACATTTCCAGATTGCTGTAGCGTCATATTTTTCTTTAGAAGTCTGCCATTGGCCAATGCTGGAGACAGGACTCTGTTCTTTGTGGACATTTGGTTTGGTTATTCTTATGACCTAAATGTATTTTGTTTTGTATTAGTAGTTTTCTAATTTGTGAACTACTATGTGTTTAAAACCCTCTACAAAATTTTATTCTCTTATTTTATACTAGAGAGATCTCAATTTCGAACTGCTAATTATAATTTATAAATTTTGTTTCTACTCTTTTAGAAGATGAAAATCAAATACTTGTGATTTTTTTTTTTTTCTCATGGCCATCTACTGCTTACCTGGCAGCTCACACTGTTTTTAAATACCATTTCTGTATTTTCAGATTGTCTATTACACTGTCATGCCCTTTGGACTTAACCTTGTTTCCTATGGATACACAGCGCTGCAAGATGCAATTGGAAAGCTGTATGTAAATCACTCTGTCCATAAAAACAGTTCTCTTCTAGGCATGCATGAGAATCAAACAAAAATTATTAATTCTGTGTACTTCATCTCAACATTTTTAATGAATCATGAAATTGATATTCACTGGTTCCTACCAATTACATTTCCCTATCAAAGATGTTTCTTGCTGATATGGTACTGTGCACTCTTAGTTTTAGCTTTTGCTATCAATCAAAATGATAACCGAGTACTTTTATAAAGGCATTTACTATAAACTGAGATAAATGGAAACATATCACTTGGAAAAAAGAATGGTTTTGCCGGGTAGTTTTAACTTCCACAACCTGTGCTGCTTTGTAGGTTGTTGGGGCCAAATTTATCCCCTTGCATTGATGATGCATTGGTATTTTTTGGAACTCCTTTGATACAGTACCAAAGGAAAAGTATTTGATGCCAAAGCAGTGAGATAATTTAGTATCAAATCTTTGGAAAGTGGTTTCAGGATGTGTTTTAGATGTAGTCAGGCATCTTTTCCTGGTCTCCAGGCGATTTAATCTTACAACAGGGCAGACAGGTCACATCTCTGAAGGGCTTCATGCCATGCTGGAAGTTGCAGAGCAAATGTTTCTGAAATCTATCTTCCTTCCTGTACCCCAAGTACACAGGTCCCTACACAACTAGAGCTTTTCCAACACTTTGATCCCTGGTGATCCCACTTGCACGGTAATTCTGTTTTCCTGAATAAGGATGAGCATGAAACAGAGAGAGGGAAGATGATTTGTTCCAGTCTGCTCCTGCTGTAACACAAAAGCTCGTGCAGCTCTTAGTCCAGCAGGTCTGGTGGGAAAGCTGAGGTTAGGGAAAGGAAGTCACAAGTGAAGAAAAAGCAAGGTTAACCAAAGCTGGGCAGGGTATCACACTGGGAACAAGGGTAATAATAATAATAACAACAGAGTTTTACAATTTTGTTTTTGATTGTCAGCATTTATGTTTAGAATTTTAGTATGTCCATAGTAGTTTTGCTCATTGCTACTATGTATGTACATTAGCTGAAGTAAACTTTTATGGTAAACCCAGATCAGTTTGGGGTTAAACTGGAATTAGTAGTACTATTGGAGGTTCACTCAAGATTTCTCAGTCCAGGTTGCTTCACAAGTGTTGCAGTGTATAGTCATTCAAGGATAAACTACTCGTTAAAAAAAATTGTTCTAAGATGATATACTCAAATTCAGTGAATGTGCTTCTTTGGAAAGACTCTGCACTAAACTTTTCTTCTACCTTTTAATTCAGTTATCAAAAGCAAGAAGGGTTCTCATGACTTCCTATCTGTCTTTCTGGTTCTTTCCCTGTTAGGAATTGGCAGTTTTATTCTTCTTAGGTTATTTTCAAATCAATATTTTGTTTTTACTTGCTAGACTTCAAAATCAAAAAAGGCCACCAGTTGTTACTAAGATGTTCTTATATCCATAGTTATAATCCCCAGTTTTACATATTCTCTAGAGACAGAATTTTCACTCTTCAGTAATTGTTATAATAAAGGATCTTGGCAGTTATGTGATCTGCTGTGGGTTGGAACAGGGTGAAAATGATTTTATGAATTAAATATCAGAACAACTTCCTTTTAATAGTATATTATGGAATTTTGAAACTTTGTGGTTTTTAGTAAATTGTTGTGAATCTTAGAGGCATCATTTATGAACAATTTCACTTTCTTAATCGCAGTTGGTTTTCAAAAATTAAAAAGAATAATATAATGCCTCCAGAAAAAGAATGGCTCTTTAAACATTTTTCCCAGACTTTGAACAGCAAAACAATGCATTCCAACTCCATCTTTTTTATGTTTCCTCGTCTCTGTTCCCATCTAATACACATTATCTCTGAATTAAGTTAATTTTAATGAACAGAAGGTAGCAAAAAAATGGCATGTAAAATCATGATTCTGATTATGCATATTTAATCAATATTGCTTTATTCTTGAATATTGTGAAACTAAGTTGCACTGCTTCTCGCTTGGCGGTGGTGTATATATTGTTATTTGGATGCTCAAAGGTTTGCTGAGGTCTGTCTGTACTCAGGAGGTCATGAAGGCTCTGAGCTAATTCCTGTCAGACTGCACATCTGCTCTGATTCCTGGTCAAGTATTTCCTGAATGGCAATACTTTCATGAATCAGGGCTTTTAGTCTGAACAAATAAGCAGAGCGGTTGTTTTACACAAACACCAAGATTCATCACAATAATTGAGTTGTTAAATTCTTTTGAAGTTACTTGGGCTCATAAGTGCTGTAAAAATTCAGCTTTTTCATATTTTCCTGAAGTAGACTATGAATGAATATGGAGGCTTGAAAGCTGTGAAAAACACAGCTTTGCTTTCTCTGTCTGAAAAGTACACACTGTAACAAATACTCCTTAGTCATCCTAATATTGCTTATAATGTAGTGTTTCACCCACTAAGTCCTAACTTAGGCCTACGTAAAAATGCAGCTGTGGATTATTTAATTTTTGTATTTATTTGTTTGAACAGAAGATAAAAAGAAAAAGACTGAAAGATACATAATACATATGTGCTAGGTCTTCTGCTGAGTTTGCTGTGATTAAGGTGGTTCTTTAAACAATTACTATTATTTTGTTCTTGTAGTTGGTTACACAACTGATGACTTACGGTTTATCTGGCAGTCTGGAGATCCTGTACAGCTAGAGAAAATTGCTCTGCCTCAGTTTGATATTAAAAAGGAGGATATTGAATATGGTAACTGTACCAAGTATTACAAAGGCACAGGTAGGTAATATAATTTATTTCCTTTGTTAAAAAACTCTAAGCTTCCTTCAGTTACTGTTTATAGTTAATGGTTAATATTCCAGTCCATCTCTTATAGTTCATAGGATATAGTTCATAGATTACTTGTAACTAATGAGTGGTTCATGTAATGGTATACATTTAGTATATGGTCATTACAAACTGATTCCAATATGGAAATAACGAAATTGAAGAACAGATTAAATGTTTGTCTTGGTTTTGATTACATATCTTGTGACTTTACTATCACCATTGCATTTCTATGGTTCTAATATCTGTTTTTGCTTATAAATGTCTAACTTTTCTGAAAGAATGTTCATGCTGAATCATGCCAGTTGCAGCAAAGTGGGTAAATTTTTATTTTCTGGTTAGGCTTTTGTTCCATAAGTGGGTAGATACTAGAGTGTAATTCCAAATGCTTCACCCTGCAGGTTCTTCCTTCCTCTAAGTGTACTGGAAATTCCATCATTTTTGAAAGCTCCTTGCAATCCTCAGCCCTGTATTTATTCATTCCTATGACTATTTTTTTCATGTGGGCACAAATTTTTCCAATAGTTTCTGTACTCTGGCTTTTAATGATTTATCTTTTTGACCATGATGGATTCCTGCCTATGATTATATCCAAACTACTCACGCTGTGACAACCACAAGATGCTCTACAAGAACAGGTGTATTTTAGTCCTTGCTTTTACATCATGAGAATAAATCTCCCATTAAAACTCAGCTAGGGAGGCCATGCTGCTGCAGCTTCAGAGGACCTTCTGCAAGTTTCTTGTTGCCTGTTCAGCTGAAGTGGAGGGTCTGTTACTTGCAGTTGCTCCTGTGGTACGTTCCAAGCCTGGAGAGATCTCAAGGAACCTTAGCATATCTCACAGTTAAAAATTTAACTTGAAAATATGGTGAAGGTAAATGTGGGCTTTGATTTTAACTGCAAAATGAGTGAGTTCTTAGCCTAAGAATATAATTCAGCATCTAAGGTGATTTATAATTTGTAAATAATAAGAAACTACCTATCTTCAGGAAAACTCTGCTTTTTTGAAAGCATATCCATCAGCTAGCAGTGACTGCATTGATGATATGGTAAAACCTTACTTAGCAGTGAGAAAAATATTTCTTAATTAAACAAATAATTTACTGGAAAAAAAAAGTCTATAAAGTAGTGAAAAACTAAAGCAATAGGTCTTGCATTTTCCCAAATGAAATTCGTACAAGGGAAAAAAATGTAAACCTTGTATACTATTTGTGATAATTTTGAGGTGTGCTCTAAAACTGAAATTAAATGTCAAAAAAAACCTTCAGATATTTCAGGTATTTTTAGGAACCCTAAAGAAAAATATTTAAGAATTATGCACAAAAAAAATCGGTGCTCTCTCAAGTTTCAGCAACCTGCGACCACAAATGACACTGTGCAAAATGCTCAGTAAAATGTTCACATTCTCTGTGTGTGCTTTGAACATTAATGAAAGAACATGAGAGAACCATTTTAAAAAGTTTCCACAATTCTTTTATTGAAATCCTTTCTGCTAAGAGCATCCGTTCATTCTCATAATCAAACCCAGAATTAATATTTTGGTAATGTGAGTGGAATATTTAGTACTCTGAAGTATTTTTAAAGGCTGTTTTCAATGCTCCGTTTTTCTTTATTTACTTGAAAATCCTTATGCTGAAGGTATTTTTTTAAAAGCAGATTTCACACACAGAGCTAAAATTAATTCAGCTAAGGATTTTGTCAGATAATAAAGAGAAGTTTTGCATCAAGGAGCAGATTTTCAAAATTATGACTTATGTAGGAGTTCCCTGACAATTGCAAAACAGCTTAATCGTTACTGCTTATTTTGTCAACTGATGTTTTATGATACCTACCTAAGTTGAAAGAGGGTCAGCAAATCTGAGCTGGTTTTGTGGCAAGACATTGAATATTTATATTTGCAAATTTCCTATTATTCATCAATTTTATGAAGGATCAAATAGGTCCTTTCAAGCTGAATGGT
Source organism: Vireo altiloquus (assembly GCA_013396875.1). Lineage (NCBI taxonomy): Eukaryota > Metazoa > Chordata > Aves > Passeriformes > Vireonidae > Vireo > Vireo altiloquus. The sequence continues at coordinate 771,670 of VZRF01009875.1, forward strand.
GAGGGCAATAGATACTATACTCTGTCTAATGAAATATTATTCAAATGAAGGCATGCAGAATGCATTTCCTACATAACAGAAACAATGATTTTGAAGGTCATCCCTCATTTGAAAATAAAACCTAACATTATCTGGAATCCATTCATAAATTATAGAGGGAAAATTTTCAGCCAACAGGTCACTGAAGATGATAGATAGAACTACAAAATACAATGTAGTGTCTTCTACACAAGGATGTTTATCCTTAATGTTTTATTGTTTAGTTGTTTTGGTGTTTGTATGCCCAAACAGCAATTTTACAGTGACTTATCATTGTACAGCACTTAACTGATACAATATGGAAGATAAATAGAGAACTTTTTGACACATTCTGTCTTCTAAATCAGTTTTGCACCAACTGGATTAATAATTATAGTCTGGTTAAATTTTGAAGTTGTTTTAATATAACCGTTGTGTTATTATTACCATAAAAATTCCAGTTTTATTAATTGAGTGAAAATATAGACAGAAATTATTTTCTGGTTGTCAGACTTCTTGATCCATTTGTTATCTCCAGAAAAAACATCTAGTAACTGCAACTTTGTTTTTTGTTGAATTCATCTTAAACATCTTCTGAAGTGTTTGTATGCTTTAGATCTTCATTTTAGAAGCTTTGATACATTATTCCTTGTTGGCAAAATTTACAGCTTTTCTGAAGTCTTTTTTTAAATGTCTGTACCAATTTTAGAAGTCGCCTGTAGCAGCTTTCACTACAGGGGAACTCTTTGTTTAGAGTCCCATTCCAATCACCTCTTTCAATTCTAAACTTTCTTGATTAATATTTCTTAATTCATCTTCTACACAAATTATTGCTAAGTAGGATTTTCAGGTGACCTTAAGCTATCTGGACTGCTAGACTCCATTGGTTTTATCTGGACTGCCAACATCAAGGTGGGAGTCACTTCAGCCTCCTGCTACTGATGTGTTTTGAAAAGATGAAGGGTTCCTTACAGAGCACAGAGTACTGCAGCCTGACTACACTTGGTGCTTAAGTAGATCTGTGTTTTGAATTTTTTTTCAAATCCAACTCTTTACCTTTTTATAAAGAAAATCAAAGCATTGAACTTTTGCTCTTAAACAGAAAAGGACCTGGAAGATATGAATCAGAAGTTCATCTGCAAATCAGATTAAATATTAATGCATTTATTTCTTTAAAGGTTATTACACTTGTGTAGAAGTAATCTTCACTTTAAGAAGACAAGTTGGATTTTACATGATGGGTGTTTATGCTCCTACACTGCTAATTGTTGTTCTGTCCTGGCTGTCATTTTGGATCAATCCTGATGCAAGTGCTGCAAGAGTCCCACTGGGTAACCGGCGTTTTCACGTACTGTCACAATCACTGTAACACCATTGAACCATTCTCAGTTGCTTTGGCTACATGACACTGGACTCTGAAAGCAACTCCACTTCCATTATCTGCTCATCATTTTCACTGAAATCTGCTCATTCCTAGTCCTGTAAACTCCACCTTGGCATTAAGACTTCGCTTGATAGTGCCAGCATTTGTGCGACAAACACACTGTCTGCTCCTCTCAACCTGGAGAAATCTAATCTACCTATGCATGGGTGATGCTGCAAACACTGTGGCAATATGCAGTTTACAGGAATTTCAACATTTGAGTAATCAGTAAGAAAGCAGGATGATAAGTAAGACTCTAAATAGGTATCTATTGGAACAGTCTTTCTGAAGATTAATAGAAACAATGATGTTTGAAAAAGAGCTAGCGTTCCTGTTACCTGACTGGCTTTATTTCATTAGAGACTCAGTTCATGAAACTGCTTCAAGCTCATGCAATCATGCTGCTCAGCACAACACAGTAGGCAGGCCCTTCATTTATTATGAAATAGCAGGACACAGACTTAATAGAAACAATAATATCCTGACTAATTGGATTGTACATGGGACTACAGCTCTGGCATGGCTAAACCTCCTGACCCCAAGAGCTCAGTGACATGCAGAGCCAGGCTCTTGCATCTTGACACTTCTCCTATTTGGATTCCGTTTCCCATGTTCTGGCCTCCCAAGGCTCTCATTTTCCCCAGCACTCTCTCCTCTGCAAGTCCATACTTTCCAAATCTTTGCTGTGTCCCAGGGGGTTTAGTGCACCTGTTTCCAATACCGAGTGGTGCAGTTGCAGAATCCCTCCTGCCGCCTGCCTTCCTCAGAAACCTCTTACCCACACTAGAACCTCCACACGCCCTCAGGACATGACTCTTGTGCAGACTTTTTTTCTTTTTTTCTTTTGACCTCTAAAAATAGTTACTTGGGAAGGAGTCTCAATCTTGATTAGTTTCAGGGCAAGTAATAAATATAATCTTTTACCTTGAAAAGTTGCAAGGTTGCATTACATAATGTGAAACATTCAGAGAATGTTTGAAGACAGAAGGGGGGGGGGAAATATAACATGCATTAAATTAAAAAGAATTAAAGAGGAACTGGAAAACTAGAACCAAAACCAAGCTGTACTGCCAATTTTATAATCCCATGCTTCAAATAGTAAACTAGATGGGCTTATTAAAAATATATGAGATTTATAAATGTCTTAGCACAGATTTAAGTAACATGGATGTCTTTGTAACTAAATATGCATCCTTATTTATTGTTTATTTATTTCATTCATTATAAGTGTTTATTGGCTTCTTTTATGCATTGGCATTTTTGAAATAATGTGTTTTCACAGATACTAGCCATTGGTCTGGCTACATGACTTTTCCTTAATCCCCACAAAAGCAAAAAACCTCTAAATCTGACCATCCCTTAGCTGAGTCAGTGTTTAGTGTGATAGTTATTAACACTGTCACTGGGGTAAGATTTGTGTTTCTCCAGTTTCAGGAGAGCAACAAACTAACTCTTCTAGAGACATTCTTGAGATCTTTGACCTTGAAATATAACAAGTTTAATATTTGTGTGTCAAGTAAATGATACCTAGCCCCAAGAAAGTGTACCAGTGGCTAGTTATGGATCTTACTAGATGAGAAGCTATTTCAGATCTTTCAGTTTATTTGTTCATGCTCCTCACTCACATTTGAGCCTTAAGCTCTGGATTGTGCTAAGTAGGCACCTAGTGCAGCTGCTGCCAGAAATGCAACTTACAACTCTGGTACTAGGGTCTCCAAGGCCATGCCAAACTTCATTAGGCAGCAAGTGGTTGCTGAATAGAATATTTCTGTGCCTCTGTCTCATTTATTATTTTATTTGTTACCTTGAAAACCTAGAAGTTTTTTAGTCTCTGAGAGTGAACCTTTCATTGTAGGAATCCAGACAAATGGAAATTTACTGCTGGTCACCATGACCTCAATTGCTCTACTGAACATGTTAATGAAAGCTCCACAAAAATCTTTTCAGCTAGAATTTATAAGTTCTGAAAAAATTCAATCCAAGATTGTAAGGTATAGTATTTTAAGGTCTAAAATGTAGGTGTACAAATGTTTTTGGCACCAGACATGATATTAATTATTACATATTAAGATAGTAAACACTTTTAAAGTCTGTGAGAAAAAAAATACTAATCCAAGACGCTGAGCCAGTCCGTGTCATTGGCTAATTTGGTTATTTAGGAGAAGGATGGAGGCTGCCCTTCGGAAGTCAAGCATAGCCATGCATGGTACTTGGTACAGTACACTGTTAAGAGAATGGTGCTGGGTGCAGACAAACATGTCCTAGATATATTAAGAGGCGGTATGGCCTTTTTTGTACTTGTAATGCAGCTCCTTTTGACCCATCATTAGTGTTCATCCCCAGTCAGCAGCTGTTGATAAATGAAAATAATTTTGTTTAAAAGAGAAGTATTCAATGCTAACTTTTTATCCTTATGAGAATGTTTTTTACGTGAATGCTTCAAGTACAGTAGATGGAAAGTAAGCCAGAGCATACACTGAGGATTCTGTTCAGTATTTGCCATATCATTCTGTTCTGAGATAACACATCTGGTCATTCTTTCTTATCCCCATGGACAGAAAAAAAAAAATCCAGCTTTGCAGTGATACATTGATATTACACAATTCTGAATAAAGCATCATGAAATTTTGTGGTTTAAAATTGCATGACTGTAAATATTTCTTTACACTCCAGTGTTTTAGGAGCTAGTAAATTGTCCATTTGAGATTAATGCCAAATAAAGTATATCAATCTTACTGAAATTCAAATGGGTACAGTAGCTAAAAAATGTGTTGTTTGTGATCAAGTAGAAATGAATATTTCCATAGGCCAATACAGATAGTTTCATTTTAATTCATATTTTCACATCCTGAGTTACTTAAAATGGATCTGAAGAAAATCATCTCTCTATGAATGACAAAATTTTTCATGCAATATAAGAAACGTAGTTGAGACTGAGTATCTCCTTTAGGCCAACATTTTTTATAGACATCAATTCTATTTCATTAAGCCACCCACTCATAAATAAAGATTTTTATCATTAGCATTCACAAAACCAAAATGGAGCATTCTGAACTTGGAGATTGAACTAAGTTTTCCCCACATGACAACAATTTCTAAAGTTAGCTTTTTCCAAATGTAGCTGTTCATGCTACTGTTTTCACAGGAGCCTGTCAGAAATCTTTCTTTGGGGTCAAGCTTGTATTTTGTCTCTTGTGATAGGAATCCTGTGTTGGTGGTGACATTTGGAAGCCTTATTAGGGGAAATGCTTGGTGAAATCCATGATGAGTGTGACCTATCAACAGCCTTCGCATGCGTGGGCTTTTTTCATCATAAGGGCTTCTTGAAATGCCCTTCATCTAGAAAGCTTCCTTTAGATCCTGGAAGCTCAAACAGGGAATGATTTAGACCCTCAGTCACCTCCATGTTTTCATCTTCTCAGTGAATCAGAAACACAGGCTTTTTGATTTGCTCATACAGCTTTGCTCTTCAGCAAAAACTTCCCTTTCACCTAAGGTCTGAATATCACACTTGTGAACTGGTCATTCAGAGAATTGTTCCTGCTGTAGCACAGTTTAGATTTCTGGGAAAATGCCAGTCTAATATAAAGGACTCGGAGTCTTGTGAGTTTAAGTATCATGTATTTCTCTTCCACCTTCCCAGAATTAGATGCACATTTTAAGTTAAGTCTTTGGAAAGTCAATTTCCCAGCTGTGTGATGTGTGGTGGGACAGGGAAACCATAACAACCGGTTTAGCCTCATTTATTTGTTTCTCTGTTTATAAAATGAAGGTGCTGCATTATTAGTAATTCATCATTAACTGCACTATCCTACCTAAGTGTTTAACTTGTTCATTAGCTGAAGGCATGTGCACTTTGAACACCTGCTGTACCCAACACATTGTGAAGTCCCGTTCAGTGTTACAAAACATCATTCACTATTGTCTGTTTCAGAGGAGGAGCACAGCCAGTGTCCTTAAAGGGAAGTCTTCTTATTCAATATATTGTTTTCTCTTTTTGTAGGTATTTTCTCAGTGCTCAGCTTGGCATCTGAATGTACCACTCTTGCCGCTGAACTTCCCAAAGTGTCTTACGTGAAGGCCTTAGATGTCTGGCTGATTGTTTGCCTTCTCTTTGGGTTTGCATCCCTGGTGGAGTATGCTGTGGTTCAGGTAATGCTAAACAATCCAAAGAGAATTGAAGCTGAAAAAGCAAAGATTGCCAAGGCAGAGCAAGCAGAAGGGAAAGGTGGAAATGCTGCCAAGAAGAACACTGTGAATGGCACAGGGACTCCTGTTCATATCAGCACTTTACAGGTAGGAGCTGCAAAGTTTTGTATGCAAAATCAGTATTATTGTCAATTAACTCAATTCCAGGAATATACTGTTTGTAATAGTTTTGAATAGTGCTTGATGTTGAAAGTGGTCAAGACACTAAAAGCATACTGATAACTAATGGCTATGAATCTGACCAGTTGGTTCCTAGTGATTTAGGGTCAAAAGTTCTGAAAGAAAAATTAGTCTTTTAATATCATAGCACTATGCCTGCTGCTTAGCTTCAGGTAAATAAAGTAGCAAGCAGCTTTACAGTTGCTATTTTTCTCATAACAAATAGCAGCTGTCAAACTGTAACTATTCAGAGGATACAACTCTCAGACAGATTTGCTGAGAGTGTACTCAAATAACACCCAGCTAGTTGCTTTCCCCAGGATGGCCACAGCTGCGCTGCATTGCATGCCTATGAAGCCAGGAATCCAGAAGTCTTGGCATTTGTAAACTAAAGACAGGTCTGTTTGTGTCAAACAGTTCCTGCATTTCTTGTGTTGCCAGATAATGTCTAAATCAGTCAGATTTTGTTATATGGATAAAGATGACACATACATCTTCACTCAGGCCGAAGTTTTCCACCATTGCCTAATTCCTGATATTTTCAGTCCCTGTTTGTGCTGCAAGAATTATCAGACATCCCAATCCAACTGCCTTCAGTCCTAAGTGGTATTCATTTGACATTTATTCTGCAGAAGAAAATACGTTATTCTACATGTCTAATAGGAATTTGGCTTGCCCATTTCAATGACTCAGCAATTCTGTTTTATAAAATAAAGCTATTAGGCCAGATCCAAGTGGTAATACTGGTATGCTCTAACTTCAATCTTTCTTTAAGGGAGGAGTAGTTTATGCCAGAATGGCAGAAACCCTGTCTTGGTATCAAGCTGGGGTTGCCCCATAATTAATTGCCCCCAGTTCAGAAGAGCTGCAGGTGTCTCAGAGTGATGCACTTAACTACCATAATTCTCATCTGGTAGAGGAATCTTTGGGAAATGTTTCGGTAGGCAACTACTCTCAGCTTAGAGTAACCCCATGACTGCTTTGACTTGTGTCACAAGTAATTCCCCAAGCCCAGGCAACATGAGAACTGAGTAGAAAGAAAATGGCTGTGCTACAGTTTTTCTTTCCCTGAACTGAATGTGATAATTTCATGTTCAGCAATCTGCAGGTCCCAAATTCAGATGTTCCTTCTGAAAAATTAGTTTTAAAAATCCAGCAGAGCAGCATAAAATATATTTTTCCTGTTTCCAGTACTTAAGAAGTATCAAGTGTTCAGTTTGATCAATGACAAGTTTAACAAAAAACTACAGTTTTTCAGTAGTGTGAACAAAACCAATTGCTAAATTAACGGTTCTCCTTGGTATGCACACCCTCTAAAATACATGCCATTATCATATCCACATGGAAAACAAAATTATTATTGCCTATGTCGTGCTTTCATATTTTAATTTTTTTCAAGAAGGCACTGGTATACAATGTGTTTTAAGACTTAGAGGAAGGGGAATCATTATCCACAGAAGTTCAGCAATGTTCCCCGTGAATGGTGTCTAGCAGCAGGCTGAAGGTTTTTAGAATTCAGAATTCAGTCTGCCCTCCTCTTGTAGCATCTCCCCTCCACAATCTTGAAAGGTCAGCCTCAGCTTCTCATGTTTGACCTGCACTTTTCAGGGTCTTCCCAGTTTGTTATGAGAGACCTTTAACATTCCAGTAGCATCTGAAGATCTTTATACAGAGATTTAAAAAAAAAAAAAATTTACCAAGACATAGAGGAAATAGGTATTCAATGCTGTAAAAGTTGGTCCTGTGGCTGAGTGGCTCATGGCTAATGATCCAGCTTGAATTAATCCACCTGCATTGAAACACAACCTACCAGAGGAAAGGTATCCTGGTAATTTCTGGGAAGATGACCAGACTGAGATAGAAAAAGGTCCCAGACCAATGAATCATTTGACATCAAGATGTGGTAGGACAGTGATTCTAGGTTTTATACATTTGAAAGCTATAAATCTGCCTAGCTGCAAACTCTGTCTCTGAACCCGCTACTGCGTAGGAGTGCTTTGAAAGTTCTCAGCCCTGGTAGAGCCAGTACTAAAGTCCTAAATAAGAACAAGTGTAAATCTTTTGGTGGCTCTGACTCCTAATCCAAAACTAGGCCTGCCCCACAAAATTTGGATTGCTTTCATACAGACCTAGTAATGATCAAGTAGAGAATGCATTTGTCATATGGAAAATATGCGAGGGAGAGAAACATTAAAGAAGCAGGTAATGGAAAAAAACCTGTATGTTGAAAGGCATAAAGAATACGAAACAAAAAGAGGCCAGAGTGCTGTCCCAGAACTTCAGGAGCTGTTTCTCATCAGGATCACGTAGGATTGTGTGGGAGGCAAGAGCAAATACTTTGCTAAATGTCTGGAAAGACTTAGGTCACCCAATGTATAACTTTAGGAGAAAAGGATGACTTATAACTGCACCCCTGAAATAAGTATATGTCCTGTAGAAAGGTTTATGGATGGTCTTTTTCCACTAGGAGGTGACACTCAGGCAAAAGTGGCTGAGGGTGTAGCTGGAAATGTCAGCATAGCTAGGCTTGAAACAGTGGATAGACCAGATAGGACTTGAAGGCAAAGCCAACAGAAAAGACATGGAAGCAGTTAACTTCAAGTGGGGAAAAACAGAGCGCATGAATTACAAATTTGTAATTCCATTTGTAACTGTTTCTCCTGTTTAAATTAAGCTGTTACATATTATGAAACATTAACTGAATGGTGCTGATACATATCTGTGAGTTATTAAAATGAAATCAAATTTTAAAAGAGAAGTTACTTTATTTCACTTTAAAATGCCTCTGATCGTCAATTTGCATTCCCTGAGCAGCAAGTTGCTCTCTTGCTGCTTTGGCAATGTTGCAGCAGTGATGTCTCTGCAGGAGATTTGGCCAAAGGGAATGTAAGGTACAGGGGAGTGGCTGGGTTGATAAGGTCCTTGGTTGGGGAGGATCAGAGGGAAGCAAGTGGGGCAATCAGGCATTCCTGGTTCCAGTCTTCGTGGAACAACTTGTTGTCATGTGCTTGCTCTGTTTGTGAAAGCTAAAATGGCATCCGGTTTGGAGATTTGGCATATTTGATTTGGATAAAAAACAACCGTAACAAAACCACATGGTAATCCCTAAAAATACAAAGAGCTATTGTTCCATTTTTATGGAGTAAAGGGATAAGCTTTTCAGTGTATCCTAAACATTAAAAGCTTAATATAATTCATAATTGCAGGCTAGGAGAAGAGATCCCCTGTAACAGAACCTGCAAGGGTCTACTGAAAGTATTCAGCACTTTTGTCACTGTGGCAATAGTCAGTGATCATGACCAGTAGTCACCAACAGTGACAGTGAAGATGGCAGGGTGAAAAGAGTGCTCACAATTTGCCAATCACCCGAAGACGGAGAAAGACTTCCATGGATGTATAGCTGCTTCACCAGATCCTGGGAACTGGCTGATCTAAAAGCTGCATGTTGCTAGCATATGCCAACCCCTCAAGTCCAAGCTTTATGAGTCATGCTCCCTCCAACAAAAACCCTTGGAATGTCAGTGCCATTTCAAACCCAGAGGTTTATCAATATGACTGTCTGATTAAAGTCAAGTGGTCTGTCTGTCAAGATCACCCTGGATCTGTAGGGAAAAGAAGAGAAAATAAGCACTTCTGATGTGTTTTTCCAGGAGAAGCAATTGCTATACACTTACAGGCAAAAAGCCACGAGAAAATACAGCTTGGCTCCCTTAGCTCATAGCGGCTGCAAGTAGATGCTGTTCTAAGTAGAGGAGAAAATTATGCAACCTGGTGATAACTGCTTGCACTGGCTTTTTACTGGGAATCCTCAGTAGGAGTTTGCATGTGTTTCCTAGCAATGAAACATCATACAGTGAGAAAAACAAGCGAAAAGGGAAATGTTTTGAAGATGAATCATTTTTTTTTGCATTCATTGCTGACGTGATTACAGTCAGAGATTGCACTGTTAACTATAACAACACCCCTCGGTTTGAAAAGTCACATTTTCATCAAACACATTTATAGAAGCTGTCCCCCACAGATAATGTGCTAATGACTGGAGAGAACATTTGCTGAAAGAATGGTTCTGGCAGATGATGAATAGCACTATGCAATTGGTGGTAATAGCTCTAATGCCAGTTATTTTTAAAAAGAAGTGGTGCTATTGCTTGCTTTATCTTGTCAGAGCCACATCTAGGCTCTGAAACCTGAGATGAGTTATGTTCACCTCTACTGAGTTATACTTGACTACTGCAGGTGACTTGTTGTGACCTGGTCTCCCCAGGCTTTTTCCCCCTCAAGTGGCACTCCAGACTAAAATTTTTATTGTAGAACCAACAAAAACCCAGCTTTCATTTTACCTTGTACACAAAATCACAGGCTGCAGCCTATTTTAATAGTTCCTGACAGCATTTCAGGTACAGAGTAGGTACTTTCTGCTCCAGTGACTCCCATATTCATCCTTGGAGATAATCTAACACATGACCGTAAAAAGGCCCCGAGCAGTCTGCTTTGAGCAGGGGGTTGGACTAGATGATCTCCAGAGGTCCCTGCCAACCTCAGCTGTGCCGTGATATTGTGATATTTTATGTATTAATATTTTTTGTCCTGTACTTTGCAAGGAATATGTGGAATGTGGTAGCATATTCCTCCTGAGCTGCACCAGAAAATAAACTCAGTCTGAATACAGACTAATGCTAAACAATCATTATTTTATTGATGATCTACATCTATCATTATGACAAGAGCAAGAGAAGAGCACAAGACAAGTGCAAGAGAGATTAATAGCAGAGCTTGTTAGAAAACTCCTCCTTCGTCTTGTATGGAAGCCCCTTACAGAACTGGCAGCATTTGTGAGAGATCAGCCTACCAAAAGGAGCTTGGGTGCACAGCAGCAGAGATGGATTTGTGGCAAGAAGGATGTGCTGTGCAGGGCAGGGAATGCAGCACTGCAGTGGGGAAGCTCTTCAGCCTGAGGGACACGTGCTGAGCTTGAGAGGCTGCCAGTGCTACAGCACGTTTGAAGCCTTGCTAGGAGTTATGGACAATACAGTTCTCCTCTCAAAAATGATGGCTTTTATTTACACTTCATCCTGATGCATAAAGAGGACTTGATCACAGGATGAACAGTCAATTGAGAAGGATATTTATTCTATTTGCACAAAACAAATTGAATCTAGTCCTGGTATTTTTGGTGCTGTGAAAGGTTGAATATCACAAATTTGAGCACTGTCTAATCTGGATGGAAGAATTTAAACAAAAATTATGGATGGTGCTGGTGAGCTAATAATGTTCAAACAATTACGGACCAGAAGTAAAGCTAGACTAATTTAAAAAAAAACATCAAAACCTAACAAACAGCACGATTGAAAATAAACTCCCCAAATATTTAAAACTTACTGAGCTTCAAGCATTTTTTTCTTGTCACTGGTAAATGGGAGGTAATAGCAATTAATATAAGTTGAATTCAAGAAAATAATTGTAGATAATAGGTGCAAGTAAGAAAAGAGATATATGCTTAGCATAACTGAGGGCAATAGGAAGTTACCTTGGATATACAGCATGAATTACAAAACCTTGTAAGAGGAGTAATGGTACTATACTAGGTAGAGGTGCTGTAAGAATCAAGAATTAGCTGAAAAAGGAAAAGAGTTGAACAAATATTCTGGTCTGTTTGGGGAAAGGCCAGATATATTAAATCTGAGGATTAAATAGCTCTCATTCACAAGCTAATGAGGATGTTAAACAGTAACTGTTAAAGATAGACATTTTACAATCAAAATTTCAGCTTAAGTTGCAACTAGAATTTTTTTACGGAGCTCTTCAGTGAGTGCTGTGGAACATTAGTGTTGATTTTTTAATAAATCCCTTAAATCTGGGAGGGTTCCAAAATACAGCAAGAAGCTAACTTTGTGCCAGTACTTTTAAAAGCTAAGTGGCATAACAGGAATAATAATGAGCCTGACATCAATCAGTGGAGAATATTGCATAGCTTATAGGGTGCTGACTAATAATTATTGTTTGTAAGTATTAATTATCTTTAATATTACTCATAATTCAGCCCCTGGTTCGCTAATGAACGGGTCAGTGAAATTAAAGTTGAGCTGGGAGTTTATTGATTTAATCAAACTGAATATAACTTTTTAAAGTATTATCAATTAGGTCAACAGAGGTAATGATGCTAAGGTAAGAAAGCCTTAAGAACATTTTTCTTGGCTTCATGTGTCAGCCTGGTTACATCATCTGAATTATGCAAAATCAAGGTTAGATTTGTTACCATCTCTAAGTACTAGCAGTTAATCAGACTAACTATAGTCATGCCTCATGTCTGAATATTGAAGCCAAATAAATTCAGGTTAGAAATAAGGTACATATGTTTGTGGGGAACAAGGTCATGGAAAAAATTCTCCTTCCTGGATGTTTTTAAAGGAAAATCTAGTGTAACTAGTTTGGGCAGTCAATGTGGAAAGCGAGGAGGAGCACCAGAAGCAGCGGAGGCAGAGATGGGGAGTTAGTTGTTCTTCCCTGCCAGTCTGCATGCACAGGCAGCAGTTACTCTTTATTCTTTTTCCCCATTTTCTTCTCACATCATTTCCCTAATTCTGCAACCAAGGGCTTTCTGCAGAGGCACACGTGCTGCAGCTCTGGAGCAGCAGCAGGTGCTGAGCTTGGCAGTGAGCACCATTCAGCCTGAATTTTTTAAAAGGTGAGAAAGGATCATCACAAGGGGCCTTCTGGATTCCAGGAGTAATTTTTAGGTACTTCTGAGCTGTTCATCAAAACACAGGTGTTCTGTACATCCTACCAAACCTAGACAAGGTGGTCCAGTCCTGGAAGAAACAGGGAACAAGCTCTGTCTTTTGGGCCAAGCCCTAAGAGCCATCACCTTCCTGTGCTTACCTTGGCCCCTCATCTCCAGAGGGGACATATCAGAGGGACAAGGAGAGGCTGTCCAGCTCCTTCGGGAATGTGGGGTGGCCCTACACTATCGCAGAAGCCTTCCCTTCCCTTCCCAAACAGCTGCTCCCCATCCTTTCTTGGGAAAAGCCATAAATCTGGTGGAAGTGTCCTGTGGGTTGGGTCTGGCCCATGATGCTGGGGCAGGATAAGGCAAATGATATAAAATATTTTTTGTATCAGGATGAGATCAAAAGGAGGTAACATTTAACAATATTTTACTTTTCTTTATACATCTTCAGTGTAGTACTCTAAAATCAAGTCCTGCAATATCTTTTTTTTTACCAAAAAGGTTCCTGTAACCTTTGGTAAGTTTTTTGTGCAGTAAATGTGGAAAGTGAGGAAGAGCAGAGTCATTGTTAGGATTATTGTTAGGCTTCTAGCACAAACCAAGACAAAATGAATAAAAAGCAGATAATTATATATATATTATATATAGTTTATATTATCTCAAATTATTTAGATAAAGTTGTAGGTCAACTGAAGTGAATTTAGACTAAAACAACAGAAACATTGGAGAGTTGAAGAGATACATGAGAAGAAATTTAAAAGTATGTTTAGGCAGCAGCTGGCTATGGTAAATGGAAGAATGTCAGATTTGTAAAGGCAAGGAAATGGATGAATTTATTTTCAAAGGTAAGGTCTACTTATTAAAGAAAAATTTGGGCCAGGTTGCACATACAAGGAAAATTGTGTCACCCTGATAAATCAGTACTCCACCTGACACTGAGCTAAGCAGAGCTCTGTGTGAACATGCTGTGAACAGTTCTCTGCTTATAAGGCAGAGGTGACCTAGAATCCACTCTCAGTCCTGAATGGGAATGAGAACCGACTTGTAACAGCCTTTAGGGGAACACTTTAGATACTGCAGTTGGAGCAGGAATATTCTGTGCTGTAAACGAGAGAACTTAGGCTACAATTAGTGTCACTGAGTTTTACAACGTATTGCTGGTAGTATGAGGAATGGACTACAAGTTTTCAAATCTGAAAAGAGACTTATAATTTCATACATGATTCTATTTCCTGTAGTGGCCTTACTAATTCTTACTAAATTTGACCATGGGAAAAATGTAATACTCCTGTGAATATTCTTCAGTTAACATGCACCCCAGTCCTGCAAGTTCACTTTTCATTGCACAAGGGTCTGCTGTATATCTTTATTACCTATGTCATTGGGTCTGATCTGATGGGAAGGAATGTCTCAGCTCAGTGAATAATAGCATCCTGTCACCCGGGGTCACATAATCATGTTTATCTGTGTCTTAGTCACCACCTTGCTAGACAGTTTGCCCCTGCTACCCCAGAACTGTCCTAGGCTCTCAGGTCTTTGAGGACTGGGAGACAATTGCAAGAAATTTGTGTGTATAGTTTTGTCCTACCTTCAGGGAACACCTATCTTGTTATTCTTTTTTATAACCTGGAATCTTGATTTTGTGGTGGTTTAGGAATGGTATTCTCCAGTGTAGTACTCCTACTATAACCACACACTGCTCCACCTCCTCACCAAGTGGAGGCATAAAAGGTGAAAGATCATGGTTTGAGATAAGAAAAAATTACTGAAAACAGCAATGAGATAAGAAAATGAGCAGTTAACAACAATACTATTAATAACAAAAGGTGTAAGGAAATAAATTATTCACACAGAAAAATTCCCTGACAGTAGACAATACCAGATGGCTCCCTCTACCACATTTGGTGGACCAGAAGGAACCCCTTCACCCCAGAAGAGAATCCCTTTCCCCAGCCCTGCCAGTGACATGAGGTGATATAAAATAACCTCTGTACCCTGGCCATGCTCCCTCCTGGCTACTGCAAAAATTAACCCTGTTGTGGCTGGAACCAGGACAAACACGCACCTCTGTTTTAGTGCGTCAGTTTCAAAATTTGCTGCTTTCATGAGAAATATAACTCTGGCAAATTTGGGAAGGTGTATCCACTGTTTGCAGATTCTTTGACAAGAATCAACTTTGTCAATAATGGGAGTAAAATCCACAATCAAAGTTACATCTATGTTACTTGTCTTTAGAGAGGCACCAAGTTCTACAGATACAAAGAAAGTGCTTCTCACCATGCAAGATGGTCACCCTAGGATGAGGTATAGGATCCTGACCTGGCAACTCTTTAGAACCAGACTAAAATTAATTGCACAAACATTGAATTTTAGGGTTAGTTCTGACTATGGCTTTCAGAGCTCAGAAAAATGCAAGTACTGAATCCTATCCAGCCTGCAGTTTCATCAGCACAGAACCAATAGCCAAAAATACTCCCCACAAAAATGTTCTCTCTACTTCTATCATCTTAAAATGAAGGAGTCTAACTATAGCAGATTGCAGAGCATGAGGCACCTTGTGCATGAAAAATTACACAATTATGAATGTTTGGATTAGTTTATATGATTGACTGATCATCCTTAAGTACTTTATAACATAACCATTCCACAAATTAGTCTGAGGTAATGTATCCCTATCAACGAGTAATTTCCTATATGTTTGTTTGCAGTGTTCCTTAGCAGATGCATGTAGTTTGGTAATGAGTTGTGGTGAGTAGATCATGATTCCCCTCACTCTTTATTTCATAGGTTGGTGAGACCAGATGCAAAAAAGTTTGCACGTCGAAATCTGATCTGAGATCCAATGATTTCAGCATCGTTGGAAGCTTGCCAAGGGATTTTGAATTATCAAATTATGACTGTTATGGGAAGCCCATTGAAGTCAACAATGGGCTCGGGAAATCTCAAGCCAAGAACAACAAGAAGCCTCCTCCTCCCAAGCCTGTCATTCCATCAGCAGCAAAGAGAATTGATCTTTATGCAAGAGCACTGTTTCCTTTTTGCTTCTTGTTCTTCAATGTCATATACTGGTCCATATATTTATGATAAATCTTCTATTTATTTTTTCATATATGTAAAATATAATCCATTTCATTATCCCTTCCCAGTCATGAGGGCCACTATGTGAAATTATTTGCATTTGCAAAACGATATGTTGCATCTTGATGCCGTGCGATTGTACTGAATATATGGCATCTGAAATTTGAATGAAAGCATGACACTGCAATGTCTGTGCTCTGACCAACTTTGTATATAAATGTACAGCATACATCCTGCTTTAGGAATATATATGAAGGACAATGCCTACTACATTATAAAGCTGAATAACGCTCTTCAGTTATTAGTGACATACAGAAATTTCAAGTGTTTCTAACAATGAAACGGATGTGCACGTTGAGTATTATTAAAATCAGTATTCTAGTATATGTCGTATTTAACAGCTTTTCTGCTGACTTCCAGAGGGAAAAAAAACCACCCACCAAACATCTTATTCTTGTATATTTTCAGCTGGCACTGTTGAAGAAAAAGCTAAGGTGTAATTATTATTATTTAGACTTTGTAAGTGAAGGCAGCATCAAATAAGCAGATCTTGTCTATGTGAAAAAATAAAGATCAGAGTACTACTAATTTTGAAAAATCAGCTCATTTAGGAAAAAGTCCCTAACAATTGTGCCCATGAAGCAGGCACACTTAAGTATGTTAGAATATGCTGGCAGTAAAAATTGGGCCAAATTTTAACTGTTGTTTCCTTAGGCGCAAACTACATATAGTACATAAAAAACCAAACAGGCCACTTTCTAGACTAAAGATATCAGGAGTTTTGGAGAGGCATCACAAGATGCAGCTCAGTATCAGTATACATTTTTACATTACTTTGTCCTCTGGCTCAGCTTCTGTAGCACCTGGCAAGCCTGCAGTATGTAAGCCACAATTTTTTGGTTGTTGCATTGGACACTTCTTATTTGATTTGTTTTGTTTATCCCCTTGAAAGCTTTCGTTTTAAACAAACCAGTTGTCAAGACAAAATCCCATTTTCCCCACTAATTAAACCTTTTCTGTTTGCGTGCTAGCTAGCACGTAGCCTCCGGTAGGAGTGAAAACGTGCCCAAAGGTCTACGGGTCTGAGAGTCTCATGAACCCTGGTGTGCCTATGAGTTAATTAATGGCTTCCCTCACCAACTCATTGATTTGGCTGCTACGTTTTGGAGAATAAGGTCCTAAGCATGAAACAGTTCTGATAGGAGACTGTTTTCCATTTCCCAGAGGAAACCCTACGGGGTAGGCATGGAGACTACCTACACGTGAGCTCCTTGGTGTGCCTAGGACAGGAGCTGTGGTCTCCTGTAGGTGCTAGGGTTCATCCCTTCATAAGGACAAGTCATGAGAAGAAATGCGGCTGGAAGAAAGCTGCATGTAGGTAGGTATGTGAGTAGAGTGTGTTTCCGGAGAACAGAGACTTGGCCTTAACTCATGAGAGTGTGCCATACAGAAATACATCTCTGCTTGTAAAGCTGGGGCACCACAGCTAGTTAAATATGAAAATAAAGCACCTCTCACTAACTTCGCAATTCATAATAGGAGATCTGGACTATTGGTCCATCATAGGCTAGGAAGGGACTGTTTTAAATATATGAAACCTTCCACACTGTGGAAACAAACAATCCCATTTGTTGTGCTACATTTCTGGCATGTCCAGGATGTGTTGAGCTAATGTAGGCCACAAGTGGACTTTTGGATCACTTGGGAGTTGCCCACAATGAGGATGTTGTCCACACAGAGCAATCCTGCACAACCAAAAGGTCAAAATTGGGAATGTGGAGGAACGGCGTGCCACACTGGCTTCACTGCACATCTGGTGGAGCTGCAAGCCCAGGGCTTTGTAGAACCACTCCCAGTTTGTGATCAACAGGCTGGCTGCGACAACTTGTGTTTGGGTTGAAGAAATCTGCTCTTCACAGTATGGTCACATGCACTCCACCAGCTTCCTGGCCACTGTCTCACGGAGATTTCAGGCACTCACTCTACCAGGTGGCCACAGTTTGTCCTTTGGTTTCCTTTCTGATCCAAAGAAATGGAAGGCAAATCCCAGATGTTATTGAGCTGTGTTCAATGGGGGCTGAGGGAAATGGTATCTTTAAGGTCTAGTTCAAAGTTTTAGTATTTCTGTCAGTTGGAGGTAATTGCAGAATTGTCAGAGACTAAGAAGCAATAAACATAAGTGAAAGAGAGGAAGGAAGGGAGGGGGAACTTTTATACATACAGAATGGTATATTTATAGACATTATTTATTCTCATACTTGTATTTTTTCTTACAGTACTGGAAGGCAAAAAAATAATTACCTTGTGTTGAAGATTATATGAATTTTGGAAGATAATTTTCTTGTTAGAACTCTTATTAAATGATTTATCTGTAATTAATGTCCACATTCTATCTGTAAAATCTCAATTATAGATTTTATTGTTAAATTAATCTTTGTTCCTTCTTGCTTTCCTGCTTACTTGACGGCTTTTGTGTTTTATCATAAAACACTTAATCAATAATACACTGTAATTGCTTTCCAACTCACACAAAGGGAAGCAAAAGGAATGCTGCAAAATATTGTTCAGATAAAGGTTTTTTGTTCACTATAGCAGAAAAACTAAGGCCAGAAGCAAAGCTTAACAGCAAATTTGAAACTAAATTTGAAACAATAGTTTTTCAAATAAATTTGAAAAAAATAATATCACCAAAAATGTTAATTTTCTTTTTACTTACACTAGATAATATTACAGTATTTTTATTACCTTGGAATACATTAGCTTGTCCTACTGAGCAGTAATAATTGATTTATTTTATTTTTCTTCTTTCTACTAAAGGTCATCAAAAGTTTTGCATACCATCTCACATTATGGTCCACCAGCACCCTCTAGTTGTAAAATTCAGCCTGATGACTGATTTCCAGAATAAGGTGCAAATATAAAATTGTATAGGAAATATAGGATCCTAATTGATCATTATAATATGAAAGAAAAACAAATTATTAAATTAAAAATAAATGGGCACAAAATCAATGTATAGCTATAGAAATTTTCCCTGCAGTTAGAATTTAAAAATATAGAAATGAAGACATTAAAGTAGTAGCAAAGCTGGAGTTCATGAAGTGCAGCTTAATAACTCGATTAACTAGTCATGATGTCTGAACAAACCACATGACAGCAAAATCTGTTTTTGAGGGAGAGCCCATCTGTGTTTCAGCTGACATTTACTTCAAGTTCTGCTGTTAACTGGTAGGAGAGTTACAAATGTTTGTTCTACCCTAAGATAACCCTTGGTAATTTCTTGGTTCCTAAGCATCGAGGGGTAGTATTCAAATAGTTAATTCTGTTCTTTTATAATATCATCACCCTTTAGATATCTTTTGACATTTTTTCAGGATTGTAGAGCGCATTCTAACACTGCATCAGGAATTTCCATGGAGATTAATTAATTCATTTCTCAACCGCATCTACAGATTTAAGGTAGGAAATAAGTAAGGATGCAATTTGAAAAGTGCATAAGCTGCTATCCATTAATTCCCTGTAGTCCACAGCTCATGTTTGACACCCAATTTTAGGAGTAGCTCTTCAGTGTGTTACGGCACCTCCTCTTTCTTCTCTTAATTCTAGCTGAGATGGTGTATGTGAGCAGTTGGTCTTTTGAGGAAAGGAGTTTAGTTTTGTAAGTGTAGTGTACAGAAGATTGACCACTTGGAAACACTGCCAAGCTTTCATTCTTCAAAGTCTTCAGATTCATTTGGACTTGTTAACAGGGTAAAGGAAGATGTCTTTAGTGCCCTATTAGTCATTAGAGAGAAAGTAGCAGCACTGCCTTCTGGGTTAGTGTCAATGGGCATGACCACAGTGATTGATCTGGCTATATAATCTTTTAAAGGAAATGCACTTACAAGTAATCTTTATTTAAAAATATTTTACTCTGAAGAGAGACAATACCTTACTTAAGAAGTATGTTATAGCTGTTAAGGGAATCTCTTAAGAGATGTTTTAATACAGTTATAATACAGACCATGGTCTCTGCTTCAATTAAAGCAGCTTGTCCTTATGGTTACTGGGGGATTGCGATGGGGGTATTTTTAGAATAGCTAGCATTGAATTATTTACTTCCAAGGGAGTGCAACCTGAATATATGCATTGTCAAGTGATTTTTCAGGCTATTGAGATATAGTAGTGCTGCAATGAGTACAAATGAGGTGTGTAGCAGATAAGGGAATGAGAGGACACTCTTACTTGATGCTTTTGTGTACTAATTCCAGGATTAGAGAAGGTAATGTGGAAAGAAATTCAGATACAGATAAATTGAATAATAGTTTTGTTTGTGTCAACTATTTAATTTGTGTCTAGAAATTTGCTTTGTATGTAAATGAGTTATCTTCTTTTTATATTACTGTAAGAAATTAATGAAAACCAGGAAAAATAAGCTCATCTGTGGTGCCCAAAAAGATAAGAAAACTAATTCTTTTCATATGAAGCTATACAACTAAGTAAACAGTGGAATACAAAGAAAAGTTTGAGGACATAAATTTCTTATCATTGTAGTTTTGTCTTTGCCATTGTAGCAAATCAGTCACAAGCAATCTGGGCTACTTGCAGCACTCCCTTGCATTTTGTCTTTCTCAAGAAAGTTGCCCACCTCGGTCGTCCTCCTGCACCTGTCCTCCTTCTGTCAATAGGAATGGTGTCAGCAGACACTGAAAATAAAGATTACCTGGCTATTTTGAAATCCTTCTGAAAGCACTCCAATGCTACGAGTACGTCTATGCTGCAGTCACTAAAATGTCTGCAGCTAGTGCAGGCTTATCCAAATTAGCCTTAAACTGCCTGTATTGGGGAGGGCTGGAAACATCACCATGGTGACGGTGAGCTGTGGCTGGGAAGCCTACCTGCTGGCTGGGGCAGGAAGAAATATACTTGGAGTTCACCCCCACGAAGCTTTGTGCTGCCTTGGCTGCTGTGCTCGAGCGGTTGGTTTAAAGTTAGCTCGTGTGGGTGTTCAGCAGCCCGTGCCTGTGAACTGTAGGTGTGTGCTGGGTGACGCACGGTGTGCTAGCACGGAGCGATCCTTCCTACGGCTCATGTGAAAGATGGCACTGTAAAACATTGTCTCCACAGCTCTTGATCACCTGCGGGATTTCTGACATCTTTAATTTTGTCCACTGACAGGAGCGTTCGGTGGCAGTGACAAAAAAGTACCAGTTTGCTTTTTTACTGAACCAATGCACGTGTAAATGAATGAGTTGGATTCGCCCACCTGGGCATGAACGAGGTTTCCTTCTGAGTCTAGGTCATAAGATTATCCTTCTTATGAGCCCTTCTGACTAAAGTCCTTACCTCTAGCAGTGGGTATTAGATCACAATCTTTCGAATGAATAATGAGACTAAAGAAACTAGTGAGACTAACAAGAATGAGACTGTAAAAGTCTTTTTGGCTTCCAGGTTGTTCATGGAGGTCAACCCTAATTTTCAGAGGCACTGCTTGCTTTTCAGCATGGGATTTCTCAACATGTCAGTGCCCGTCAGGTTCTGGAGAACAGCATCCACAGACTCCCTCCTAGCAGAGGAGGTATTAGAAGGGCCTTCAGGTTTGCTAGTCAACTCATCTTTTGAGTATTGAGATAAATCTAAAGCTGCCTGGCACCATTAGCTGTCACACAGAGGCAGCAGGTACATTAAGCACCTGTCTTTTACTACACGAAAATTAATGGCCTTTCATCTTATTGAACAAAAATATGGTTTACTGTAACGGAGACCAACCAAAAAGGCAACGTGGGTTACTAAGGATTTCTGTCCCATCAGACCACATTAGGCCACATAATGTGCTTTGACAGGAAGAAATATGAGGATTGTGGAGTACAAAGGATAAGGTATTGTATAACTCTTTTCCACCTGATGAGGAAGTGTGGGGTTTTTCATATATATCTGTGTCAGCCTGTTTCTTTCTATGAATATTCACAGCGGGAGTCTTTTTTTACTTGAAGAAGCAAACTCAAGAGGTTTTTGGGCCAAAGAACCCTCCTGAGTATAGCAGGTCAAGCTGTTGTACCATTTCCCCCTGCAAAACCTTTCAGCTCAGGGGAAACCTCTTATAGCAGCACAATTTGCAAGAAAAACCTCTGCTGAAACTCTGGCTGCTTCTAAGAGGAAACTGTGCGTAGGCAGCCCCTCTGCTTCCACCTTCTTTTGCTGTAGCATACATCATGATAATCAATAGTACTGTTTAGCTTTCCTGTTCTGCAAAGCACTCCTTTTATCAAGCCTGAGTTATTTCCTTGGCAATACGCTTTAGATATCCTGCCTTTCATCTCCATCCAGTCAGAGCAAAGATCGTGTGTGTGACTCTATCAGAGTTCATGAAAGCAAGCCAGTGCTGATGTTCAAGAATACATGAATGGTAATATGTGAGAAGACCTGGGATCTTCTTTTTTCTTTAATTTTAACATTACGTGTGTTATGCTATTTCAGTTATGTCCCTATAACTCGAAGTATTCTGATATTTAGATGAAATTTCACTACATGCATTATATTTTTGAGTTAAGTTTATGAATTTCCTGTGAAAAGCAGAATACGAAAAGAAAGTAGTCCATGTGACATTTTTTGAAATGTTGGTTTCCTCTATTAACCTTAAAACTTTAATTTGACCCAGAAGCTAGGGAAATAATGTTTCTCAATGTTAATAAGCCTTACATTGTCATAACAAATTTATCAGTGTCTCAAGCAGGCTCATTCTTCCAGATTAATTTGTGTGTTTCTTTGACTCTCGAAGGCCAGCTCACTGGAAAACATTAATTTGGAGACTGGCTGTTTCAGAGGCATGATACTGACAGTAAAGAGTGATGGTTCTGACCAGTACCGCTCCAGCATCAGCTTCTGCTTTTGACAAAGCCTGTCTTGATACCTGCTACCTGACAAATCCTGTTTAGCCTCAGCCTACTGGAGGGCGTAAAATCTTTGTAGTCTTTTTAAAATGTTTGTCTGATTGTGTCAGCTTCTGAGGAAGCCCTGTTTCCATTCCCCTTCTGGATGTGCTTCAGGACCAGGCTATTACAGAAGCAATCTTTTTTCAAGCAAATACAAAAGATATACAGCATCCATCATGAGATATCATCTACTTTGTGGCATTAAACTTTAGGCTTTATTTAGTAATTCTTCATATTTTCTAGTTGTTTCCCCAAGGTGAAAACTCCTTAAGTACATAATTCTTACATGAATAAAACCAAATGTGCACGATGGCAGGAGAGGATCACAGCAGCCTTGTTTGTTTTCTGTGGACTTAAAGCTCTTACCTTGCTGTGGTCTTTAAGCCACGCAGGTTTCGGAAGATGTGCTGCAGCTGAAGTAATTTTGGCTGCCCCACAGAAGGCTGGACCAGGACAAGACCCGTCCCTGCACAGGACCTGCCCTGTACAGCTGCATTCAAAGCAAACCGGCCAGAGGAAAACATAGTTGTGTTTCCCAAACGCTCTGCCATTGCAATAACGTGTTCATCACGTTCAACACTTGATGAGTTTTTTCGTGACAGAAAGGCACTTTCTTGAGAAAAATAACAGCACTAATGCTACAGTAATATTCCCAGACACTGCAAATTCATGGGAGTATTTTACACCACTGCCGTAGAACACTGAATGTTACAAATTTTACCATGGGAGATTTTAAACAGCGAGTGCATATCAAAGCTGGCAGCACTTTATTATCTGTTACCCTTAAGGATAGCTTTATTGCTTTATTTATCATATTCTTCCATATTCTTCCTATTTCAGGAACAGCATTTTAAAATGGATATTTTTCTATGCATACTAATTATTAAAATATGTTGTGGTTTTTTCCCCACAGGAACATAAGGAAGAGATAGTGAATTTTGCATTACAGTGCTCTTGCAGCAAGTTTGCTAGTGTCTGTGAAGAAAGTTTTGATGAAATTAAATAGGTGGAAAAAAATTTCATGGAGTGCAAATGAAACAGCCAGAATAAACCCATTTATGCAAGACTCACGCTGAGAGTCTGATGAGCTTTGACAATTGGAATAAATTATTTTGTCTGAAAGGAGATTCCAGCCTTTAAAGACAGGACAACATTGAATCTTGCAACGGTTTTCATTTCTCAGATGAAAAAAAAACCCAAAGCTTTATAAAATAGACCAGGTAGTCTTGTCCATATTGACGGCATATCTGCACACAGGCATCATGCTCTCCTTTCATATGCTCTTTCTGCCAGTTCCTGCTGCAGGAGTTCAATCAATGGGATTATTTCTTCTCTGACCAAGCAGCAGTTGGCTGCTGTGGGCTGAGTGCACATGGGCCCAGCCGGAGGCACGGCTCTCTGCACAGCCCACGTCTGAACATAAGCGGCCCTCTGTAGCTAAACACCATACCCAGGAAGCACAGCCACGTGTCCCTTCCCCAGGTCTCCAGTGCAAATGAGGCAGATTATTTCCTCTATTTTCTTACATTCCTCTGCACCAAGCTACAGAGGACAATAAGGTGGCTTTCTGTTGTGCCAAGGACCTTTTGTTTAGATTGGATGTTGCTGGGGCAAAAAATATTATCTTGCTGTATGTTGTACGATGCCTTAAGGCACTACTGTGGTGCACACAAGGAGTAATAAAAAATATTTCAGTCGTTATTAATCATGGATTCAGTGGCATAAAATAGTGATATCTCTATTTGTCTTCTCCCAGTTTTAACATTTCTGGAAGTTGTCTGACTGATTTCAAGCGCCTGATCTTCCCCCTCATCTACATTGGCTTTCCACTGCTGTTCTTTCCGATTTATTGCCAGAAGAGAATCAAATCCACTGCATGCATGTATGCATTCTTTCCTTGAATATTTTTGATTTCTTCTATCTAAAAACATTCTTAAAATAACCACATAGTTCTTTATTTGGGTCCAAATTCACCAGAAGACTCTGCAGAGAAACAAAGGAAGATGTTTTAGCTTTTAAAATGACACATTTATCCATTTATAATTTAATATGCATAAGCATCAATATCTATATTTAATATAATGGCATTCCTAGGACTATACATTCTTGAAAATGGTGTGTCTGGATTTAATAAACTACCAGTATTTTCCCCTTCCATTATTAGTGTCATTTTGTTTGGCAAGTATTTGCAAAGTGCATCCATATCAAACCATGTATTTTTCCACTTGCCTTTAAAATAAATCATCCCCTGCCATGGCACAGAGTGAGCTATGTGGGCCATGGGATATTAAATCATGACAGAGTCAGAATATTCTGAGTTGGAAGGGGCCCATTTGGATCATGGAATCCAACTCTTGGCCCTTCACCGGACACCCCAAAAGTCACACCATGTGCCTGAGAGCATTGTCCAAATGCTTCTTGAACTCTGTCAGGCTTGGTGCTGTGATCACTTCCCTAGGGAGCTTCTCCAGAGCCCAGACACCCTCTGGGTGAAGAAACTTTCTTGGTATCCAACATAAACGTCTCCTGACTCAGCTTCAGGCCTTTCCCTGAGTCCTGTCACTGGTCACCAGAAAGAGGACATCAGTGCCTGCCCCTCCTCTTCCCCTTGTGAGGAAGTTGTAACTGCAATGAGGTCTCCTCTCAGTCTCCTCCAGGTTGAACACACCTAGTGACCTCAGCCACTTCGCAGCTTCCCCTCCAGAGCCTTCACCATCCTCTTTGGAC
>VZRF01009875.1:798498-809048 GCA_013396875.1 Vireo altiloquus
AAAGTGCATCCATATCAAACCATGTATTTTTCCACTTGCCTTTAAAATAAATCATCCCCTGCCATGGCACAGAGTGAGCTATGTGGGCCATGGGATATTAAATCATGAGAGAGTCAGAATATTCTGAGTTGGAAGGGGCCCATTTGGATCATGGAATCCAACTCTTGGCCCTTCACCGGACACCCCAAAAGTCACACCATGTGCCTGAGAGCATTGTCCAAATGCTTCTTGAACTCTGTCAGGCTTGGTGCTGTGATCACTTCCCTAGGGAGCTTCTCCAGAGCCCAGACACCCTCTGGGTGAAGAAACTTTCTTGGTATCCAACATAAACCTCTCCTGACTCAGCTTCAGGCCTTTCCCTGAGTCCTGTCACTGGTCACCAGAAAGAGGACATCAGTGCCTGCCCCTCCTCTTCCCCTTGTGAGGAAGTTGTAACTGCAATGAGGTCTCCCCTCAGTCTCCTCCAGGTTGAACACACCTAGTGACCTCAGACACTTCGCAGCTTCCCCTCCAGAGCCTTCACCATCCTCTTTGGACGTTCTCTAACAATGTCTTTTTTACATTGTGGTGCCCCAAACGGCACAGCTCACTCAAGGTGAGGCCGCCCCAGTGCAGAGCAGAGTGTGACAATCCCCTCCCTTGCCTGGCTGGTGATGCTGTGCCTCCTGACTGCCAGGGCCCTGCTGATTCATGATCAACTTGCCATCAACCAGGACCCCGAGGTCCCTTTCTGCAGCATTGCTTTCCAGCCTCTAGTTCTATCTTTCGTTGTCTACACACAGCCAGGGTTGCCCCATCCCAGGTGNCTGACTGCCAGGGCCCTGCTGATTCATGATCAACTTGCCATCAACCAGGACCCCGAGGTCCCTTTCTGCAGCATTGCTTTCCAGCCTCTAGTTCTATCTTTCATTGTCTACACACCCAGGGTTGCCCCATCCCAGGTGCAGAATCTGGCACTTGCCCTTGTTAAACTTCATGCAGTTGGTGATTGTCCATCTCTAATTTTTCAAGGTCTCTTTGCAGGGCCTCTCTGTCCTCCAGGGAGTTAACAGGTCCTCCCAGTTTAGTGTCCTCAACAAACAGTATTTCTTCGAGTCCTGCATCCAAGTTGTTAATTAAGATGTTCAAGAGAACTGAGCTTAGGATGGAGCCCTGTGGATCCTCACTAGTGACAGGTTGCCAGTCTGATGTCACCCCATTTGCTGTATCCTTTGTGCCTGACCCATGAACCAGTTGCTCACCCATCACATGAAGCTGAGTGCTGGACATTTTCTCCAGAAGGATCCTGTGAGAGACAGTGTCAAAACCTTTGCTGAAGTCCAAAAAGATTACATCAGCTGGCTTCCCTTCATCAGCTAGGTGGGTTACCCTGTTGTAGAAGGAAATCAGGTTTGACAAGCAAAAATTCCCCATCATGAAGCCATTCTGGCTGTGACCAATGACTACCTTGTCCTACAGATGTTTTTCAATACTTCCCAAAATAATCTTATCTGGGATTTTACCGGGCAGTGAAGTCACATACTGGGTAGCTCCCTCCATTTCAAATTCAAAGCAAATGTTGTTACAGAGAATGTACAATAAGTACTTTTCTTTAAAGAAAAAGTGTGATTAGCTGGTATCCAGTATTTTTATTGGTTCACCAATGCTAGTAATGATCAAGGGTAATTAATAGGTATATTAAGTGAATTACTTGTAAGTGAATTAAAAAAAAGAGAGACAGTAAAATATGGATGTATTTCCCGAGGCTTATCAGCTAAATCCTTGAGATGGGGAGTTCGTGTCAGGCAATAGTATCTGTCATTTAAAGGACTTAATCCAAAAGCAGTGTAGATGGAATCACTTGAGGACTGGTTTACATACAGGAAGTTAAAAGTGTGTGCCACAGGTCTGTCTGACTCATGGATTGCTTGCTGCTGGGTTGTCTTTAATGGGTGACATTCAAAAGGAAAAGATTGCGGGAGCCCACGAAGGGTGGTGTTTTCAATCCATTTGACTTCACTGTCATTTCATGGGATATTACTGTAATTGATTATTCATATGTATCATACAATCATTTGTCAATAACACCAAATTGTCTGTTCATCTAATGAGGCACTGAATCGAGATGAGCTATAATTAATAAAATTATAAAATAATCAGATGATGAATGGAGAAAATTTGATTCTGAAGCATAACATTTCTACAGACTTTTTATGTGCAGTGCTGCAAGAAGAAAGCAAAGAAGCAATACTGCAATCTGCTATCTTGTTCAGCAGTAGTGCTTGGAGTGCTGGTGTGATCTGTGATTTTTCTTAACTGCCTCAAATAACTGAGCGCTTCTTGCTGTGAAGAAAATCTGAACTATTGCTACCATTCTAGTATGAAAACATCAGTAGGAACTGGATGATTCTGGATATGTGTTTGAGGAGAGAAGTTTCTGATCTCTTTATGTTTCCCTAGGTTTTTATAAAGAAAGCCTGTGTGTTTTGTGTAAGCTCATTTCATTGCCTTTGACGTTTATTTGCTACAGTTGACCAACCTCTAAAATTAAGGTCCTATTTTGTTAGTGCCACTAAAACCACAGGGAGCCCAGCAGAATAAAGGCAAATGTTGGTGAGGGTTCTCCTGCAGAAAATGCCTTTCAGTGCTCTTATTTATGTCAGATACCATCAGTAAAGGCATTTTTATAGTTTTAGTTATAGAAAGTGAATTCATTAGATCACATCAGAAAATCTGCTTATTTTAACAGAAAGGCTTTAATGTTATTTTCACAGTAGCTACAGCTGGTACTGACAGGTTGGGTGCAGTCAGGATTTGGGAGAGAGGATGTATCCCTGTCATTGCCCCATATATTCCTAGCTGTGGCATAAATCGTCTCTCTGTCTGTGTTTTCTTTTGCAGCTTGTTTAGACTTATGACAGTAACCTTTCCGAGTTTAAGGTTAGGTTCTCGTTGTTAACTATCATTTTTGAATTGCCCTCGAGACCCCACCAGCTCATCTCTTTCTCTTGGAGCCCTTCATTCATTGTGCTGTGTATGTGTCCCTGTGGTGAAAGGAAGCCAGAAATTTAGAATTGTTCAGAACCCAGCTACGTGTGCACATCACCTCCGTGCATACCTCTTATTAAGGGCAATGCAATTGGCAAGGAGCAAGGTCAGTCTTAGGTTAAATGGCAACTCCACAGACCACAATAATGACTAGCAGTTAATGTGTATAAGATAACAGTGCAACATAAATGAAGTTTCAGTAAAGACAAGCTAGCATCATTTTGGTTGTCCTTAATGCCACAAATTCTACGAGCAGATACTTTTCTACTATAAGCTCATCTAGTAAACGCTATGCAATTGTGCAGTTAGAAGAATGTTATTTTCTGCCTATTTACTATGAAGTAGATGTATTTCTAGTCCAAAGTATGAAATTAAGTGCCTCATAAGAATTGTTTAGTTTTCTCTTACATTTCTGGTTTGGTTTTTGTTCCCCATTGTAAAATCTTGCCATTAACATCACATTATCACAGCTAATCTCTGGGAAGATATGCCAATGCAGAGGTGAAAGTAAAAATATCTGTGCCGTGAACTAGTTCTGGGACTGAACAACTGAAGCAGTTTTTCAGAACTAAAAATAAGTTTCTGTTGAGCACAACTCTGTACATTTCCATGCTCACTTGAGCAAGCTGTTTCCTGACAGAAAAAAAATTAAAAATAAAATTATTGATGTCAAAGAGGTAAATGGTGAACGCAAAAATTTCTGTTGTGGAAAGATCATAATCATAAGAATAGAAAAGCTGATGTTTCAAATCACAGAAGTTCTTCTAATCTTATTTTTAATTTTTGATGTGGTTTTTAAAAGTATAATGTAAAATGTCTGCAATGGGTAACCGGACAAAACAAAACTTTCTATCTTTTGGATATTTTCTGAAGAAAGGAATTATTATCTTGTCTCACACAATTCTATCTATTCCTAAAATTTAATTTATTTTTAATGTTGGTAAGTGCTTGAACTCCATAGTATAATTTCTGTAACAATCTTTCTCTTACTTATTTGTGTCATAAAATAAATTATTTTAACATTTGCTTGATGCTTTTTGTGTGATTGATATATTTTTTATTTTTCTTAAATGAGAAACATAATAGAGACTGTTTGGCTGATAGGTGTTTAAACTCTTACTCACTATAACTTAAATTTTACTCTGTTTTCCCAGTGAAAGAAGCCCTGACAAAATTATAAAACTATGAAAGTGATCTAACTAAAATGCACTGCAATAAAATAACCATTTTTTAAATTAAATCCCTATCATGGACATCTTTCTTTTGAAAAGATTTGTAAGTTTTTTTTTACTTTTAAAAGTAAAATTAATAAAAAATGCAGCTTAGCACAGTGTGCATAGAATCTATGCACCCATGCTCAGTTACGTGTGGCCACATAAAACCTGTTACACTGCCAGCTCAGTGTACAGCAGTCGTGGCTGTGACCAGCAGCGTTGGGACAAGTGGAACCTGATGCCTTCTGATGCCTCTGTACGGCTCAAAGGGAAACACCCCTACTACGGGAGAAGAAAAATGGAGCTTTCATTTACTGCCTTGGTGATTGCAGTGGATTTTGTTCTCCTTTTCTGTGGAGGGAGCAGCAAAGCAGCCTGTTACCACCATCCATCTCCCCACACTGACAGCTGCCCAAATTGCTCCACCGAGCAGCCTGGCACAGGGCTCTGCAGCTCCAAGGGGTGGAAGGAGGGAACACACAGCCCTTTCCCCCTCGCCTGCTTTGACCCTGACCGCCTTGGTCCCCAGCCCAAAAGCAGGATTAGCACCAGCATTGACATTGCAGCTTTTCTGCTTGTTCAAAAAGCTCTTGGCCTTGAAGCTCTGTGCAAAGGATGTGAACAAGGTCATACAGAAACTATTCCAGGCAAGAAGGAGAGATTCACTCCTGCAGTGTGGAATGTTATGAGAAGCTGTCTTCCCTGGATTAAGGAGTCTAGCTGTTAGTTCTGCTGTGGTGCAAAGCTTATGTGAACACTGTCCTGAGTCCTGTGCGAGGTCATAAAGCAAATTATAGTGTTGATTAGCATGGAAAACCACTGCGAGAAGTTCCATTCCCTGCAAGAGATCAGTGTTCGTTAACTACTTTTACCTGTTGGGATACAAAAAGAAGTCAAGTCTCTGATGCTCATCAGGTCTGCAACAGGTTCAAATTTTAAAAAGATCAGCTGATTTCTCCAGGTTTCTAAGGTAAATGGACTAGGCATATACGTTATGAATAGTTTTTATGTTTGGATGAAATATTAAACTGAGAGCGTGTCTTCTCCATGCTAAGAATGGTGCTTACACAGTCCATTTCCCATGGGCTGGTATTTGTACAGTGTCCTTGTTTGAAATACTGCTTCTGCATACTCACTACAATGACAGAATCAACTTCCTACAATACTCATAAATTTAAGTGCAGAGGAATACGTGATCAAACATATACAGAGGTTTTACTATCACTGGCACATATTAGCCTTGGGTTTCAATGTCTGTGATTTGTAAATCCAGAGCTGTTTCTCAGTATTACTGATTTGGATTCTGAAGATGTGGGATTACAAGATGGTGCTGCGATTTTTTAGGGAAAAAACACCGAATTTTTTTATAGAAAAAATGTCCAAGTCATAAGTGAGTAGAAATTAGAGAGTAACACTAAAAGTGTACCCTAGATATGTCAATAGAGAGCAGACTGTAACATTCTTGTCAGCTCGTATTTGCCTTTTAACATTTTAGCACGTTGTTTATGGATGCAGGTAAGTGAGGAGGAGAGGTGATTTGACAAGTACTGGAGATTTGACGACTACCATACCTCAGCAGGGAACAGTCCACCAGTGTATGAAATCTGATGTCTTCATCATCTCCGAAGGGCTTTTCATTCTGAATAATGAGTAATACATTTCTCACAGGTGACAGAAAGGTGCAAGGCTAAAGAGGAATTTCAGTTATTAAGAATTGACCTGAAAAATGGGTGTGGAGTTGATACTTCAAATATAGATGCTGGCATGAAAAAAAGAATGAGAACACGATGAGAATAAAAAACAGCACCGGAGTCAAGGCTGGCATTGCTCATGGAACAGATGGAAGAGGTGATAGATGAAAAGAGAGAGGATCAAGGCTGGCTGTTACAGTCAACAATCCAACACATTTGAATTAGCTGCCCTCCACAGAGGGAATGGGGAGTAAAATACGAAGGTAAAATCAAAATAACTGTAGGGAAAAGGAGATTCTGATGGCAATGCAATAGAAAATCAGATGGAAATCACCCAAGAAATGAGAAAGCGAAGAAGAAGAGAAGTAGCAGGTAGTCAGGGGAAAAATTAGAACAGGAAAAAGAAATGTATCCCTTGGGTTTGAGACAAAGCAATGGAAGGTTTTTGTACTACTGGAAGAAAAAGAAAGATATTGCCAGACAAGCATCTGGGATTTAGCATGCATAGTCTAATCTGAAAGTGTTCCTTTTATATTTTTCCAGGGGTTTAATGTAATTTGCTATAATCTCAGTAGAAAAAATTGAAGTAACCTATAGCAGATTTTCCACACACATGGTTTATTTAGCATATACTTAAGTGATTTTATTGGCAAAATAAATATAAAATTTCTCACAAATAGAAAGAACACAAGTAGCTCCAATAAGGATAGTAAATTCCAAATTGTTATAAATTTCTCATAACAGCTAGCTAAACTGGTAACAAACTGCACTGTCACAGCTACTACAGAGCCAAGGGAAGTGAAAGCTGTATGATTATCACCAATTATTTTGCGACAGTTATACCAGAAGGGTCATGATGCTGCTTTTTCCGTCACCGAAATCACGTAATAGGAGGCAGCCTAAGCTATTCCTGCGAGCGTGTCCTCCCTGTGTGCTGTTAATGGGAACAGTACGTGTTTGCTAATCAGAACGGGAAGCGGAATGAGCATGGAAGATCAGGACGTACTTTTTATTTTTAAAAAGACTCTTGAGATCCAGAGCGAACATATGGGACTACACACTTCAAAAAAAGATTTGGAACTTGGAACCTTCATTTGTATTTCCTCTTTATTTACATTTACTGGTATTTGAAAAAGTTCTGCAGATTTCAAAAATCCAAAGGCAATAATCTCTCTTGAAGGGAAGTATTTCTTGATCAGCCATGTAATTGAAGGATTCGTATGCTGGTACAGCATTTTTGCATCGTACTAAATTGGCACATTTTAAGGTTTTTTATAATGAAGAAGGTATCAAAAATAATTCTGAATATAAACCCCAAAGATTGATAGGATAAAAGGCCAGAAGGTCCACTACAGCCATTTAGTCTGAGCTCTTGGGGCTTTCTCAGAATTTAACTTTTTTCAACTAGGGTATTTAGAAAAGAGTCTGGGTTTAACTGAGCATTTTGCAGGAATTCATTACACTGCTCAGCATATGACTGTATGGTCAATGATACATTACTAAAAGAGCAATCTGAATGCGATGAATATCAGCATTCAACACCTGAGTATTTTACTCCATCCATCTTCTCAAATGTTTTATATTGTCTAAGTTAGTTCCCTGTAACATGTGTTCCAGGACACCAAGTCATTCCAGAACTATCTTTTTGTTAAATATATGGAGTGATTGCTAAATGTTTCTGAGCACAAGGTGAAAATTTCCAGTTCTTCAGTCTTTTCCAAGTTTCTTTCTGCATCTCGTATTCAACTGATGAAACATATGGATATTTAGTTGAACTGCAGCCACTGTCTCAACCAGGATTGTGCCAGGATGAATTGCAGAGGAAATGTATTCCTGATAAATTTTACTTCTGATTAGAGCATATATCAGCTTTTTTTAACTTCCTCACCAACTTCTGCCTTACATTCAGAATATCCATTCTACAATATTAAATTGTTAAATCAAGTATAGCCATGATTCTTTGCAGTAAGTAGCAAACCTCTCCTGGAGTTCTATGGAATCAGGATTAGGCACTTAGGCTTTTCAGGGGTCTGACACGTTATTAGTCAGTATCTGGTCTTCTGTCATCTGCCATTGTTTTCATTATTATTGCACTGCTGTGTTCCTTTCAACAAGTGATTGATGCTTATTATTAACAGTCTCCTTGTTGGTGCTTTGTTCACATTCTGAACCAATGCATTTTTATAGGAGTTCCTTTCATGGATTTAGAAGAATGCTATAAGAATATAATCTTCTGTTTTTTAAGAACACAATCCTTACTTACCTCTTGCAAGATTCTTTTTCCTGGAGCAAAAAGTATTGAATGTGATTCCCAGTAATGCAGTCTGATTTTCTCATGCACAGTGTTAATGAGTATGTCTATTCTTAGTACATGGTCATAAATTACTATCATCTATAAATTTCTTTTTTCTCCTTTGCCCACTTGCATCTTTTTGATTAGATTGTTATAAAAAATAAAGAGTTGAAGAAGGCCTTTCTATTATTATCGACTTTTTTCAGTATTACTAAATTCTGATTAAACTGTTTCCTTGCTGATTGATTAGCCCACGCTGTCCTTTTGTACATACTCATACCAGTCGAAATCTTTTATTTGTCCCTGGCACACCAACAGTGGAATATGGCCACATAGTTTGACTCTTTTTTAATACATGTTATGACATGATGGTACAAATTTGGAGTACATGCCCATACGTACATGTGCATACATTGAACATGATGTATACCAATACATGCTCGCAAATCTCAAATGGAAAAATATGCATCAGAAAATCAACAGCCAGGGCAGTATCAGCTGGAATGGCCATGGCAGCTGTTACTGACTGATCACAAATAGTGGTTATTAACTTCTTACTCAGATCACTTTTATTTTACCTACCTGCTATGCTGTGTTCTGTAGGCCTTTGTCTTGGAAGACACAGCAAGGGCACTGTCATGACAGAGACTGGGCTCAGGACCTTCATCTATTAACTGTTTGACTCAGGTAAGGTTGCTCATTTTGTAGCGCCCACTACAGTGGGATCAAAACTTAGAACAGCATTTACCCATGCTTTAGTACAAACAATAAAATAGCATTTTGCTGTCTAAGAAGCTAAAACATGCATCACCATGAATTATTTTTACTGTGTCTGACAAAGGTCTTGATGCTTATGTGGAATAGTGCTGTTCTCTACAACACAAAAAACCCCAAACACCCAAACCTACAAATAAAACCCCCAAAGTCTCAAATAACAGTTTAAAGATTTAAATCCTTCCCATAACTGTAAATACAGTTCATTCAAAAAGTAGGATTTTTCTAGATTTCATTTTTATGCTTTCCATCAAATCCTTTTTATATTTTAGTTCATTATGCAGCTATAATGTATATTGGCAAATATGATTTTTTGTTTTATTATAACATATTAAAATACAATCTTCTAACTGAGATCTTTGCTTCATTTTAGCCTCATTCGTTATACATAAGGGAATGCTTTAGATCTCTTTGGGTAAAAAAACCCCAAACATACAATTTATCTATGCTTCTGTTAAAGATTGGCAATATTACATGGAAGTATTCATTAAAAGTAAATGTCTGTACATCTTATTGTCCAGGTCTCAGCCGGGGCTACCTGAATACAAGCTTTCCCCTGACAGCTTAATCTGTTGATTGTCACAGTGAAGCTGCCTGCCCCTTTCGCAGAATTCAGCAGTAGGTTTTACCATGCAGAGCAAAACGTGACTTCTGGGAGAGACCAGGCTGGGGGAGAGAGCGAGGAAGTGCTGTAGAAATTCTGCCATTCCACCCAGATAAGCCCATGGGGGTTTTATGCTCAGGTTGTTAAAGCTTCCTCTCTTTTCATCTAATTTTGTGGGTGAGAGAGAGATGAGACAGAAGCTTGTACAGAATTTCCTGGTGAAATGACTCCAATGAAACAAAACTCATAATGAATTAGTGATGAGTAAAGGTCTTCAAATTGCATACTTCCTATGTGTTCAGGATATGTACTCATATTGACATCTGAAGCTTCAACCCCCTCCTCCTGGAAAGGAGATTTTAAAAAATTTAATAATAATAAAAAAAGAAACAAAAAAGGGAAAAAAGGAAATGCAACGCAAGATCAGTATCCTTTCCTACATGGATAATTCCCATAATTGTTAACTAAATATAAATTAATCAAAAAAAAAGCCAGAAAATTATCACTTAATAGCAAATCCATTGTCATGGTCACAGGAATGCCACGCTGCCTTTTCTTCTATAAAATGTGTGTGTTTGCGTGTATGTGTGGCGCACAGCAACAGACTTCGTGCCAAGCTGAGAAATGTTAAATTTAGCTTGCAGTAAATAGCATGTCTAGCTAATACAGCTGGAACCCATCTTGGAAAGAAAAAAAAATAAAAAAATCCCTGTTATGCATGAAAATGAAAGAATCAAGAATAGCTTTAACTCTTCCTGCATGTTAACTTCTGCGGTTTGTGTGCAGCAGCTGAAACAAAAAAAGAAAAGGTGCTTTTCAGGTGTATCTGTGAGGTGGCTCCATCCTGGGGAGGGCGGGTGAAAATAAATAAATAAATAAGTAAATAAATAAATAAATAAGTAACCACCCGAGCCAGTAAATAATCTCCCCAAGTGCGGCCGCTGTCC
>VZRF01009875.1:811028-829130 GCA_013396875.1 Vireo altiloquus
GGGGTGAGAGCGGGGAGCCGCGGCCCTGGCGTTCCCAGGGCGGTGAGGCGTGCTCACCTTTCCCCCCTGCCCTCCATGCCGCACGTGCCCGGTTCGGGCGAGCCCGCGGTCCCCGCAGCGAGTGGGGAGCGCGCTCGGTGCCGTGCCCGCCGCTCCCGCCCAGCGCCGCGCTCCCCCCAGGCGTTTTCCCGTCCCTTCTGGGAAAAAGGCTCAAGGGACGCTGAATCTGGAGGTTGGCTGCCAGCGGGAGCAGTTTCCCTCCACTGGCGACCTTCTTTTATCCCCCCGATTCAGGTACCTTGTGGTAGGTGCGGTGGTGCTGAAGAAGGGCGCCTTGGCACAGACGCTGGGATAGGTGGTGCAAGAGCTCAAGGCAAAGAGCTTTCGGTGGCATGTGTGAGGGTAGGAGGCTATAGCATGCACAGCTGAAGGCAGAAAAGGTCAGAGAATGTAATGAGCCACAATAATGCTAAATTGTTAATCTTCGCAAATTGCTTGGCTAGTTCTTCCTTTCTTAGGTAATGGAGATTTGTTTCAACCAGAACCGCATGTGGTCAGTGTTTGCAGATGATGTTACTTAGACGTTACTTAGTTGGTGAAGTAAGTGTAGCAGTTTATATGGCATTNCCTTGGCACAGACGCTGGGATAGGTGGTGCAAGAGCTCAAGGCAAAGAGCTTTCGGTGGCATGTGTGAGGGTAGGAGGCTATAGCATGCACAGCTGAAGGCAGAAAAGGTCAGAGAATGTAATGAGCCACAATAATGCTAAATTGTTAATCTTCGCAAATTGCTTGGCTAGTTCTTCCTTTCTTAGGTAATGGAGATTTGTTTCAACCAGAACCGCATGTGGTCAGTGTTTGCAGATGATGTTACTTAGACGTTACTTAGTTGGTGAAGTAAGTGTAGCAGTTTATATGGCATTCTTCAAAAATGTGACAGGTCTTTCTGTGTTCTTCGCTTCAGTGAAGTTAACAAAACCCTGAAAAAAGGTTTTGCAAAACACCCAAATTTTTTTCCTACTAATACTAGAAACGAGCATAGTCACCTTGTCTTTGAGAAAGTAAAGGTTACATATTTTTTTTAAGACCATCTAGTGCTTTTGACCATCGTTTGTATCCATGTATTAGCCTTGTTCTTGTCTTCCTTGGAGAACTGTTACAATACTCAGGTGATATATGTAGGCTCTCGACTGCAGTGGTGGACTTCGAGGCTTCCAGCAGAAGGGAAATGCTGTCCACGTTTTGGATTTCCTTTGTCTGAACCTTGTCCAAGGCTTCAATTTCCAAGCAGTTTTAAGAGCTCCAAATTAAGACATGAACATATACTTGTTTTTTCATCACCTCAGTTGCTGCTGATGTTTTAGTCAAGTTACCTTGTGCATTGGATTTAAATGACTAGTGAAGCATGTGCTAAAAATATGTACAGTATCCCCTTGATTACCTTCCCAGAAGGGTTTGATTGGAGAATATGGAGTTCCAAAGAGGAATGTTTGACGTACAACAAGTAGAATTTAGGAGCTAATTGCAGAGCACTGCATGCACAAATGGTTAAGAAGAAGCCATCTTTTTTTGTCCCCTCTATGCTTGTTCTCATTTGAAATATTGAACATTCTGCAGGTTGCTTTTGTTAGAGTTTATTTTTTTTTGGTTTTGTGGATTTTTTGGGGGTAGAGGGTGCTGTTTTATTTAATTTCCAGAATTGTGTTCAAAGAACTTGTGCCCAAAACCATCACTATGAAACAATGCAGGTGTAAAAGAAGGTCACAGAGATGTAGGATAATATGAGTCTGAAAATGCTTCAGTGTTTTCCCAGGTATTTCACTCTAGGAAAGTGATTATCCTTCACAGAAACGTGGTGGCAGGCTTATACCATAAAAGAAGTGATGACCTTTTTCTGCCCCAAATCAGCCACTGTAGTGTTTTGGCTCTCGATTTACACCCCTGAGCCACCTGTGTTTCAGGCTGCGGAAGCTCCGGCTGGTGTGGCAGAGGCAAGGTGCAGCCCTGCCCTGTCCTGGCACCCACAGGTGGCAGCTGGCAATGCCCAGGGTCCTCGGTGCCACCCTGCCGGATCTTGGCCTGCCTCCCACCCCTGGTAGCCTCAGGGCAGCAGCACACTCTTCCATCTGCTTTAAAAACAAACAAGCTAACAAAAAGCCCCCTGTAAAAATATGTAAAAGTCTTCAAGCTAATTATCAGCGCTTGCTGGGAGTTTGTCGATGGAGCAAATGGTTTTTAGATGAGCTGGTGTTGCTGGTACTACTTTTAAATTAGATTCCTAAACTTCAGAAAGGAGGAGATAGTTGTCACGTTCCCCCGAGGAATGTTCCAAGCGGTGAGACTACTCAGTCATTTAAAGGTGGCCAGAAAATGGTATAGCAGTGGAGT
This sequence comes from Vireo altiloquus, assembly GCA_013396875.1. Classification (NCBI taxonomy): domain Eukaryota; kingdom Metazoa; phylum Chordata; class Aves; order Passeriformes; family Vireonidae; genus Vireo; species Vireo altiloquus. Next base: position 813,415 of record VZRF01009875.1, read on the forward strand.
GGACACTCCATGAGTAGGGAGCTTTAACTCATGTAATGACTTGCACTTCAGTGGGAATTTGACATCAACATCAAGAGATCACATCATGATGTGTTGCATGACAGCAAATTGGGCCTCAGGTCTACTGATTTGACCAAGGTGGATGGACCACCTTCATGTAACCTGGGAAAGGGACACAAGTCAATTACGTTCAAAAAGTAGCTGTAAAAAATAGTCACTTTAGTTTTTTGGACTGTTGCAACTCTGCGAAGCTGTGTTGGCAGGTCACTGGGAGTAGCTGTTGGAATCTAATTGCAGTTTGACACTTCATAAGTCAGCATCACTAGGATTATGCCTAATGGTTTAGATTGAGAGGTGGTGCATGTTTTTTTCAGGATAATGGCACAATTAAGAGCGATGTTCACTGCCATGACTGCTGTTGTACCCTTCAAGAGAAGTAGGCTAGGCTTAGCACTGCATGAGAATTCTTGCTTTGTTCTAACAGAATCCCCTTGGTTCTGTCTGTTTAACAGCTGGAACAAAGGTACAGCATTGGAGGCAAGTCACAGGGCAGAACTGGAACAGGTCCAAACCCCTGGACTTCATTATCCTTCAGCACACTGTAATTGAGTGTAGTCTAACTGGAGAAGTGTTGACCATCGGCGATATCAGATTTTTTTAAACGTTGTTAATTCTGTCAAAACAAGAAGGAAGGAAAGTGATGAAGATGAAATCCTTTCCTCTTAAATCTGCCTACCCAACAACTTCAGGGGTAGTTGTATTGTGTTCTCACATATTTTAGCGCTGAAAGGATATTGGAGTCACTTAAAGAGAGCTTTCTTATGGAGAACTATAAAACTGCCATAACTATAACAAGTTTTTCGTACAGTAGTTTGAGCACAGAGGTAATATATGTACAATCTTGGATGTTTAATCCCGCTGGCTCAAGAGCCAGTGTTGAGCTTTTCTGTTTTAAATCAAGTCTTACAGCTCTGCAGGGATCACTGCACCATGACATTGTGACAAGGGGATGCTGATTCATGCATAAACCTTAGATCCTTTCATTATATCTTCAACCAGCAGCTTTGAAAACCTATGAATATCTGTCATGTTGCAACTTGAGAGTCATGGCAAAGGTTTCCCCAACCATTTTGGAATATAAAGCTATTGCTTTCCTTCTTAGAGAAATAGCATTGAACATATTATTGGCAAAATGCTTAAATAAGCGAAAAGAAAAAAATCCTTTAAGGGGAAGGACGGAAAAAATTTAGACGTGTTTATTTGAATTAAAATTACTGTGGACCAAGCCTAAATGTATTTCACAATAAATTATTGGAACTGATTTTAAGGAAAGGAGGAATTTATTAGCTGCATGTGTTTCAGTTCATTTGTATTCCCGGTCCTTCTCATTTCCTTTTCACTATAAAACATTTCTCAGGCTCAGTGAGCAGATGTGAAATAGGTTCTGTGCCTCCTTGTAATTAAAATGGTCAGGATCAGACGGGTTTCTGCAGTAAAATGATACAATAAAAGCAGGATGTAGCCTACAGTGGGAACTCCTGTGATTTTTCTTCTCTCAAAACATTTCTCATCTCAAAATTGATCTCTGTAGCAAACTTTAAACATTCTTCCACTCCCGAGGGTTATGCATAAAGAAACCTGGGGTATTTACTGTGTGACAGTGCCATCCCTGCTGTGCATATTTGTGCCTGGCTCACAGACCATTTTCACACAGCCGTGCTCCAGAATGTGGGCAGATACACAAACAACAGTTTTCTCTTGCCTACTTGGCTTTTCAAATTCTTATTATGTGATTATTGCATTAATTTCGTCCATAATGTCTGAAATAATTTACCATGCAGTTTTGAATACAGTACAAATATATATTTTACTCCTAGAAATCTGAGAGTTATGTTTAATAGTAATTTGTGAGTAGTATGGCAATCAAGCCTTAAATATGCCAATCAAGTCTGTAAATAAACCAATATTAGCAGTCAATCTCTTCAGTATATTCATGTGTTTATATGTGATTTTATTCATATATAATGTATGAAAATATAGTAATTTTTTCTCTTTATGCTAATGAAAGTTTTAATTTACACTGACTTCAGTAGGTGTGATTGACTGCACATAGTTGGGAATGTACTTAACTCTGTGTGTCCATAAGAATTCCTTTACTATCCTGTGCATGTTATGCAGCCTGACCAAGCACCACTGCCCTAAGTGATGCTGTTATTGCTGGTTTCATTGGTTCTTTTTCTCAAGTTTCTCATGATAAAAATATTTTTGAGAATTAAGGCATATTTAACAGATAAATAATTGCTTTTGAACAGTCAGTGATTACTAGGAGAGTCTATAATATCTGTGAACATATTAGTTTGGAAATGCATTAAACAGGTAATTATTATTTTGAAAATTCAGATAGCATAATTTCTCAGGCATCTTCTGTGAAAACATAATTAAATTGTTAAAAACTGTTTTCTTAAGGAAAATATAATTTTAAATGAATTAATTAAAATAAAATTAAAATCCTGTATGCTGATAGGAGTAATTTTCAGGAAACTAAAAAGAGGATATAACCCACAGTAAACATAAATTTGTATATGTACATATATAGATATGCATGTGTGTATACACACATGTATATGTAAATGTACACACATATGTACTTAGCAGAGTGAACAGTAGTTTGTTTTGAATGTCAGATAAATAAAAAGCAGGACATTGGTTAAACTCTACAATCCATTTTCTGAAGAGGATTATCTCAGGGCTGTTACATGTAAGCTAATTTATCTCTTTAAGTCATGTTCTCATGCCTGTGAACCAGGTGCATGAACTACTAATTTTTTGTATTGAAGGCTCATGCCTGTGTTCTGGAAACAATGTCACAGCAGCTCAAGCCAAGGAATGTCAGGTCAGATTGAAAATAATGCTGAAAAGATACCCAAATAGGTAAAAAAATGCAGTTGCATAGATCGTACTCTATATGTATATGTGAATGGTGTTTTTATCTGGCAATTAACTGGAAGTTTTATTTCTGAAATGAATGCAATTTGTTCCATTATTTTTTAGCTGATTGTTGCATTTATCAGAACGAGGATACAGTGGCATCTGCTTTTAGAAGACTGTGGACAAGGAATTAATTCCTTTTGCCAAATAGGTTTCTGGAAAGGTATAAGGCAGAAGTCTGGATGTTTTTATACAGAATCCATAGGTTTATGAAACATCATCATTATTTTGTCTTGAAACCTTAACGTTTTCCTTTGGTAAGATCATAAAAAGACTTTGCGTTGACTACAAGTGCATATTTAGTGTAACCTTGTTAAAACCGCAAAAGAGCTTTTATTTAAATTAGTAAATAATTTCAATAATGAATTCTATATGGATAAGCAATAAGGAGTAAATGAAATCATCAGAGAAATGTAGTGAAGGCTTACTGTGAACCAGCTCGAAAGTAAGCAGTGCAAGCAGGTTTTAAACAACCACATGTTGAACAAATTCGTACTGAACCTTCTAAAATCAGTAGCTGTGCTCAAAATACAGCTATTGTATTTATTTGGGTTCACTTACAGAGTGGAATAGATGTCTTTTGAAATACTGTTTATTTTTTCTTTATCTATCTGTATATAGGACCACCACAGAACAATTCTTACTTTCTAATGGAGCACTGCTGTGCTCCCTTGGTTAACAATTATTCCACCACAGATCTTTGATTGTTTTCTTCTTTTTTTTTTTAATTGTTTTAAGAAGGGTTCTCAAATCACTCAGTTTACGGGGAGTTTACCTCTTCCTCCCCAAAGTCCCCGTTTGAGCAATGAATATAGAGAGTTAACATTCCTGTCCTGAATCTGATGTAATGTACAGATATCTAATGTATTTCCCAATGGATAGTCACTTTATGAAAGTGGGAAAAAAATTTTACAGAGATATTCACTGTGATTCTACAGCAAGGTGTGGTTTAGCTTCAGCTATTATTGTCTCCCACCACCTGCTCCCAAACCTGACTCAGAGAAATTAATGGGATTTTTTTGAGGGTTGAAATGTTACAGGTCAACTAAAGGTGACAGACTCAAGCTAAAGAAACTTCTTATTTCAACTCTTGTTTTATTTGATATCAGAGGAAAAATATTCAGGTATATATTAATTGTCTTGAATCAGTGTGGTTGTTTTGTATATTTGGGATGCTGGCTCTGTAATTGAATTGCCAGTCACTTCAGCTAGCCCATGAATCACTTACTGGGCTTTACTGCTCATGGAAATAGCATCTTCATTACTTAACTACAGAAGATAAGTGGGTTTTCTTTTCACTATTAAAAAAAAAAAAGAGTAGTGTGTTGTTTGTGTTTTAAAATGGGCATATTTTTCCCTGATGATTCTTCCAGTGAACAAGAGTTGGGCAAAATTGTGTAAAATGTTCAAATGCCCCGGCTTATAAATGCGTAGTCATACAACTGCTAGAAGAGTTTCAAAGCTCAATAAGGAACAAAGGCTAATTTTATAAAATGTTCAAAATATGCATATGAACATGGGTTTACTATGCTATATCACCTATTCAGTATAATCTCAATTTTAGGTAGTTAATATTGGGAAAAAACCCATAATTGACTTGGTCCTGCATTCTTTCAGGCTGCTGTGGTTAAGGCTGTCATACTACCCCTGTAATTTCTTCTCTATATAAACAGGTTTAGAAGTCTACAAGCATGACTTGGACTGGAAAAATGCCTCTGTTTATTAAAAATAGTATGAACTAATCTTCTTTCACACACTTTGAAGATTATAAGCAACAGATTGTTTCTAAGCACGTGGTATGACAGAAAATATAAATAGCAGTCTGCTAGGTAATGCAGAGATTTTTCTCATCATCTGTACGGGCACGACTGCTTTCAGGATTCATGTCAGCAACAGGGCGAGAGAGCTCAGCAGAACAGCTCTGCAACTGCTTTGCAGCCTGCAGAAGGGATTTGTTTTCTTTGGTTTTCTGCCTTTTATGAATCTGTTTGCTCTGGTTTAGATCCATAAAATTAAAAGGCTAATGTGGTTTACCATCCCATGTAATGTGGATCTAAATTACTTGAATGTGTTGTATTTCCTTGTATATGTTTAAACTATCTCAGAATGTCTGCAAATTTATGCTGATGACATACACTGTACAGCTCTGAACAAGTCAGATTAATTTGTTCAATAATCTCATAAATCTTTGAAATTGAGGTTGTTGAGGGTTAGCTTGCTCAAAATGTTTCTTCCTGATACTAGTTACGAGTTGTTTTTGACAAAATGTCTTCCAAGCCAAAATGCTGATTTTTTTTTTTTTTTTTAATTTTCCCCTCTATGAATGTCATAAATTCCATTACACTGTACTATTACAGTCTCAGAGGGGGTTCTTTGTGCAAATGTGAGTTCTGGCAAGCAGCAAAATGTTCCTGTGTGACTGTACCTTGGGCAGAGACCTACTGATATTTGAGAGTTTATTCCAGGTGTAGTATTTGTAAAGTGGGGTGAATAATTTGCATGGTTAGTCCATACTTAAATAAGCTACACCAATGCTACTTATAGCAAAAGCAGAATTGATCCACACTGGAATTACAGAGAGTCGTTAGCAGAATCATACAGGATATAACTTTGTTATTTTGTTTCTCTTGTCCATCTCAGGCGGAAGACCTGAATTTTAACCCTTTGTCTTTCCTTTTCAAGTCGAATGCCCTTAGCACTTGTCTTGATGTCAGAATCCCTCTCTATCTCTTACTCTTCTTTATTTTTCCTGCCTCGATTAATTTTTGTTTAAAAATACCTTAGTAATCCTACGTTTTGCCTGACACAGGAAGGAGGAAAGTAACTTCCAGGTCTTGGAAGCAGGAAGATAATCTCTTACCCTTTGTTGTCATGTTAAAGCATAGAGGGAAAAAAAAAACTATCAGGAAAATTCAGTTATATTAATTTAAACAATTGCTCAACCAACAAATATTAATGGGCCATATTTATACATAGCTTTAAACTTCTGAAGCCATTTTAAATGAAAAGTTGGAAATATAATCATATAATTTTATAATATTGGAAGAGTAGATGGATTTAAGGGATCAGGGAGACGAGAATATGAGTCACTATATATTATTTATTGCAGTATAAGTGTGGTTTTAATTTCACTCACAGCCTTACATCTGCTCCATCTTAAGGTGCTTTCATTTGGTGAGAGTGGAGCATACTGAAATTCTACAAAGTCGTGACTGAAAAGTCATTCAGTGGTTTTACCAACTAATCGGATTTGTTGATGTATTCAGCAACCCCATCCAGTGATCTGGAGTCCAGAACAATAAGACCAGGCTATTTTAATCCAGCCAAAAAAATGCACAAGCTTCTGCTGATGGTAGTAGGAACACAACCAGATCCAACTATTATATTACTTATTTTTTCTGTATAAATGTGGAAAATGGATTTTTTTTTTTTGTTTTGTATATGGAAAGAGGCAGGGATTAAATAGTTCACTAAAAGGGCAATAATGTTTGAGCTCCTATCTGACCTACACAATGTTGTTTCCAAACTTTCTGGCACATGCTCATGTAAGACCCCATGTCTGTTTGGTTGTTTGATTTGGGTTTCTTATGTCTTTTACACTTTTCTTAAGTTCTTTTTCAGGTTTCAATATGGAAGTCTCAGAAAAATTATTATACCATTTCAACTTAGTATAAGTACGTAAATAGAACTGCTATCTAAAAATGGAAGAGTTTGACCTGTGCTTGTGTAGCTGAAGGGAAAAAACACCATGCTTACTCCTCTCCTTTGTTTTTATTTGATATTGGATGTTATTATTTGGTGAAATCTTTACTTAAACTTGAAATTTTGATTTTCTCTTAGCTCTTTTTTTACTTGCAGTAAAATGTGTTTTACTGTGACTTTATAAAACCGAGTAGCATACTTCTGCTGTAGAAGTGAGTGAGCATCTGTGGGCTGCAAATACTGATTTTGTTACCAAGAAGAGCACTTAAGGTTTCTTTGAGCTTATCTCCTTACTTCTATTTCAGTGTGATAAAACCAGAATATATTCTTCAAGGTCTCCACATGTGGAGGCACTTCTAATTCACCTGCAGTTAAAATCCAGAAGACACAATTTATGATAGTCACGCTATGTTGCGTGACCTCAAAGGGCAGTTCCAGCAAATGGGAGTGTCCTTTTAGTTCTGTGGCACATCTGGCAGCCCAGGAATGTCCTTCAGGTACTCTGGTGTTTGAAATGGTGCTTGGAATATGTACTTTGTAACGTCAGTAATTTCCTGAGTTTCATCAGAAAAGAGCAAGTCTGTAAACACTCAGATGACTTTTAGGAACTCTGACATTTTTGTAAGTACTGTTGCAATTAGTTGGTTTTTGTAGTGGAAAACGTAGATCATATTAAGTCGTGACTTAGGCATTCAAAATAAATACAGTTTGCAATGTGCTGAAGAACCTCCAGCATTATTACATCTACTTTTGTTATTTTGGAGATGCAGAAAAAATTACTTCAAGATTTTTGTTTGCCTTTCTGTATAGAAACGTTTCTGGCTTCCTACTGAACCCGTGAATACAGTGGTTCTGTCAGTGCTGTGACTCCTAGCATTACTTTCCATTTTCTGGTACGCAGAATCTCAATTCCCTGTGCCAGTGGTTCTGACTTTATCTTGCATTCCAGGAGTTTGCAGTGTTCAGTTTTTGCAGTATTTCATTTTTACATGACATCTTGAAATCTGTGTGTTGCAATACATAGAAGCCATTTTAAAAAACTAAGTATCAACTGCCTTAAAAAACAAATGTGTTAGGAAAAATGTTTACTTGGCTAGTTCCTCTCTTCGTATTGGTGATAAATTCAACAATGTAGATTTAATTCTGAGTTTCTTTATTTCTTCTTTTGTTTGTTTGGTGGGGTTTTTCCCTTCTTCTGTCCTCATAGTGCTTAAAAAAGTTCTCCAAAACTAGTGTTGCTACTACTGGATTATTAAAAAGACTGTGAAAATATTTGTGCTTATTATTTAACGGTGACACATTGGTGGTGTCATTGATGCCTTAGGTTTTAACTTTTATATTTTTCAAATCCTGTGCTGCTAGTGTAGCTCTGAAATTTCCTGTAGCTTGTTAAGCACTGTTCTCTATGCTAACATAGACATAACAAAGCCTCTCTAGCTTGCTCTCCAAGGACACCCAGACCAAGAACTGTAAACCATCATCTTGGGGAGAGGGGGGCAAGCTTGGGGAAATTCCATCATTGGCTGGGTTCTGGTTGGTGAATTTATGCTGATATCAAAGTGTGAAGAACTCGTGACCTGTTGTCCATTTTGGGATCCACTGAGGCAGGAACCTCTGAAGGCCTTTCGAATAAATACGTCCTTTATTCCTGTCTAGTCTCTCTGTCTAGGTAGCCATTTAAGGCATCATCATAGCCATAAAATTGTGCCTTTAAATTTGTCTTATTTAGTAAATGTCCTTGGAAACTTCCTGAGAAAGCTAGCAATGTTCACATAGTTAACCTAGTTATATCACTACAGATTGCTTAGCGACTTTTGTTTTGTGCACTGCAATTGAATTGTATTTACTTTTGATCTACATCTTTTTCCTCTTCAAGAAAAATTCTGGCATTGTTTTCTGGTTTTTTTTTTCTGCTCTCATTTTTGCCAACTAGCTAAATATACCAAAAGTAGCTGTTTCAGGAACCCTAGTCCATCTCATTAGGTTTATCTTCTATGTTTTTAAGAACTCAGGATTTTAAGAACTCCTTGCTCAGTGACTCATTCTACTTAGGATACAGATCCATTGGGTGATAGATGTAAAGTGGGTTTTTTTGTTTGTTTTTCTGAATGCTTAAAGTACTAGAACTCAAGACATGTCATCTTGTTACAAAGCAGTTTCTTAACTGTGTATGACAGGCCAAAGGAGAGACTATGTAACTTGATGAGCCAGGAGGACCTATGTCTCACTGGTGACATGCTGGAGGAGAGTTTTGACCAAAAAAATCTTGTACAGTTCAGATTCGTCCTACACATGCTGCCAAACTTGTGAGATGGGTCAGATGTGCACATTTCAGTTTATGTTGCTTCTGGGAATTTCTCATTCTGGAATCCTTGGTGGCTTTATATTCTTTTGATGAGTGCTTACTAGGTGTGGTGGGTCTCCAGTTCTCTTCCATACGAGTAGGCCAGCACTGACCAGTTCCCTGGGTGGTTTGGAAACTGTGGTGTGTAACGCTGTCATGGTACACCTGTCAGACTGGGAACATTCAAGGGTCTGGGAACAGGTCAGAGATGGAAGCATCTGTGTTACCCAGACTCAGGGGTGAATTAGGTGCCTCACAGTGAAATTGGCAACAGCACCTGGTAGAACAGCCATCAAGTCAGCCTAAGTGACAGAAAGCTGCTGTTCAGGAGGTTCCAACTGAAAGGGTCAAACTAAAACTGCTCCTCTACCTTCTTGGATGACTGACTGCAGCTCTGAGGCAAAGGAAGAGGGATAACAGAAGTAATTGCAGGTAGTACAGAAGCTGCTTTCTGAGCTGTAATGGGTTAAAGCACTCTGGTTGTAATGGTGCTTTGGGTGCTGGGCTGGTCTACCACCTTTCTGCTGCAGCAGTCCAACGGTGCAGAAACAAGTGAGAGAGCACGGGAGAGAAGGGGAGCCAACGTTTTGCCTTATCTTTGGAACAAGTTTGGGCCAGGGTTAGAAGGGTATTTTTGAACACATGAAAAGAGACACAGTTACACAGTCAGGTCTCTATTTCTCTGTACTAAGGGATGTACTAACCTTAGGGCTTCTCATTAGATTGAAGTGGTTCATCTTAATTTGTACTAGTAGACCTGTAGTTTTGAACCTGATATTGTGGCAGAAAATATGTGGTTTTGCCTCCTTTAGGAGGACTTGCAATGTGGTCCTTTTTTAGTTACTTCTGTACTGTGCTGGAGGTTCAGTTGGTAAGATTTGATGGGTATTTTAGGTGGCTGTTAAGGCTGTTTGTGTTTTAAGTTGCACTGGCTATGTTCAGCATGGTACTTGCTATTCCCGTGGGTCTAGTCACTTGTTTCTAGATTACGTTCAAGGTAGGGAGTTTAATATCTAGAGGTCTGCATATCTTTAGTTCTGTCAATGTGGGTAAAGATTTCTTTGTGTTTAGCTGTTAGGACAGCTACATTTATGGACACTTAAGATAACAGGAACTAGATTTAAAGGTTAGAAACCTGTTGACAGGATGTTTTCTATGATGGATGCTGAACTTTGAATATGCTTTCCATGATCTGTCAGACAGTCTGTTTCATCCAAAGTATTCGCTGAAGGAACTTGTTGGAAAATGAGAAAATAAATTATTTTTAGGAATTTTATTCTCCTTTTGGTTGTCAGGTAAAAAAAGATTACCTTGCTTTTTTTCTTTTAATCTTCATGCAGGGAATTATTAATTCATATCATGATCCATTTCTATGAAGGAAAAAGTAGGAGATAGCAATAAAGCATTCAGATTTTCTTTTTCCTCCCCTTTTCTGGATTACTGAGCACAAAGAATGGTAGTTCAGTTTAGGGTGAAGTGCATAAGAGAAATACGTTCCTGTCACCCTTTAGAGGCATGTATTATGTGTTACATAGTAGGCTGATTTTTCATTTCGTGTAGAAACAGGAAGGAACATTTCAAGGAAAAACATGCTTATAAACAAACAAAACTGTCTTGTCAAAATCTGGAGTATTCATACATAGAGCAGAAAGTCTGCAAGTCTGAATAATAGCAGGAATAACTGTAGTGCTATGCTGTTGCATAGCAAACGAGGGCATCAAGAGATAAATGAACAGAACAGCCTTGTTCTGGTGTGCCTGTACCTTTTTACAGACAATGAAATAACAAGGATCACAAAATATTATGCAGCCCTCAGGAATAGATTTACTAGATTTTTCTTCAAAATCCCTATTCAACTGATGTAACTAGCTCTGACAGCTTCTATAGGGCTGAATCCTGAAAGGTAGAGTGTACTTGAGCGTGCCAGCAGTAGTTATCTAGAATTGCAAAAGGTCAGCATCACTGCAATTCACAGGACTTGTGCTCACCTTCCCCTGCATCTCACTGTAGTTCACCCCATTTGTAACTCGCTCAGGTAGGTATGAAAAACAAAATACAGGGAAAATATTTGGTGTTTTAGGTTAAGAATAAGCATTATACAGAGTTCACACGTGGCTGAATTAAGCAGTGAGTTTTCTATTACTGAATTACTACAGCTGATGTCAGGTGGAGGCTGTGCTTCTAAATGTGCAGAGGTCTCAGCTGGGGACCAGTGCACCCAGCCATTTTGTATTGTGTGCCTCTGGATTTCCTTCCCACACAGAATGGTGTTTTTGAAGGGACAGTCAGTGCTCTGTCACCCTCCCAAATGTCAACAAGAGCTCTTGTCCAGACCAGAGGTGCTCTCCAGGGTTCCTGGGTCTGCTGGACACAGGTACTCAGAACTGAGTAGAAGGTACAGTCCTTATTAAAGGCATGTCATTTGCTTAGGTAGCAGTCCTAGCAGCTCTTAATGATTAAGGTGGAATACATCAACTGCTTGCCCTTAAGAAACTATAGATGGTAAAAAAATATAGGAATTCTGACAATCTTCCAGATGAAAATTCAGTTGAACCATTGCTTGTTCTTCAATGCAAATATTCTTCTGCAGATTATTTGAAAACATGATGTAAGAGAAATCTTGTTGAACAGAATAGTCTAGAGTGAAGATCTGCATGTGCACCCCTCCCTGTCTCTAAAATTATTTCTCCTGGGGTTAATTATCTTTCAGTCTTTAGCCATATATCTTTCCTCATAGTGAGTGTAATGGAATTTTTCTTTTTTTGAGAAATGGTTGATTTTAATTGCATCTAGTTCTAGATCATAGTAAGCTGTAATTGCATTTTTTTAGAAGGAATAATTTAAATTCAATCATCAGCATTGTAGTTGGGTTTTCTGATAAAATGGTCAGTAGCAGTTAGCGATTCCTGTAAAGTAACGCCTTGATGGTATTTCTTTCAATCTTTTAAATTTTTTTCACAGACTTTTTAACAGTGAGTGAAACAAATCAAACTAAAATGTCTCTCTCCAGAAAATATGTGGGTGCATACCATCCTGGGGTGATTATAATCCACCACATTTTAAGATTCAAGCAACACAGAGTGCAGAGTTGCTTTTTTGTGGATTTTTGTGCATGCCTAGGAAAGGTACACAAGAAGGATTTTTCAATAACAATTGAAGCTCATAATATAGTGGGGTTCTTTTTCTTTAATATGTAATTTCATGTTTTGAAACTGGGGAAGGTAGTCATTTAGCAGAAGCTTAACCTATAGTCATTTTGTGACTGAAAATTAGGTTGTGACATTGGAGAACAAAGTTCTTTTTCTTGCTACCATGGCCTTAGACTTGCTTCTTGTAGGCAGAAGTTGCAAGCCGATGAGTTAAAAGTAGGGAGATGAGTCAGTTTAAAAGAATTAATAAATGTGATGTATATTGGGAAGGGATTGAGATTTATTGTAACTCTTGATGTGTTTCAGGAGTCCTTCAAAGTAGACATTATTTTTGAAAGTGTAAGAATAAACAAACAATTCAACTTGAAAATTTGTGAAGCCATTTTTCAATAGCATATGAAAGAATATTTGTTACAAAGGAATATGTCATGGTGATTAAAAAATTCTTATTACTTGATATGGTATAACGTTTTAGTGAATAATGGTGTAGGATTATCTGCTTAGTGTGAGTGATTTCAGCTTTAAGTAAACTTTCTGAGTATTTATTTTGCAACTTGCAAGTAGTCTTCTCTGACTTGTGGTGAGACCCTAAAACTTACTGTCATCTGGTGGGCTTATAGCCTTTTACTAACTCCAGCTTTATCAGCACTGCAGGTTTGGATCTATGCCCCTTAGCCACAGACTATGCCCAGGTGTGGCTTAAGGAAAGTGTAGTCCAGGACCTGCTTGCAGTGGGCAGTTGGATTTGGCCGCCCTGTTTCCATGGCAAGGGTGATTGATTGGCTGTTTGAATGGAAGTTTCCCAGCCAGAGACGGTGGGGATGGGGAACACACAGGGACTCACCTTGTTTACTGTATCACTCTTGTATTCCCTACTCTGGGGCATCAGGGGCTTGCCTGGCATGCTGTAGGTGACTTCCAATCTGCATTTCTGCTTTATGTCCTGCTCCTGTGTTTTTGCATATCCCCCCAGCAGAACAGATGATCTGTCAGAAGTCCATGCCAGGCAGGAGTGAATGGGGGCATGTGTAAGGAGTGCATCCATTTGGAATTCTTTGCATCGGAGATCCAGAGGGGAAAGCCTTGTCAGCGTGACAGAATTAAGGACAGGCTTGAGTTCACACCAGTGTTCCAGATTTCCTGCCATCCCCTTCAGGAATTATGAGTACAGAGAGCTGTCAGAAGTGTCTTTTTTACCATTCTCCTTGTATGACTTAGCCTTTACTCTGGAATGTTTGATAATAGGGCCCAATATGTTTCTACATGCATGTTTTTGGTAATGCAAAAGAATGTACAAAACACAAAGCAAATGTTTCTGACTTGCTTTACGTTTAGCTTAATAGAAGGAAATCTCCAGAGAAAGGTGTAACATTGTTTTCCTAGTAAAATACTAAAATCTTTCTTGCTGATTGCATATTGCATTAATTCTCAGATTTGCTTGTTTCTAAAAAAAATGACTAAGATGAAGAAGAAAAAAAATGCAGTTGCTGTGCTATCAAGAAAACTCCATGTGCTTTTCTGACAAAAGATTCTGAATGTACTGTGATGCATCCTTCAGGGAAACTGGGTGCATTTTTTCCTGTGCCTCTCTGGAATTCTTATTAATATTAACTTCTGGCAATGCATTAGAGTGGCATTACAAACCCCAGAGCCTGTTTCAGATGCTCATGCTGCCAAGTTCAATCCATGTGTAAGTTATAGACATGATAGTGTTTCTGGGAGAAAAATACATTGCTATTTTAAGAGCACTCTTGTGTTGTTTGCTTTGCTGTGTTTTTTACTTCATGAAGCATTAACAGAAGTAAAATGCTTGATATAAGAAATTGATTGTTTTACTGGGTCTAATTTAGTCCTGAATGTGAACAGCAGTGTTTGCATTATTCTGGAGCTCTGTTTTAACTGTCACAGTGGTGTGTAATTCTAGTCTGGGATTTGATATTTCCCCTCAAGAAGGAACATAAATTGGACTGAAGAGTGGCTTTTTGCTACCAAGCTACAGTTTGAGGGCTTTCTAGTATCAGTCCTTCCTTTACAATAGCATTTGGTAGGTTTCAAAAGGCCTTGCAATTCTTTGAAGACTGACCCTATTTTCAAACTGCAGGCAAGTGTTCCACTAGGCTTTAAAAATGAACTGATTTTTGAAATGGACTTGCTTTCAAGCCTCAGTGATTCTGGAGGGATTATTTCGTGGTTTTATTTTGTTGGGGGTATTTTGGAAGAATTTTTTTTCGTTAAATTGTTCCTTTTAAATTATTTTCTGAAATATTTAGTTCACATTGTGCTCAAATTGAACGGAGTATATATGCTCTGGAATAAATGGTTTAAATATTAATCCTTAGGGAAGACAACAGAAAGAGAAATGCCTCTGCCACTCAATTTGCAGCATAGCATGAAACAGTCAGTTACAAAGGTGAAGATCCTGACTTCAAATGCAAGCTATTATCAGTCAGCTGTAAGTTGTGTATAATCATCTCATACAAATCCCACTATTACAACTAACACCATTGTAAGTCAGTGTACAGAGGACTTGCAATGTGATTGTGAATCACGGCTTTTTTTCAAGTCCTGCAATTCGTTTCAGATTATTTAATTTTCCTCAAGGGTATCATACACTTGTGACAAGGGGAGTGTTGAAGATGGTGATAGAGAGTAACAGTTCTTGTAATATTGTGTTTAGCCTGATGTGTATCTGTCAGTAGTTTGGGGGGATTTGAACTCCATAAGCCTTTTGTAAATAATTTTTTGCATCAGGTGCTATAGTAGGAGATTGCTAGTCTGAGATGACTTTGTTTAGTGTTCCAAAAGCCTGTAAGTAGGTACTGAAAGTGATTGTTGTACATTTGGTAACTGTTGTGATAGAGCCCCTCAGCAGCTAGCTAAAAACCAGCTTGTACTGCAGAGCATCATCTGCATTTATTTGCATTACCTTTGTGTCTGGATGTCCCTGAATGTACTGCAGGTTTGTCCTACTAGGCATTGGACAGCTTTACAGTAAGTGCCAATTCTTGGCCCAAAAAGCCCACAACTGAAGTATATGAGGGAGACTGAAGAACTTTCTTGCTATTTTCACATGCAGTGCGAAAGAGGGTTGGACGGAGATTAAATTATTTACTCAAGGTCACAGTGTTGTCTACAGCAGAGCTGGAAATGAATCTAGATTTCCTAAGGGCTGGTGAGAAAGTAAGAATTCTGTTTGACAGAAAAATTCATTGTTTTGACATTAGTTTCCTTTGTAATGAGTGAGGGAAAACAATCGATCAGAAATTTCTTATGGGTAAGGAAAAAAGACCAAGTTGAAGATTGGGAGAAACATCGTAAGATAAAATAGGCAGGAAAAAGAGAGAGAAGCATGTCAGAGCATTTTTATGAAAGGGGGGAAAATCAAAGTAATTTTTCCTCTGCATGATTTAGGTCCTTGAACTGATGTATTGTTTTAAATAAGTTCCAATTAGAGAACACTTGTCTTTTCTTTATGCTTGTGACCCAGAACTCTATTTTTAGAACTTAGACATTCTGACTTTTTTTTTTTTTTT
>VZRF01009875.1:829150-891650 GCA_013396875.1 Vireo altiloquus
TTTTTTGCGTGAGAGGGAAAGGGAAATGAGGAAAAGATAGACTTCAGCAAGAAGTTTCAGTTGACAGAAAACAGATGTCTTCCTAAAATGATTCTGACTACCTACATTCCAGAATCTTAGGTCATCGAAGTTCTGTTCATACGACAAAAATCATTATATTCCAGGCGGTGCATAGGTGCAGAATGAAAATTTAACTCTTATCTTCCCTCTCTGTTGGAGAAGAGTGTCACTAAGATGCACAAAAATAGTGAAAAATCTGTTCTTTTGCAGGCATATATGTTTTAAAGCAGTTGTAAATTCATATATATATATTCTAAGAAAATTTTAAAATGACATTTAATACTAAATTTCCAGGTGGTGATACTGAACGGGCTTACATTATAACGAAAAAGTTACTCTTTATTTTATGATTAATGGGAATAGTTCTTTATAATCCTTCCCTTGCTGATATCAGTAACTTTCATATTTTCCTGGTTGTACTGGTGGCTATACATTAGTTATGAATATAAGGGAATAAGTTTTAGGGTTATGTTTCAAGTATCCAGATTGGTAGTTCTGGTTCCATTTCTCATTGTCTAAGAAGAACTCAGATTATTTTTGGAATTTTCGTAGTCTATTTCTGTAGACCTCTGACTAGGTTAGCATTAGTCTTTGATTGACCCAGTAAATTTTATGATACTAACCTTGATTAATGAATGTAAAGGAGAAAGTCACAGAGCTTAACTCCTGTGTCAGCAACTTGCCAGTAGTAGGAGATTTATGTTCTCAAGTTTGTGACTTCAGCTACCAGATTATTATCATTACTCCAAAAGAGTTGAGAAGGTTGGTTCCCTAAATACTGAAATAATTCTTCCTGCTATTTGTTACTATTTTGTATTAGTGGTGTTTATTACAGAAAGTTTGATTAAATTACATGCACATTGTCTTGAGAGAAACAGAATATTCTTTAGTCAATAGCATGTAGGCATTTATTGAACTGAGATGGTTTTAAAGGACCAGAAACTTAAAATACAGTAATTCCTGCTAGTTCAAGTTGTATTTTTGGACTCAACAAACCAAATGTTAAACTTCCACCAATAATAATAATTCCATCTTAGGGAAATTCAATTTTGCTTACTCCTTTTTAGAAAGGAGCTAATGAAAAAGTTTCACAGGAATCACAGCAGGCTGTAAAACAAGAGCATAATGAAAACAACCCATCCTATCCTCTTAGTATTACTGTTTGTAATTGGACTTGAATTAAATGTGTCACATCTGTGTTCCTGGGTATCACATCAGTAATAGGTACTTCAGCTGCTGTACTTCTCTCCTAAAGCTAAAAATATAATCCAAATAATCTTAACTCAATGGTCACAATTCACCCTGTGAAGTTGAAGTGTGAAAAAGGAGCAGAAGGTGCACCTGTAAATCACTTTAATCATCTATCTAAATCACCAGTCATTGATTTCCTCCAGGTTTAAACAGGTCAGCTGCCGATATATTTCAAAATATTTAGTCATGTTTTCCTTGAGATTCTTTTAATCTTTCCCCGTTAGTTCAATCCTGTTCTTACATTTGAAGTACCTCTGTAGCCTGGAAATGTGTTGTTTTTTTATCACATCATTATTCTCTTCAATAGGTTGTTTGCCTCAAGTCTCATTTATCCTGATTTTCTGCTAGTTTGTTTTCAGATGCCAGCAGGTATTTTGTAATAGCAAATACACGTCTCTATAGCTGGCTTTCCTTTTTGTTTGGTCTGTCTAGAAAATGGAATGAATGAACATCTCAGACAGGAATTTATCTCCAGAATATATTACACTTTAAGGGCATATATTTGTATCTCTAAGATCATCTACGTAAAATCTTGGCTCTGAAGAAACTGGTGGTTTGCCAAGAGGACGATCAGTAGAAATGTTGCAGAGCTGCTATGTGCATGTTAATGGAATGCCAGACAGTGAAGCAGTGGATATTTGTGGGTTTTAGTTTAGTGTTGCTGCACTGGTGTCAGTTTTCTCAGTGTATCAGTGGCATTTCATCTATAGTCTGCTGCCCAGAGTCTCTCTAGCATTTGATGCTGTTTCCTTACTGTCATTTTAATACCTTACTTCAAAATAAAGGATGATACAACCTTTATATTTTGAGAATCCCTGTTAGAAAAACACTATTCCAGACTAGTCATCAGTCCCCTTTTCCTTTTGCCTAGTTTGTAATTTTCATTGACTGATTGCAAATTTCTGCTAATGTAAGTAAGAATACTAAGAATACTGACATTTCTTATACCACTTAACAGGGTTGATGCTCTTAGCTGCTCTCCTCTTTCATACTGTTTGTATCTGACCTAATGGCCTCTTTTTATGATCTGCATTTTGCTGTGATTTGGTAAAAACTGGCATTCACTGCCAACTCACAACTTGTGTGATGGGATTTAAAGGGCTTTGATGGGTTCCTTTCTGAGACTACCATGCACTGCACTATAATTCACAATGACTTCATCTTCCATAGGTCCTTTCAGTTTTTAGTACTCTTTCTTGGAATGTAGGCAATACACCAGAAAGTACCAAATTCACTGCAAGCCCTGTCTTCCCAAAGGACCATTAAAAAATATTGCTTTTCTCCTCTGACTGATCTGGCAGCATTTGGATCAAGCTTTTAGTACCTTAAGTGAACCTCATAGAAGAGATCTCATCACAGGCAATCTCTCAGGCTTTCCTGAAATACTTGCTCTTTTGGATCCTGATTGTATTCAGAGTACATTTGGGATGTTTTTTTTCACTGAAGCCACTCATCAATGCCCCCATTCTTATAAAAGGGGACTGAAATGTGCATCACGAGGATGGATCCTCACTAAAGGTTATATGGTTAATTATAATAATGGTGACTCACTACTGCAGTTACATTTGTAAATGAGTTGATTTTCCAAAGATAAATATTCCAGACCGTTGAACACAAAAGGAAGTTGTCTTTTGCAAGAATTGCTCCTTGGAGGACTCCTGTTAATTGTAATGATTTCTAAGGTGTTAGCCCTGTTGCTGGTTTCACTGCTGCTTAAGAATCTAAAGTAGCAGATTTTACTCTCTTCTTGTCCTCTCATTGCCCCTTCTCTGGTTTGGGGGCCTTAGTTAATCTGCCAGTGTGACTCATTTGGTATCATCCCATAGTGCCCAGTTTCAGGTACCTAAAAATGCCATTTGCCAAGGAGCATGAGCATTCAAGGGGCAAAGAATGGTAGGGCTAGGCAACTTTGGGTTGCTGAAGAGTGGTCGAGGTCATGCCATATTGAAGTGAGACAGAAAATCAGTTTATATAGGACTTTCAGCTGGGCACCTCTGAGAATAGCAGCTTGTCAGCAATGACACAGCATTCTTTCTAGCTGTAGTACAGAAAGAGAAAAGGGACACCTTCAGTGGTTAAGCTCTTTGGCATGAGAAAACAGCAAGGAATGTACATACTTACATTATGTACCTTGTACTTCAGCTGGATAAATCACACTTTTCCATTTGTTCTTTGTTGTCTTTGCCTTTACTTTTCGCAGAAAATAATGAGTTTTTAAATTATTATTTTTTTGTTTCATCTGCCTCCCTCTTTCCATCTACAATTATCAGTTTTGCCTTTCTTTTCTGGCTTCTCCTTCTTTACTTATAGAAAGTTGTATGAGGTCATTCAGTCTGGTCATAAACATTCTCATACTGTGGGGATGAGATAAGTATAAGGTATAGAAAAAACCCAGAAAAACAGAGGTTTGTGCAGTCTGCTGTGAGAACATTAGGGCACAAGTCGTCTTTGATCTATGTTGTGCTGTATTGATTTAACTTTTAGTCCACTAATTAATATTATAACTGTTTGGCCTTTCGTACATAGTCTTTGAAATCAAGTCTACTATTTCAGCTATTTTTTTTTTATTTTACAGCAAAGGCTTCATTTCTTATGCTGATATACTCAAAAGTGTCATTAATTCTGGTACAGTTCGTGCTGGTTATACATCTAGAAATAAAAGTTTTTAGGTTTTTTCTACTTTTCAATGTAACCATTATTTTAAATGTTTAAGAGTTTAGGTTTCCCCCCCCCAGAATACCTCTTTCTGAAATGTTACTGAGGGGTTGAACATAAGAGCCCGCCCTGTAAAATGTGTTGCTGATACTGTGTGGTAGCTGCATCTTAGCATCCAGTGATGATGACATGAGTTAAATGGCATTCCTTCTGCAGTGATGGAAACTCTGAGACTGTCTACACAGACATACCCAGCAAGGTTAGGATGGCCTAGCTGAAGTCATAAAGTTAATGTGCATTTTAAAACCTCCCAACAAGGTGAATTAAACCTCCTTCTTTTCTGTATTCTGGAGTCCAAAGAGAATTTCAATGTACTTTTTGTCATTTCCAGCTGTCATGGCTTAGCTCCTGAATGTGAGACTCCCTCATGATTGATGAAAGCTGTCTAGTTAGGTGTGGGTCAAAGACATTGTCCTGCCCTAGAAAGAGACTGACCTAGATGAGAAGAATTTTGCAGTCTTAGTCATCTCTACTGCTTCTGATTTGTGTATGAAACTGGTGGGGAGTTTTTTGAATGTAGTCAAGAAGTTGGCAATACGGGCAGCTTAGAACTCAACACGTGCTGCAATGCTACCATGGTAATAATAGAAAGGACTTAAAAAATTAAAAGGCAAACAAAGAAGTTGAAAGTAAAAGAAAATTAACCATTATTCAGTTCTTCAAATATATCATTCTTTGCATCATCATTTTAATGCAGCTTCACAGCCTGAGTTGGTATTCCTGAAAAGGAATCTGAGACAGAGTAAGCTTTTTAATGGAGTAGATGTGATAAGCACAGGCCAGGTTGCATTTTTTGCATAAAATATAAATAATATTCAAGATACCCTTTGCTTAAGGTACTTAGCTCATGCTTACTTAGAATTTTACTTTCATGATTGTCATTTGAATTTTTCAAGAAAAGCTCTGAATAGCTACATTTATATAAAAATAGTAATTCATCTCCCATATTTGTGTGAAGCAGGTTAAGCCTTTTGCCATCAACACTGTTGCTTAACCTTTTATGTTGTACCTCTATTCCATATTGTGCTTAAGGGTTATAAATCTACTTCAGAATTGTCATGTGGAATAAAATAACTTTTCTTTTTGAAAGCTCATGTACTTTGCCCTACTTACAGCAAATAATTCGTTAATTTTAAGTGCCTAGCTAGCATATTTTATGCATATTCTAACCTTTTAAACTAGTAACAAAAGCACTCCAAAATATTTTACATTTTTAAGCATACAGAATGCTCACATCCTTTGCAATTGACAACTATATAATGAATTGTGTCTTCAGTATTTTAATGTTGACCATATTTAGCCAAGTAATTAAAAACAAAAAGTAGTTCCTTTAATTTGAAAATATTTTATAATTGTTTTTTTACTATACAGAATATACATTTGTCTTATGCATTGCATGCAGATTAATTAGTCATGAAAACAAACCTGATTTTTATCTTCAGATAGCACCATTTTGCACAATTGTTCTTGTCACAGTTTTCTACTTACATGACTTTTAAGATACTATAAGGTACTTTTAAGATGCTGTATGAAGCAGAAAAGAAGGAGAGGTTGTGCTTCATTTCTGACTTCCTTTGATTTTCTTTTTTTTAAATTCCTCTTTTTCATGTCACCTTCCAAGATACTGTGTGATTTATATTTTCAGTTTACTGAACTATATTTTTTGTCTGTAATTTTTGTAATTTTTTTAAAACCCTGTAAATATGCATTGTTTTATGATTTTCCAGCTATATATAAAAATCTTCTTGCTGCTATAAAATGTTTTTTTTGATTTTCATTTTTATCACCATTCAAATTAAAAGGAAACAGTTTCTCTATTCACTCCTTTTGTTCCAGATTCAGTTCAGCAACATGGGCTAAGGAACATGCTGAAGGAAAGGATCTGCATATAAATTGGTTAAGACACATGGTTAAAGTGTCTTGTAAAGGTTCAAAATTTCTCTACCATTCTGGCAGTCTGTCTTCACAGTAAGAGTTGATGAGGCATTTGACTAGCATTTACTTGATAGAAGATAGGAGCAAAATGTACATTATTCCCTCCTGTTATTTATCATTGTCCAAACAAAATTATATGCTGTTCCATAAAATATCCGAGTAGAAGCAAAGGCTATGAAAATGCAGCTTTGTTCTGGATTCATTAAAAGCAAATATATCTGTGGACAGAATTGCCCTGCCTGATGCTGTGAAGTCGGGGCTGGTTTCCGTGAGCTGTGTTTTCAGAGGGGTGTAGGTGTGTGGCTGTAGGGTGTGGAGTTAGGGTGTGCTTTGGGCCCTGAGAGTGTCCTGGACGCAGAGAGCCATCGTGCAGCTCCCTGACCAGCAGTGGCACACCGAGCCATGATGGATTTATTCCCAGAGTTTCTGCCGTAGAAAGGTTTTCTCCCCCTGCCGAGAAGGAGACTTCACCTTTTCCTGCGCAGAGCCGCTCTGTATGTTGCAGTGGTACCCTGAATTAATGAAGTGCTATTTGCACAACGCTGAGCGAGCTCGGGTTATTAAGCTTCTCGTGTTTGATCTGTTTCCTTTTTCAGTAAATAGCAAAACTTCCAATGACTCCAATGAGAATAAGATTAAGCTGCTACTGTATTTCACATGTTTGCATAATAAAATGGTGATTCTTGCAAATATTTTCAGTGGCAATTTCAGGTACTGAAACAGCGGCTCTGCTCAAGGCAATTCTGAAATTGACTTTATCTGTTTTCCATGTTTCTTAGAGGGTGAACTGAAGCACTTGTAGTTTTCAAGGCAAGGCATTTAAGAGTATCCCCTAAAAAAGGATGCTCAATGAAAAGGTGAAAAAAACGGGGTGAAAAAGGGGAAAATCCCAATACTGTTTTATATAATATATGATTCAGAGAAGTGATCAACAATATTTTTAGTGTGATGTAATATAGAGAGCAGCAAAAAAGTCTTTATAGGTTTAAGCCTTTTCTGATTTATGAAGTATTAAAGGGTGCCAAACTGGCAATGATTATATGCAGAAGCCTTTCTGTCAATTTGTTGTCCTTTAGGGGATGAAGCCTAACAATAAGCTCAGAGGACTTCTTGAAACAGATTTCTTATAGTGAGGTGGAGAGCAAGGGAGAAAGACTACATTAATGGTGAGGATCAGAGGCAGAGCAGTTCTGAAATAAAAACCTTGGAAAAGCCAAGAGTGGGGAGAACCTGCGTGCTAAAATTTTCAGGTTGGCTTCACTGACAGTTGAGCCATAATAAATGAGATTTTGATTCCATGCTGATGACTATGTTTCAGAGGAAGTCGAGGAACCCATTTGCTGTTGGTCAGACACTAGACATTTTTTCTTTTAAATGGGTCCTTGTTCTCTGGTTTGTATGACTGTCAGTGTGTTTTAGATTAGGCTTTGTTCTCCATGGGGAAATGTTTTTAAACAGTAGTCAGTGTAATTACGTATTTTGTCATGTGCAGGTGTTATGCACAATTTCTGTTTGTTTCTTGTAGTAAACCCTATGTAAATTTATACAACAGAAGTGGCGCTGAATATGGGATTAGGAGAGCTGAGTTCAGCTTTGTCACATGGGTCAGGAATTCAAGTGAAAGAATACACACCTGTGTTTTAGTGTTGGCTTGCCACCTAGGACGAGCCATATGGTTAAATAAGTGTTATGGAACAAAATAGGTGGCATGCCACAGCTGAGAGCTGGGCTTGCCCTTCACTTTGCTGCTTTGTGTGCCATATGCTACAAAATGCTGTATTTTGTTGCATTACAGTGCTGATCAGGTGTATTTATAGAGGCTTTTTTAAAAGCCTGAAGCATTAGAATGCTGTATGTGCAAAAACTAATTATTCCGGGCAAATGGTGTGAGGTGCAGGATTACCCTGAACAAAGTTACCACAATGCAGGTTACCTTTCAGTTAAATGTAGGAAGTGTGACTTAGAAAGATAAATAAAACTTTTAGTAATCATAATTTAGAGTAATCTAAATGTTGTTTCTTGATCAAACTATGGAAAAATGCTAAACTGACCAAGCCTACAGCCCCCTGACCATATCACCCAAGTTTTGAAACACATACTGATTGTCACATCAGGGAAACGCTAAAAAGTACATTCTTTACTTCATTAGTAGGACAGAAGAAAAATCTTAGTTGTTTCACTTGAACTGTGGCAATTCATCAAGCTCTGTGGTTTCTTAGCTATGAAAACTGTGGTCTGATTTTCCTAAAGTAATGGAGGGTGTTAGAGCTGTCACAGAAATTTTTTTAACTTTAGGAGCTCAATTGTGTTTTATAACTCTGAAGTCTAATTATTCAAGACTGGACTACTCTCCCTGCAGTGCACAGCAACCAGTGCAGCTGGCTAGTGATAGAAATTTTATGCAGCCACTTTCAAGTACAGCAAATCAGTCTACAATATCTACGGCATGATTTACTGTATTTTCCTAATGCCTGGTGTTTACTTCATGAAACAGACACTCAAATCATGACACTTGTTTGGAAGTCATGAGTTTTTAAAAATAACAGGAGAGAAGAAAGGTAGTATTTCTTTGGGAAGTGACACATTTAGCATTTTTTTAATGAATTAGAATATCAAACAAAACACTGAGCCAAATGCTAATGATAGGGCTGTGCAAGATGTCAACATGGCTAAAGAGTTTTTAAATTTTTTTGTGGGAGCTGTTGCACCCTGAACATATGTGACTGTGAAAAATCAGTTACCTGTTAAGAACAGGAAGTTAAAGAATCTTAATACTTGAATCTTGAGTCTTAATACTTTTGTTCTTGGTGTAAACTTTTTTTTAGCAAGTTGTCAGTGAAAACCTGAAATACTCAAGGGACACTAAATTTATGCAGCCCAGTGTAACCAGTTCTAGTGCTAGCCCATCATATTGAATTTTACTTATGCTCAAATGGAAATATGTTTTTTCTTACCTGCTGGCAATACATGGGTGTCTCCATGAATAATTCAGTTTGGATTAAGAGTAGGTAATTTCAAGGAAGCTTCCTAGTCAACCCTGACTCTGCTGCTTGTTTCTCGTTCTGGAGTGGTTTAGGTGCCCAAGGAACACATTCTTTTTGAATTAACTGAACTGGAGGGTGTGTTTCTAGAATTCTTCCAGTGCAATCAAACTGCTAGTGGGCATTTTAGTCCACAGGGATAACCTAAAGTCAGCCCAAGGTAAAACCCCTGAAACAGATATATTAAATCTTCAATAGCAGCTTTCCATTCTGCACGTGTTCCCTGAGGGCAGTGCACTGCTTGCTGCCAAACTCCTGGTTAAAGGTGAGTGAACAGAGTGCAATATGGACTGTGAGCAGGTCTCCACGTGGCTGGAGCATTCCGGCTAGATCCTTAGTCTGGCCTTTTGATGTGCAGTGCAGATGGTAACATTTTTATTTTTTTCTAGCATCAGTCACCTGTTTCTAAAGGGTTTATCGCCAGCTGCTTAAAGTTGATGTGTCTCCTTGAGCCAACATTTTATGAAAGGACTCTATACTAAATACTTTTTTCTGGTATTTGATACAAAGAGAAGTAGATTTTCATTTCTGTGATGTCATTGTGCCTGGAAAAGACCATTTTTTTGACTTAGTAAGTGCTTAGCTGCTCTTAATAAAAAAGGTCAATTTGAGGTAACAATTTGCAAGGGAAGTTGAACAGGTTATTTGCTTTACTAGAGAAAATGTGGTAAATAGTGTTGGTAAATATTTTAATGATTATTTGTCTCAGGTAAATGGCTGCAAAGTTTTAAAGCATAAGAATGTGTGGTGAAAAACTCATTTTCCAAAAATGAGTTACTGACCTTATACGCACATCATACAGTTCCCTGTCTAAGATCTGCTTTGCTCAGCTAAAGGAAAAAGTATGTAACTATAAGGCCATATAAGGTCTTTTACTTTGGGGGGGAGTTTGTTTGTTGTTATGTTTTTGTTTGGGGGTGGTGGTGTTGTTGTTTTGGTTTTTTTTTTTTATTGTGGTGACTTGGGCTCACCACTGAAACAGCAGTGAGGGGGGGTGAATGGGATATTTTTATAAAGCCAAATCTAGTAATCCTGTAAGCCTCTGCAAAACGTATATTCAGAACATATGTAATCCATACATAAAGATACAGAGAATACACATAATATAGCAGGAGGTTTGCAATAGAGAACTTAAAGTCCCAGAAAATGTGACTCTCTGACACTATTTCAGTGGTGAGTGGGAATGTTTTTTCATGCTGTTTTAGACATTGCACAAGTGTTCTCTTTAAATGATTTTATTTTTAATTTGGTGTAGTGTATGTGCATGTCAGTACATAGCATGCAGTACAAATTATCTCAGGTAATATATGCAAAACATAGAGGTTAAACAGTGTAAAACTTCATTAAACTAATTAGCCCCACTTTTCTGAGATCTCAATATAGGGCGAAAAAGATCTGGCAGTATAATTTCAGTCACAGTGAAGCATGAGGATGAATCATTGCTTTGTTAAAGTAACTGGTAATGATGTGCTGTATCACATCTTTGCAAGTTTCATTAACGAGTTAATCAGCCAACCCTAAACTGAATTTTCTTAAATTAAACCCAAAAAGTTTGAAACTTTTGATGCATTTTGAAATGCATCAAGTTATTGAAGATTAAAGCAATTGACAAAGTAGAGGCAAGGAATATAAATTTTCTTATTATGTTTGCAATGTGTGTTCAATTTATCATTTTAAACCACTCCATGCTGTTTTATTTTTGAATATGTTCTTCTCTTAATTAAATAAGTCATGTAATCAGGACAAACAGCTGTTCACTAGAGTGACCTAATTAAGAGGATCTTACTGCTTTTCTAATTTGTATTACTAATAATGTTTATTGAATGCTCTTTGAATGCTTCCCAAATAAATGATGTTCCTCTTACTTCTACAGTCATTAAAAACATAGGGCATGCGGATCAGAAGGTGTGTGGTGTGAGTACTGGACCATTTGTAAATCCAAATAAAGGCTGACAATTAGGTTAACAGCTGATTATCCCAATGAGTGTCATAAATCAGCAAGATGTGGCAGGAAGTTAGGCTGTGCTGGAAGTACTGCTAAAATGTCACCAAAAGAACCACGTGAAGCCATCCTTTGCTGTAGGTCAGTGGTTTGGGCTGGAACCACTCTGGGTGGAAGTTGTTACAGGTGGAAGAGATCCATCATTATTCCTATGAGGAGTAGAAGCTGCTAGACCCATGACAGCATAGGAAATTGTCTTTATTATTGTTACATTTAATCATGAGTTTGTGTGAGGTATTCCTCTCAGCAGGGTTGTGTTTATGCCAAAATTTTTAGTTAGATAATTTACTTGGAAATCAAGTTCAGCCGTGTGGAAGGAGAGGAGCATAGGCTGGGTATGAGAGGCTGTGGTACAGCTGTGGGCTGCAGTGCTGGCTCTGCTGGAGTGACAGGAGGTGCAGGGGGAAGGAAATACACTCCCAGCTGCATCATTTCAGACAGAGATATGTAAGCGATAAATAGGACTAAACATCAGATTTTCTCAGAATAAGATGTATGCCAGGTCACCAGTGACCAGTTGGAAAATCACAGTTTATTCCTTTAAAAATGTAGCATGAAGCCTTCTTCAGAAGTAACAGATCACTTTCATATCTTCTGCTGTACTTTCTCTGCCTCATGAAATCATCTTCATTCCTTACAGCAGTTTCCTTAAGAGTTGTTCCAGATTTTTTTTTTTTTATTATTCTTACAAGGTAACCTCAGAGTGTTTTCTTGTAGCTATTTCCATCCTTCTAACAGAGAAACTGGGCTGAAACCATGTTTCCTTTTAGATGGTGTTAGACAATCTGCTCTGGAGTGATGGTTGGTCCTTCTAGCTCAATTAAAGAAAAACAAGTTGAAAAATTGAATCCCAGTCTGTCAGCATTTTAGCAAAAAGTAGTTTTACCTACCAAGTTAATTTTGTCTCTTTCCAAACCATTTTACAAATTTTCAAAGACACTTTTACACAATGACATTTTCTTGGGAACTGGAATATGATTAGTTTAATGAAATGAAGAAATGGGATGCTTCCAGCAGTGCTGATTAAGGGGAAGAGGAGATGATGAGTTTTCTGTTGTATATAATAATTCTGGTTCGAAAATATGTGTGAAAATGGTTATGCTAAAAATGGAGAATTACATTTTTAGTAGGGATGAAATATATTGTCTCTGTTAAATTCAGTAGAGTTAATGCTGATTGAACAAAGCAAGTCTGGCCCTGAAAGAGATGACTTTTCCATGACTTGCAGTGGGGCTCCAAAATGTCAGTAGCCTCTTTTTAGGTTTGATTATCTGCTTCTACATCTAGGAGGTAATATTTTGTTGGACACTCTAAATTTTGTGTTACTGCAAGGTTATAATTGTTGGGAAAGGTAGAAACACAGTCAGAAAGCCAACCAGGCATATTTGCAAGGTGAGTTCTTAGACTGGAAGGAAATTGATGAGTTAAAGTTTGTGTAGTCAAATGGAAACGGTGTGTTTTTTATTTGGGATGGTGGGAGGAGAGAAAGAAGTGAGGCAGGGGAGAAAAACTTCCTAAAGAATATCTAGATTTTGGAGACATGATATTTTTCTGTTATTTAATAGAGTTCCCAGGTCACTATATTTGGGGTTTGGGAAACATTGTATCTCCTTCAGCTGGATGAAAGGGAGATTGAGACAAATACACTAGGATCCTAACAGTGAAGAGCTGTGTAAGATTTTTGTGGAATATGGAATTTTTTTATATTTCATGAGGAGAACTGCATTTTAATTTTATTACAGGAGTCCTACTTGATTCATAAAAACATAATAGTTTTAACATGATTCTTTCCAACAGTGTTTGCAATGATTTCTTTTGCATGATGGTAATTGTTCTAGCAATGAAAAAAGACTTTCAAATGCTTTACAGTGCACAGCCAAGCAATATGTAATTGAATGCAATTGTCATTGAAACAGACTGTTTTTCTGACCTGTTGTTTCATTGTGAACATGCTGTTTATTTACCACCTTCATTATTGAACATTAGCATATAGAGAAGCTGTGCCTATCATCATGTACTTTCCTGACAGATGGCTACTAACTTCATGAATTGCTTAAAATATCCCATATTGGCACAAAGTTTCTTTCCTCAGTATGAAGTATGATTGACTGGTAGAAATAGATTAATCTACCTCTCCTCTGGCTTTTTTTTTTGAGCTTGTTTTGTACTGCAGCAAACCAGGTTCTGAGTCTAATTTTACAAAACGATCAAAGCTGCTTTTGCTAATAACAAGGTGTGGAAAGTTCCATTCAGTTGCATAATCTCTGGGCAAACAGTTCAGCTTTTAGCAATAACTGAAGACGGCATTTCTGCCAGAAAAGGTGAAAAAAAAAATATCCTTAGTATCTGCTCCACCGTAATTGTCCTCTACAGACATTCCAGCCTTGGGATTTAAATTCTTCCTTTTTCAGTCTCTGAGGCTGTGGGACTTTCCCTAGTCAGCTCTGTGAAAAACTGAGCCCCCACATTCTGATACAGACCGATGGCTTGTGAACTCTGTGTCTGTTGCTGTAAGTTACATTTTGTGCATTGATGCTGAGTGTACAGGTGAGGAACTCGTTACTGAAGTATTTGTGAGCTCCACATCTTTGTGGGTGAGCTCAATATTCAATTATTGCCCCTCCCAATGAGGTCTGGTTTCTTCTGGGGATTATTTTAACCATAAGGTTTGTGTATGAGCAATCTGCAAAGAAGAAAATGCACACTTCAGATCAGTACTGAATGGCTATAATTTTGGGCAGATTTTCTTAAATGCTTAAAATAAGATAAAACTCTAAATTTATCAGTGCTGGAATTAAAATTTGCAAAGATAAAAGGGAAGGTCTTTTCAGTGTAATTCAGTGTTTTGTTATCCAGAAGTATCGTGTATTTTTAGTTCTGATTGCCATTGATTTTTTTAATTGGCATCGATTGCCTCTCAGCTTTGGTAAAGGGTATCTTGGAATTTTGAAATGCCAGCCTTTATTTGGTTTTTGTGCCCTGTGTTTTATTGAATACTACCACAAAACTTTAGTCTGGTGTCTTTCACTTATTATGCTTTTCTTTGAGCCTTGGGGAACTGTTTCCTTCCCAATTTCAGTTATCTTACCATGGCCTTTAGAAAAACTTATTTCCATCTCAAGTTGTTCTGCTTAAAACATACCTTTTTGTGGTTCTAAATATCACTCTGGATGGATAGAGGTGATTCCTTATGCTTTATTCAATCTTCCTGAGGGGATGCTTACATCTAGGAGGTAATAGTAGAATCTGAATGGGTAAAATAGACCATGCAGACTATATTAGCTGAAAAAAATTAAGTCTAGGAACATGTATGCAATTTGCTGTCTGGTGTGCTGCAGTTTTTGTAATGGCTTTGGAAGCAATCTGTACTGGTTTTTATTTTCACAATGATTTTCTGGTACAGTTTCAATCATATATGAATTCTTTCTTTTCTCTATGGTTCCTGCTTATTTTTTGCTCCATCTGTTGTTCCTCTCCACTGGATGCTGTGGTCTTTTAGAAGCTGAAATGATTGTGTAAACTGGGTATTCAGTTTCCACATCCTGTTCCTGGCTACCTCCAACTCCTCTATGAACTTTTCAAACCAATGAGTGTTTCCTTTGTGTTTTGGTCTCTTTTGGAGAGACAGTGCTTGACTCTTTCTTTACACTTATGCTATAGTTTCTTTCTCATAGAAGTAAGAGAATGATTATTCCATTGTATGTGATTAAATAATTGCACTGAAGACTTATTTCCCTATGCTAATGTTAAAACACTTTTGTTAGCACTGTAATAAACCTATGTATTATTATAAAATAACATATAGACCCACATTAATACTGGAGAGCATTTGAAATCTAAGCACTGAATGGCAAATACTTCCTCATTTTAAATTTTCATCTTTGGACAGAAACCAAGTATCAAAATTCTCATTAAAAAAAATTCAAAAGTATGTCAAGAGTCATGAAACCAGTGTTTGGAAATGTAACTGTAAGCAGGTACTATTAGACAATTTTTTAGTAAGTAATTAGCATTTTGCTAATTTTCTTTTTCCAATTTAATTCTCCCTGAATGTAAACAATTATTAGGTTCATTACTTTTCCTTTGGAGAGTACTGAAGGAAGAAAATTTTGGCTTAGGAAGACTTAATCAGGAAGAGTTTCTAAGCATATGAATTCAAATCCATCTATTTCTATGTGATTTAAGGATTCAGTTCTTCAGTCATGCAAACAAACTATCATTCTTTCACTGGAGCCACATTATTGTGTAAAGCTTAGCATATTTGTAATATTTTTGTATTTGGAATTTGCAAGTGTACTCTAGAGCTAGCACTTCCTGAGCTTTAGGGTTTAGGATGATATGCATCACAGAAATATGCTCTATATGATGAGAGGCAAAGAGTGTATAGTGCTGTATTTCTTTTTTTTTGGGAGAGCCAGTTATGACCACAGTGGTAAATATCAGATTATCCTGCTTATGGAGTTCATTGACAAAACAGAATAGTGAAATGGAGGAAGTGGGAAAGAGAGAAAGGTATGAATGCAGTGTAGTAAAAAGGAGTTCTAAGAAGCAGCAGATGTAGTTATCAGTGGAAGAATTAGTAATGGAGCGAGCAGTTTGGCTGCCCTCTGACAGGACACCTCTTTCTCATTGCAGGATTAATTTTAATTTTGTTATTGAAGAAATCTGGTCCTTAACTTTTGGAATAAAAGTCTAGGGCACATTTTCAGTGCTCTGGAAAACAAAGGCAAACTGCATTTGTGCCTGGCTGTGTTTGTAGAAGGACAAGAAGTCAAATATAAAATACTTAAATCTTAACTATAACAAAACTAGTTGTTCCTTCTGAGGAATCATTATTTGCCCTGTTTCTTGAAATTCAGTTATTTGCCCTTCTAGGAGAATCTCTTTAGGAACGTGATCAAAAAATGAGCTTCCTATATTCTTCCCCTCTTGTTGCTAAGTAAGTCATTGGCTATTTCTAGAAAGGACCCCAGAAACCCAAAAAACTCCAATTCATATAGGAGAGCTTGAAAGAAATGAATCCTGACTGTTGGTTCTAATGTCATTAATGAAATAGATCTTTCATGTTTCAATGGCTTATGAGTCCTAATCACCATGACTTTTTTTTTACTCTTAGTAATTGTGAACAGCTTGTGATTCACCGTTATAAAACTAATGTCTTCCAGCAATAGCAACATGACTGTAGACTTAGTTTGAGGTGGGAATCCTGCCAAAAACAGTTGCAGTGTTCTGCATTATCCACTGGTTCACTAGTATATTTGGAAATACTGTCCCTTCTTTCCCCTTCTGCTCCTAAAAGACAAAAAAAACCCAGAAAAATGGCAAGATTTTGTCTTTAGACAAAGTCTAAGTGCTTATTGGTAGCATGTTTTTATTACATGGTGTGGGTACCTGCCCGCTTACCTTTAGTGGAATTTCACACAGAAAAGCACAACACTGAAGTTCTTCAGTGAGCAGCAGTGACACTGATCACTGCTGATGAAAATTTATTTTTACCTGGATTACAGTTGATCCTGATTTTTCTGGC
This sequence comes from Vireo altiloquus, assembly GCA_013396875.1. Classification (NCBI taxonomy): domain Eukaryota; kingdom Metazoa; phylum Chordata; class Aves; order Passeriformes; family Vireonidae; genus Vireo; species Vireo altiloquus. Next base: position 845,682 of record VZRF01009875.1, read on the forward strand.
TGACCCAGATGCGAGTTATGTCCATACTTGAAGATTTGTGTTAGAGAGATTTTTATCTCACATTAAGGGAGCCCTGGTTGAATTGAATGAGACATTGTATCTGTTTTGCAGGTTTCATAATAATTTTAAAAATATAAAATGTTTTTAGAAATATAAAATGCTTTTACCATCTTATTTGTTGGGATTGTTTGCATGTGTGTGTGTGTAATTCAGCTTTTAAACTGCAAGTCCTCTAGGTACTTTAGAACTGCAGTGACAACTTTCCCAGCTAGAGGTGGTGCTTTTCACTCGTCTTTCACTTTGTGCAGGAGAGGAGATCAAAATTCCAGTTTTACCAACCTTCCCCAGAAGAAGACACGTGTATGTAAGGAACGCTGATTTATCAGGTGTAAATATTATTAAACAGAGAGCTGTTCCCTGTGTTAATCCAAGAGTGCTGTATTTAAGTAGGCTGTGACGAGAGGTGGTATGAGTTTGTGCCCTGCCAGTTTCAAAGAACTGGGTGCGTGTTTGTATCACTGCAGAGGTGCAGTGGAACACAGGCCAGGAGTATTAACAGATCTGTCCTGTGGGTGGAAGGTGGAATAACACCTTTTACCCTGTCCTGGGTTACCCCTACCACATGCAAAGCACTCACACCGCCACTCACTCTCCCCTCTGTCCCCAGTGTACAGAGGAGAAGATAGGAAGAGCAAAAGTGAGAAAAGTCATGGGTCAAGGTAAAGGTCTCCAGTGTCAGGAAGGTGAGGAGAGGATGGGTGGTGATTCTGGAAAGGCATCACCTATGGTTTTCAAATTTTCTGATTGTTGGCTGCTGTAGGGAATATTATTCCATCTATGCCTGAAATGGCTGACTGGTGATGGAAGAGAAGCAGAAAGCGTGACAGGAGAAGTGGTAGCATCCTAGGTGTTGGCAGTAGTGACATATAACATTTTTATTTTTCAGTGGTCCTTTGATGAGACTGTTGTTGTCTCTGTCACCTTATGTGCAGCATTAAAATGGTTTCATACAGAAGGTCACAGTAGTGTACAAGTAACAGTCTTCTGCAAAATTCTTATCTAAGAATCCAGAAGTAAACTGACGCTTTATTTTAATGTGCATTTTTGAAGGTGAGTTATGAGGCATTAATGCCTTTATTGTAGCAAGTTCAGACGGTATTTAGCCTTCACTGCACGTGGGAAACAATTATTCATGAGTGTGGGGGGGAGTAATGAGTTGGTTTTGCCTCAGCGAGGGCATAATGATGTGGAATAGAACAAGAAGTTCCAGTAACTTAAACAGTGAAGCTGTTCAGAAATCCTTTCAGAAATCCTGTTCAGAAAGCCTTTTGGGTTTTTTTTTTTTCAACATGACACAGCTGCCCAGGCAGGGCTCCCATAGGAAGATGCTCCCACACAGGTGTTGGGCCAGAGGGTGGAGCCTGCTCTGACCAGTGCTGACCAGCAGCGGCGAGCACTGCTGTGGGAGCTGTGCCCCGGCAGGGGAACTCTGCTCAGTGACAGAGTTCTGGGAGGTGAGTGGGTCCAGGAGCGGCAGGGAGAGCGAGAGAGACTGAAAGGTACCTGCTTTCCCTGAGACAGGCTGGACAGGCAGACTGGATGCATGATACAGAGGATTCCCTCTCCTCTCTCTGCCTGGGTGAACACACTGAACACCTCCCATAACGTGAGGCTCTCAAGTGGAGCCGAATAATAATGAGGACAGTGGTTCATCCAGCATGGAGGAGTTGCTGAGGCTGGCCTACGCTCCACATCAAAACTGCTTCCGTGAATAAAAAAAGATGGGTCATTTTCACAGGAGACTCCCCTCTGTAGGGAACAGAAGGCATGTTGTGCCAACCAGACCCACTTCTTAGGGAAGTCTGCTGGCTCCCTGAGGCTTGAGTTTAAGGCATGAAGTGGGATCTTCCTGCCCTGAATACTGCCCTTGACTGATTTTCCTTGGCTGATTTTTTTCATGTAGGCAGCAATGAAGTTGTAACAAGAAGTCTGAGAGCAGCAGAGAGACTTCAGGGACATGGGAAAACTGGTTGAGAGATCAGCAGCACAAGTCTCTAGCCTTCCAGGTGCAGAGAAGATGAGGGAAGAAACAGAAAGAACCAGCAAGCCAGCAGATCAATACCTGACCCTGAGTCTGGTGCCATTAGTAGAATTTGGGTTTTTTTTTTTTTTTAATCATGGGTCAGTTGACTTGACATCAAGTCTGCTAGGACTGGGGAGGTCCCAGCTGTTGGAAATTAGCAAATGTGACACCGATCTAGACTAGAAGAGTTGGAAGGATGACCTGGCCTGTCAGCCAAACCTCCATGCCAGGGAAGGTCACAGAGCAGGTCATCTTGAATGCTGCCACAAGGCTCCTGCAGATCAAACAGGTGATCAGGCCCAGCCAGCACAGATTTGTGAAAAGCAGGTTCTGCTTGTGCAGCCTGATGCCCTTCTATGGCAAGGCGACCCTCTCAGTGAGAGGGGAAAGGCTGTGAATCTTCTCTACCTGGCCTTTAGTAAAGCCTTTGACACAGTTTCCACAGCATTCTCCAGGAGAAACTGACTGCTTATGGCTTGGAGGAGTAAAAAACTGGCTGGATGGCCAGGGCCAGAGAGCAGTGATGAATGAAGTTCCATCCAGCTGGCATCCAGTCACAGGTGGTGTCCCCCAGGACACAGTGTTGGAGCCAGCCCCATTTGATGTATTTATCAATGATATGGATGAGGGGAATCAAGCATACCCTCAGTCAGTTTGCAGAGGACACCAAGCAAAACAATTCTGTAATTCTGTAGATTTGCAGTTGGAATGGAAAAGGTTTGACCATCTTGTACTCTAGCCCTATAAAACCTGCAGCATCCTTTTATAAAGAGGTGTTACTCATCAAGTTTTTTAATCACTTGTATTTTCTCACCTGAGGCAAAATTCTGACCTAATTAAAGTTAATAGGTGAAAACTTAAAACTGGCAGACTCAGAATTTCACTCATCCTGTTTAGGTGCTTTTAATTGGAGTATAGGAATAATTAGGGCATGAGAGGTGGCTGGTAGCAAAGATACATAGGCAAAGCCATGAAAAGAGGATAGCAGTGAGTAGTAACAGGTATAAAGGGATAAAATTTATTTTAAAAAAATAAACACAATTTAAAAAATAAAGATACAGTAACTTTGAAAGATATAAATATAGTATTTGTTCAAATCTAAGAAATTCTAAAAATAAACCAACTTATTTTTGCCCTTATATGAATTATAGTCAAGGATTAGTGCAGTAAATGGCTGGACAAAATTAGCATCCATTACACTGTGATTTCTATCTGTGAGCAGGTCAGGTGTCTCTAGAAGGTTGTGTCTTGTTCAAGGTGACTCTGCAAACCAAAGAATGCATAAGTGATAAGTGTGAATTAATCAGGGATTAATATTTCCTTATGGTGCCCTGGGTTTAGAACTTAGGCACTGGTATACCCTGCAGTCTCAAAGAAAAGAATACCCCAGATGGACTGGGGTCTCTTTTGCACAGGCTGTGGTGGTCAGTCACATTCATCAACTGGCCTGAATTGTCTCTGCAGACAAAAAGTGAGTGATCAGCATGTTATTTACACCTATGAGGTTATTCTTCCTGCAACATGACCTCAAGTGTCATCCAGAAGGACCAGCTTTTGCTGAGTCCTACAAAGCAGGAATTAAAATAATGCTTTGATGCAGGAGGGTTTTAAAGCAAATGGACTTCTTACTGCTCTTGATAGATTTGGGTTTAGTTTTGGCTTTGTATTTCCACAAATGGAAAGTTATTTAAAGTATTTTGCAAAAAGCTCAGTGAGTCTTGACCTCAGTAGCAGTTTATTTTTAACATTACAAAACATCTATTTCCTTAATGCTATGTGTGGTCATAATGTCTCATTTTTTGAATTGCAACGGCCATTGATGTCTGCATCACTATTCTTAACAACATAAATTGAATTTAAGAATACGTTGGTGAGTGTTATTTCTGAATTTGTCATCTAGGAGTGTGAACCACATATCTGATACTTTCTTTTAGTTATTTTTTCTAGTGTAAGTTTTATATTAGTGATTAATAAAGCTAACAAATTATCTCCATAGCAGAGTATTAATTTTTTTTTTGCCTGGTATTTATGTGATCAGACACTTTTCAGACATAAATTTCTCATATATATACGTTATAAAGTTTTCAATAATTTTTTAAAATAAATTCTCCTACTAATTGTCTGTCTTTCTTCTTCCTAGTCTGCTCCCAGTTTTCAAGAGGAGTCTTTGCTATTTTTGGATTCTATGACAAGAAGTCTGTAAATACCATAACATCATTCTGTGGGACTCTTCATGTCTCCTTCATAACTCCCAGCTTCCCAACAGATGGAACACATCCCTTTGTCATTCAGATGAGACCTGACCTCAAGGGAGCTCTTCTTAGCTTGATCGAATACTATCAGTGGACCAAGTTTGCATATTTGTATGACAGTGACAGAGGTAAGGTGTGCTGCTTTTTACCTGCACCCTGTTTGGCAGATGTATCTCGTGGAAATCTGGAATTCATATTAGATAAGTAAATAATGGAAGAAATATTTACCTCCAACAAGTGTAAGTGTAATTGGATCAAGTGTTTCTTGCATTTAGAAACGAGCTTTTGGGACAGAAACATATGAGAATTAAATTATTACGGTATGCATTGATAAAATTGCAACTGTTAAGCAATGTGGGATTAGTCACATGCTGTAAAACAGTTTCTATGTACAGTTTTTTTCCTTTTTTTGTTAAAGAAACATCTAAGGAAAAAAAAAATCTGAGCATGAAGGGCTATCTGCTACCGCAGATTCACTCCACACATGCAAAATCAGTAGCTGGGCACCAAGCAAGCAGTAAATCTTGGATGCAGTCAGTCCCTGCTTGTTTGGAGACTGTTTTTGGTATTGAGTTTCTCTCCTCTGTTTAGATTTTATTGTTGATAAAACCAAATCCATTGCTTGGGACCAATTAACTCCACCATACAGCCTTCTCTAGTCCTATGCCCTTTTATAAGCGTAGTAGTAAGAATACAACAGTTTATGAACTTGAAAAAAATCATTGGTGAATTGTGGTATATCAGTTACTTTTCAGAGAAGAAGCAGCTTTATCCAGAAAGGGTGTTTTTTTGACTGCTTTTTTCTGGAATTCCATTATTATCATCCATTTTCAGGTTCTCCTCACCTAGTAGTCCTTGGCTAAATTTTTTCTATTCTTACCTGCTCCTGTTCCCTTTAAAATGGCTATTTTGTTGCTTGCCTGCATGTTCATTGGTCAGAGTTAAATATTAAGTGCATTTTAAATTATAAAATGCTAATGGATTTAAAGCATGTTTATACCACTCCACGGTTTCCTGAGTAATGGGGTGACATTAAATTCTCTGTATTCTGATGCCATTTTATACACAATGTTCAGAATCTGGAGGGGTCTCCTTAAGAGAGTTCTTTTCCATTTTTGTAAGCAGTCAAGTTTGAAGAACTAATCCTGGTGTGTAGCCTCCAAAGGTAATGTCACATGGAACAATGAATGCTAAGCTCATTTCTCTGGCAGTTCCTTTTCAAATTCACGTTAGAATCAGAAACATTCACTGTCTTTTTAGAAAGGACAGATGTAAAACTACTTTCTTAGCCAGTACTCTGTCAATCATCCTGCAGCAGACAGAATGTGACCTGCATGTGATTTATATTTAGGAAATACTGAAAAACACCTAGTTCTTGTGAGCTGCACCATCTGGATCTGACCAGGAATAACAGCATGAGACTGTTCTTTCTAGTCACCCTTTGGTTCTTCCTTTTTTTCTTACCTGTTTGTTTTAATTGTGGCAAGGCACCCCAGTGATAACAAGCTCCAAGGCATGAAGCTCCTACCTTTATGTGGAGTAAATCGTTGCTCCTCAGTGCTCCCCACAGATTGCATGAGGTTAACCTGCACAGTCGAGCAGTTTGTAGCCAGCAACCTTGGTCTCAAACCCTGGATACACAAGTCCACAGTTCCTTTAAGCACTTTTACCTCACTGTTAATGTAGTGACAGTGATGTGTAAGTCTTTTTAAGGAATGATACAGAATTGAAGAGGTTTCCACCTTCAGGAGTGAGATTAAAAAGGCAAAGAGGCTTACTCTTTGTGGAAGCTATGAAGGCTAATAGGAATTAGTTTGAAAATAATAATTTATTGCCAGTGTTAGAGCACCTCTGTGCTTAGGGACTGACTGGCTGAAGTACAGGGCAATTTCCTGTCTTTCCTGTCCATAAGGAGTGAGGCCACTCAGTGTATGTGTGCCCCAGCTATTACTGTCTTAATACAGTAGTTATATAAGGTGGAGTAGTGTCCTTTACCAGCCTTACTTCTTCTCTGCTGCCATTACTAACTGAGTTTTGGAAAAAGTAGTGATGTTATTGTAAGATTCTCTCTGTAAAAGAATTGCAAAGTTATTCAGCCTCTGTTCAGTCTTCCTTTTCAGAGCTCACTGAATTAAGAGTTTGTGCAATGATAATCAAAAAAGGTTCAGGGTATGAGTTTCCCAAGCAGAAGTGCTCCTGCAGCTTTAAAAAGCAACTGAAGTTGCTGGAGTTTTCTCCTCTGCAGAGTCTCCCACTTCTGTTACTACTCTCCAGATAATTTCACAGAAGTATTGCTGGGAATGCTTTCTGTTTGGTTGAGTTTTGGGGGGTTTTTTGTTTTGTTTTTTTTTTGTTATTTTGCAATGTTATTGCTATCAGAATAAACCAAGCTGGATGGGAATGACAAATCTACCTCGCAAAAGAAAAGCAAATCCAGGCAGCTGTTTGACATCTCTGCAGAGACCACCCCAGGAAATGAGAAATCTTAGGAAAAACAGATCAGAGGAGTAAAATATAGAAACCTTTTGCAATGGATAATATTAGCATTAATAGTCCTTATTAATTTGTGCCTAGTTGAGATTGTTTAACTCAGAGGAAATATAGACAAGTTGGAGGACCTGAAATCTGCTAGATGAGATTTGAAACAAGGATTCAATGTTTTTCAGTTTGGCTGATTTTTCTTTTCCTTTAATTTTAATTTATCATTTCAAGCAGTGTTTTGAGGTATAAACATACTTCAGTGCTGTTTAATGTTTTAAGATACTCCCTGGATCTCTCAGTTTGCTTACATTACTTATCTTTCCCTTTTAACACAAGTTCTCCAAATTTATCTTTAGCATTTGAAATAGTTTATATGTACTGGTGGACTGTCATTATCTGTGATTTTAAAATAAATATTCATTAAATGACATACAAAACTTAATATCATTCTTTCTTATACAGACTTGGAAAACCAGAATTATATGAGATAATAATTCAATTTATGCTTTTGGAAGCCTGCCATTTTCTACCTTTGCTGATGACCAGTCTTGTGTATTGCTGTGTGTCACTACCATTTTCCCTGATAAAGCTGAATTGCTAAACACTGACCAATCTTAATTTAATATTTTACTTACAGAGTGTGAGGCAAATTAATTCTTAGTGCTTTCCTTCTATGTTTATGGGAAAAACCATTATTTTTTCTTATGGGAGTTACACTTGAAGTTCCCTTTACATACCAAGTCAGAATTTGTCTCAGAGAAATCACTCCTAATGGTTGATGGTTTCAGGAGAGAAGAACGAGCAAAAATGTGAATTTGCTCATAAGAAAGTCAATTTTTTTTTCCACCAGTAATAGTATCTGGTAGCCTTAAAACTGCTCTCTAGAATCATGTAGGATTCTCTGGTAGGAATTGAAACATACATGGTAAGTCTCGTTCTTGTACTGCTGGAAATCATTAAAATTGTACTTTTTGTATAGCACTAAATAATTTCCAGCAGTAATTTTCATTTTTCTGTACTACATTATTTAATCTCTAAAAAGTAAGATCTTTCAGGTACAGTCATCACTGGTTTTACAGTCTATTGTAGGGAGTTGCATCTGTACAAACATTACAGCTTCCTATCAGAAATGTGCCAAAAGTACAAGAGGGAAGCAAACTTCTCTACCCTGCTTGTAGGTGTTAGCATTGAGCCTTCTTATCTCTATGGAAATATAAATCTTAGCACATCTTTCACAATCAGGGATATGACTGTAGCAACAGAAATAATAAATCCATTCCCATCACTGGAGAACATGGGAATTCTGCCACAGACTTCAGTGAGGTCTGGGTTTAAATACAGTGCTGCTCAAGTGCTGGGAACAAAAGCTGTTGAGTAGCTTTTGTTTAAGCAGCTGATCCTATTTTCAATAAGCGGCTGATCCTTTTGCTCTAATTGGATCACTCCTCTCCTAGAAGATCTCTTTCCCACTCTGTGGAATTCCTGCAGTGGATCAGTGAAACCAGTAAAATCCGATTCTGAGGAAGGTTGAGCCAAACCCAAAAGTTGTACTTAGAAGGCTTTACCTTGATGCCTTGTAGTGATGTAAATGGAAATCTCATGCAATAATAGTTGATTTGACCCGCATATATCTTTGTTTCTGGCTTCTTCCTATGTGTGACAGGTCAAAAAAGTTACAGGAGATCTTAAATAAGTAATCTCACAGATCACATAGTAGAAGGTTGTTAATTCCTGAAGCTTTGCCAAATATCTTGTTGTTTTCTCCTGTGCTTCACTAGGTTTATCAACATTGCAAGCCGTGCTGGATTCTGCTGCTGAAAAGAAATGGCAAGTGACTGCTATCAATGTAGGAAATATTAACAATGAGAGGAAAGATGAAACGTACCGTTCACTGTTTCAAGATCTAGAGGTAAAAAAGGAAAGACGAGTGATTTTGGACTGTGAACGCGATAAAGTCAACGACATAGTTGATCAGGTTTGCTATGCTCCTTTCTTCATTGACAGCAGTTAGCAGTATTCTATAAGTAAATGTAATGAGTTCATTTGTCTTGATGATATTTTTGTGATTATTAAAAATCATTTGGCAGTGACAAATTTGTATTGAGGACCGCATATGTGCCAGGGAGAAAGAGAACATACAAATCCTATAATCCCTCCCTTTGCTCAAAGGCAAGATAATTCCATTTGGATGATCCTGTATAGTTTTCTATCCTGGTTATTTAAAATAAAACAGTAATTTACAAAATACCTTGTTCAGACTATTTCACAACCTTAGTAGTACACTGTATTATACATACAGTATTGTATGTGGTCCATTATAAATAGTTATGTCTAAGGATTAGTTCTTTTTACACCTGGAAGGTATTTTCTCCCTCTAATGCTTTTTCTGAGAACCTTTTATGTTTTGGGAAGACTGTATCACAGCTTCTTTTTCTGATTTAATGCCCTTTGAAATTCATGTTTTGAAGCTCTTTGTCATTTGTACTTTCCTTGCTTGTCTCTTCATTTTGTGTCACTCTTAAAGTGTGTTAACCAAAATTGGATGCTGTTTTTCATAGCTAAGGCCTCCTGAGCTTTAAAAAGAACAGCGAAATCTGTATTCTCTCCACCCATGCAAATCATTTGCCAAAATGATTTTTTTTTAGATTTTCTTTTTAGCAACATTATCATGGTGCTCTGATTCAAATTACTGCATTACTTTGAAGTCCACCACTTCAGTCCTAGTCTAGGAAGGTCTTACTGGCTCTGTGTCTTACTACTTTTTTGCATGCATGCAGAACACAATGGAAAATTGTAAGGATAGTTCCCTGTTGGCTTGAGCTTCATCATGTGAGACTGCAGCATCAGTAGGGATGTATCATCAGAGTATGGATTTGAAGGTTTTCTGAAGGGCTTGTTATTTTGGTCTTTGTTTTGAAGGTCGTTACATTTTGAAGAGGCTCAGACAATGAGCAGTGTCCTTAATGGAGTACATTGTGTTTGTGTGTTTTCTTTGGAATTCATATCCACAAACTCTTTCTCTAATTTTCAAGATAAATTTGAATTTGATCCTGTTCTCAAGAGCATTTGGTCTCTGAGAGTGTGATCTCGATCATCTGCAGCTTTTCAAAAGCATATTTTCTGATTTATCAATGTCAAGAAATGTACAGTGTACAGCAATGTTTGACATAAGTAGTCCTTATAGGTCCTCTTCAGTTGGTTCTGTGTGGCTTTTCAAATGGTTCTTTACTTACCTTACAGAGACTTTTTGTCTCATCCATGTCTCTTGTGAGTTTCTAATGTTGTCCTACAGAACAAACACCTTATTAGACTCAAGATACGTCCCACTGCTGTTTTTAATATCAGGCCAGAGAAAAGAAAGATACTGCTTTGACATATTTTGATCTTGACATTTTTACCATTTATCTTACTGTCCTATATGTTCTTTTTTAAATGAATATGTCATATTCATTATAATCTCTGATATGAAAGTTTGCTAGACTGTAATTTTCTTCAATTTCACCTTTTAACCACTTTTTAAAGATAAGAACCCTCTTTACCCTTCAGTTACCACTCCTTTTTACAGTCTTTGTTTCATAATAGACCTATTTTTGTCTTTGTCTGCTTCTTATTTTGATTGCAGTTCTGGGATATTTTTCTTGTCCTAATTGCACTTTGATAGATTCTGCCTTTTTTTAGATGCTTAGAGTGTCTCAGCTTATCCCCACAGACTTGTGCTACTCCTTGAGCATACAGATGCCTAAGCTTTTGTTTCTGCTGTTTTGATTTGTAAGTCACTGAAGAATTCTAGATAACCTGATCAGCCTCTCAGGTCAGTTAATACAACTCTAGTTAGTTGTTCTCCTCTAAATAGTTTACTGCTATGCCCTGGAATATGTTCTCTTAAAGTGTTCTCAGCTGTCCCATATGGGTGCATATTGGAATTCTCTTCACAGATAGCCTAGTTGTTTCTGACTTAGGTCTCTTTTTTGATCCTGTTATCCTTACACTCAGTAACTTCCCTTCTTTACGTTTAAAGGTAAACCCACTTTCAATTTTTCAAGTGGCCTAAAACAAAGTCTAAATAAGTGATTCCCTATAAATTTTCTCCATCTCTTAAAATGAAGTGCTGAACATTGGGTTTCTTGGCCTGTGAGCATCCTTTGAGTGTGTTCCTCTGATTTTCTTTTCTAGTAGCAGCATACTTTAGGTCTTGCTTTGCTACCAGATTTTTTTTTAAATTATTTTAATTCCTGCCCTGAAAAAAAAAAACCTCAGAAATTTCCTTCATTTCATGAGGATGCCTGAAGTAGACACATCGTATCAGTATCCTTTTTCTTTTTCTGTATATTTTTACTGTAAGAAGTGCAACAGGCATTCCATTAACCAGATTTTCCTTGAATACCAAAGTATTATTTGCCTGCACATAAAACAACAACTTCTTCACTTTTTCTTTGCTATCTATTGTTGATCAAATCTTTCATTTTAGTACTTTGATTTATCTTGCAAATATTTTAAGCCGAGGTGACAGCCTCAGGTTCAGCCAGTTATGCCTTGTAGCCCTTGCATCTTTGCATAGCCACAAAATGTGTTTACAAAGTTGCTTCATCATTCTTGGTTTTTGTCTTGTGTTACAGTTTCTCTTCCAGATTTCAATGACTCATACAAGTTGAAAAATATTTCAGTTCCCCAGCTCTCCTCAGGCTAGTTTATATTCTTCTTCTCTGATCTGGCAGGTCTGTGTTACCATGCTCTTCATTATAGGGCTTCTGTCTTTTCTCAAGCAGGTTCTTTTGCAGAATCTCATTTCACCCTGATAACACCCTTTGGGCAACTGTGTAATTACTGCCACTACTTGTCTGTCCCTGCTAGAGAAGGTTCTCTAAACTGCTGAATAGCTTTTGTGTGCACAGCTCCTTCATCATGGCTTTTGGAACTACCACTGAAGTTTCTCAGTTTTAACTGGTGGCATCCTTAGTGTTCAAATGGGCAATTGGGAAGTTTTAGCAAGCTGGGCTGATGAAAGAGTACCCAGTGGCAGCTAGAGCAGAGTTACCGAGTGTTGATCCAAAGGCTTGCAGCTACTGGTTGTCGTCTCAGACACCGGTGATAAAGAAATATTTCATACAGAAGAGATAATCTATTTGGTCTAACTGAAATTTCTTTGGAAGCAGCAGCTACATAACAAATACATCTAAACATAGTTCTCAAACTTCTTAATAAGTAGTTTTAAGTAGTCTGATCCAAGTAACTGCTTTAGGATACTTAAGTTCATGTATCATATATAAATTGACCTCAAAAGAGGAACAATTAAATTACTTTTATGTGTAATGTGATCTCTCTCAGTCTCAAACTCTAGTAATGTAAACTCAGTGTTAAAACTGCTTTCAATTATATTTCTGTAACTTCATTAAACCAAGTATGTGGAATGTCCTTCACCAGTACCCTGATATAAGTTTCAGGATACCTAGTCTGAATATTTTAGTTACATGTTAAATGAGGAAATGAATGAGTTATCCTCTCTTTTCTCATTGTTCAAAAGATGGAATAAACCTCTACATTCCTCTTACCTTCCACATCCTTCTTCTGGAGAAGTGCTTAGGTTCAAAATGCAAGCCTCCCTGTGCAGACATAGTCTTAATTAAGCTTATTTGGGAAAAGATTCCGTGCTACATGTGCATGCTCTGCCAGCAGAGACTGTTGAGAAACCACCAGCTGGCTTTGAAGGAGATTATGAGGAAGACTTAGGGCAATAAACCGTTTGAACTTGACAAGGCTTCCTCATAATTCATTAATGTCAGTGAGCAGAATCTAACAGTGTTTCTAATGCATGGTGCCTGCTCTCTCCTGGCTGGGTTGTGCCTTTAATGCACAGCAGAGTAATTAGCATTCAGCTCCCCTGTCTGGAGGGACTCTCCCTCTTGGGACTTGGACTTCAACATGGCTATTTTCTACCAGCTGAGAGTGTGTTCAGTGGTGCATTAGGTAAAATAAAGGATAAAGCATTGCACAAATTCAGAACTGTATTCCATAAAGAACTTAACTAGCTTTTATATCATACAGCATTTTATGCATTTCAAGTCTTTGTCTGTATACCAGGTGAACATTCTCCATTATGTGGGTATTTCTTCTTTTTTACAGGTTATCACAATTGGTAAACATGTTAAAGGATACCACTATATCATTGCAAATCTGGTAAGCATTCTTAGTATTTAAAATACCTGTATTGCTCATTTGACTGTTTATGAAAGCACATCAACTAGTGTTTTAAGTACATTCTAGAAGACAGAAAATAGCTAGGTGTCTTTATGCTTTCTAAGTGAATGAGTGTGTTGAGATTATATTTGTTTTATTGGCTGAGTGTTTTCAGTGTTTAAATGCCTGCTATGATCAATGGGAATGAAGGTTGCTCAGCACCTGCAGTAGAACTTCTCTTTTTCTATATACTTTAGAAAAAGAGGGTATGTAAAAATGAAAAATAACTTTCTGCATCATAGGCTGATACATTCATTCAGCAAGGTGATGATTTCTCTCCCAGAACCTGTAAACTACTTAAAAATCACAGTTGTTATTCTATTAGACTAATGAGTCTTGGATTTCTACATTTCATCCCTCAGATTGGCTGGGTAATCAGTCTGAATTCGTGTTTTCTTGAACATAGCTGATCAGACAGTTTAGTTAATAGTGCTCCTGTGGGGAAAGTTCAAAAAACTCACTAAATTCTGTCAAGGTAATTTTTTTAAAATTGTGTCTAAAGGTGAAGGGCCATCCTACTGACATTAAAGTCAGCACTCACTGAAACTAGGGAAACTATTCCAGTTGGTTTTTTGTATTAGACATAGCAAATTCTGCCGGTTTGCATCTCAGTTACCCTGCTCAAGAAAAGAGTTTTGGGGGGTGTATACTGTGAGTGCCACCAAATCTTTTTGTTTTCGTCATTTATTCTTGAACTGTGATAGTGTTTGATGTAAATTCCAGCAGGGCCCAGAGTGGCCCAATTTACACTGCCTTCCTTAGTCCTTTGAGGAGCCTGAGAAATCAGAAGGACCATGGTGTGTCTCTGGCACTTGAGGTGTAACCCCTGTCTCCTCCCAGCCTTTGATGGAAACACTTCTCCCTCCAGGCAGGCAGTGCTCTGAAGAGTCATGTGGGTGCCATGGAGTGAAGAAACCTTGTGCTTTAAAGGCCTCTTTAAAAGCTGAACTCTGGGGTTTCATTCTTACATCTTAATAACTCATTTTTGGATAAAGAAGTTGAGGTGCTGGTATTCACAGAGCAGGCATAAAAGTCTTATGAAATATGGAAAATTATCTGTGAGACATCTGTGGTTTCCATTGCAAATGTTGGATAAACAGTATTTTGAGCCTTAAGGGGAATTTTAGAAAATGTGCCCAGTGGATTTCATTATGTTAACTGGTTGCTATTTTAGCCATTGCTTTAAATTCGTAGCAGTAAGTTCCTAAGATCTAAAACTTACTGAATCTTGTGTTTAAAAGCTGTTTAGTATAATATATAAAGTGTTTATGGTAGTGATTTTAAAAATGTGTTTTTCTCTGTCAGAAAGAAAACTTATCTAGCATTTGAATCATATCCCATCTTCACTGAACCCACCTGCTTTCTTCTTTTTGGACTGTAGTAATATTCTCCCCCAGTCGGATCAGTCATTCAAGAAATTGATCTATTTTAAAAATAAGAGAATGCTGATATATGGAGAAGAGGCTTGAGTATAAAATGAATGTTCCTGTTCAACTGTCAAGTTACATGATCCCTACTGCAGAAGTATCTGTATTAGGAGTCAGCAACACATGAGAGTCATTAATACACAATAATTAAAGAGCATCCAGTATAGCAATTGTAGCAACTTATAATAATGTGGTTTGAGGTTGCTGCTTCTTTTTGTGTTCACACACAGCATTCATTTATCCTGAAATCATTATTTCATGTAAATGCATTTTTATGGTTATTTGGGTGAGGTTAAATCACAGAACACAGAAAATAGAACACAAGAGATGTTTGTAGTAGTGAGAAGTAGCTCTTTATCTCAGAGGGAGGAGGCAGTCGAGATGGTAAGTTCTTCCACATGCTTTAGAGTTCCTAACAAAAAGAGGATACAGCTGTGGCTGTAAGTATTCCTGTCTAAAACTTGTTTGCCTGTTATTCATGTCCAGTGTTCTCTTTCTCACTTGAAATTAAGAGGATGTTTAGGAAGTCAGGATGACAAGGACAGGTCCATTCAGCACTTGCTCTCTATAAGAGTGTTTGTCCAGTGGGCAGCAAGAAGGGTTGCTGGCTGATGGAGCTGATGACTTAATCCTGGCATCCCAGGATTTAAGTTGAATCCAGTTTGAGGAAAATGTTGGCTTGCACTTCTGCAGTAGACGTCATATGGTAACTCTTTCTTTTTATACACCATTGAGAGAACTGCCAAAACTGTTTAAATAACAGACATAATTTTTTCTGTGCTCAGGGATTTACTGATGGAGATTTGTCAAAAATTCAGTTTGGAGGAGCTAATGTCTCAGGATTTCAGATAGTTGACTATGATGATCCTCTGGTGTCAAAATTTATACAACGCTGGTCAACACTGGAGGAGAAAGAATATCCTGGTGCACACACTAGTACAATCAAGGTACGTCTAATGTTTGTTTTAACTGCACTAGATGTACTGGAAGTGACGGGTTTGGAATAGAAACACAAGAGACAGAGAAAGCCCTTGAAAATCAACAATGCCAACATAATTTTATATTTCTCTAGGGTACTTTTTATATTTCTCTAGGGTACTTAATCGGTACTGTCATAGGACCGATTGAGCAAAGATGCTACACTCTTAAAAATGTTCAAGACAATTTTTCCTTGTGTCACTGTAAATCTGTGCCTGGCAGCTTGTTAGGTAATTGGTTTAGATATGATGATAGATTAAGTATCTACTGACTATTTTTGATTTTTCTCTTTCTACATGTTTTGAAATGTTTCTCTTTCTCTGTGTTTTGAAATGTTTAAAGACAAATATTAATCATGCTTCTGGGGAGCACAGATTTAGCACTTTTTTGATGTAACATAATATCCCAAAGAAATGGTAAGACAGTTCCTTTGAGACAGATGCCTAAGTGCTGCAAAGACTTACAAAATTAAATGCTATGCCTGACGTACAGAATCATGGTCTGGTTTCAGGCCTGCGTGACACACAATGTGACACCAGGCAGCTGGTTAAGCTTTTTTACCTCAATTTTACTGAGGATAACACTGGGATTATAGTACCTTCTTATTTTCTTTAACCATCATGAGGGTCTATTAGTGGCTGCAAGATATTAAAAAGAATAATTTAATTTTAACGCTAGATAATTCTTGTTTTAAGTCATATAATCAGAAATTTTAATAAGAACATGTTCTAAATAGCTCTAAAAGACAAAACGATAAATTGCAAATGTTCTAGCCATAACTTTTTTTGTGCTATAATTTGAATAGGAGGCATGTTCTTAGTTTAAAATGAAATGAATAAAAAGTTTCATCATGAAAGGAAGAACCATTTTTTTAAATGCCTGGTAGAAAAGTCCTTTAAAACACACAACCTTAATTTTAATTAAAAAATAAAAATTATAGATTCCTTTTTTATGAAGCCAAGTTTGCTGGTAACTTAGTCAAAGGGATTTTTTTTCTGTGATTATTTTTGTAGTTAAAATCTTTATGATAAAAGTAGTGAATTTCTTACTTGATGTTTCAAAATCTGTGTCAGATCTTTAGGTACGTTTATATTACAGATGTGGAGTATTTAATCTGTATTGCACTCATTTAGGAAAAAGTGAAAGGATGTGGCTGTGGGGGATTAATAGAATTCTTTTGTATCTCTGATTCTTGAGTTCCCAAATCTACCTACATATTCATGTTGCAGAATCAGAGTCTGGAAATAACAATAAATAGGGAAATACATGAAACACATGACTAAAATAAAGAAGTCAAACTGAAACCAAGATGCAGTTTTCATCATTGATGGAAAAATAAATGGGTGAGCACAGTAATGAGGTCTCTGGTGTTACACTAGGGGGAAATTGCATGTGTGTTAGATAACATGAAGTGGTTGCAATGTTGTATTAAAGCACTAAAATCTCTAACTCTGTCACAGGTATTCCCTTTATTTCTTCGATGATAAGTCCGTTCAAGTCTAGTAGAAATTGAAAGAGCTGAAGGAGAGTATTTGCAGTATTGTTTGCTTTTGAGGTTTATTTTGTTGTGGATAGGAAAAGTAAAGTAATTAAAACTCTTACTTTCCTGAGTTTCACTAGTTTAGAACGTATTTTAAATTTATTTTAAAAGGCTGACCTCTCTTCCTGTTTATATTCTTTGCTCAAGGTATATATAGGACTGCACTGATACTCACGTGAGAAATTGAGACCTATGTTAGTTTATCAGATAATTTATAAATGCTAGAGTGTTGATGGTGAGGAAACTGTGGATGTATATTGCAATATTTGGTGACATTGATTTTATCAGTTACTGTATTTCTTTGTGGAGCTTTCTATCTCTTGCCTTTATACCCGTATTACTTGTCATTTTTGCTTGTCACTACATGTAAGGTTAGAGATATGTCACATTTCATTCCTATCCTTGAGGAAGCTAGAGGCAGGGCAGAATCATAGAAATCACAGAAACAGGGCAAAAGGTCTTTGAGCAGTCAGTCACCTGGTCTGTCCTCCTGGTCTGAAGGCAGAATCGGGTAAACCTGTAGATTTACTATCCTGTGGGTAGTGATTTCACAACTTCTCCAAGCATCTATTTCAGTGCTTAAATGATCTTATTTTTGGCTTTTTTCTAACCTTAATCAGCCGTTATATCATCTAATCCTTTATATGTTTCTAATGGCTGTGAGGGAGTTCTGCTTTTTCATTGTTTCTCTGTATTTGAAAACGGCTGCCATCTTTCCTGCCTTACTTCCCTCCCTGAGAAACTAAATAATCCCATTTCCTTTGAATTTTCTGCCCTCAGATCCTGTTTGTCATTTTGCTCTGGAACCTTTCTATTTGGTTGCTCTTTGAAGTGCCAGACTGGCTACTGCACCACATCTGAGTGCTATGCTGAGGAAATGGAAAGAATGGCTTCATGTGTCTCAGAGACAGAACTCATTTCAGGGGTTTCTTTTGTATTAGTTTCTTTTTTTTTTTCCCTCTCCTCACCACCATGACACTATTGAGATATATTTATCATTGGATACACGCTAACATCCAAATCTTTTTCTGCATTGCTTTCTGTGCTGCTACTGATCTAGACAGGCTCATACCATACCTGTCCACTTAATCATTATTTTTAAGTACAGAACTTTTTCACTCATTCCTGCTGAATTTCATTCCTTACCTGTCCTGCCTGAGAATTTCATTCCTTCTCATATTTTTATTCTAGCTGTGTTACCCTCTGCTTCTTGGAATACTGTATAAACATCTAAGTTAGTGAGCAGGTTAATGCACTGGTCTCCCTTAGGTGATCTTACAAATAACTTCTCTCTCCTTTCGATTTTGAGGTAGTTGTCAAAATTACTAGTGCTAATAAATGAACTTCTGCTCCCAGTTCCATGGAATCTAGGAAACTCTGGCTGCAGATTCTGTATGAAAGAGATAGGAAGGTTAACAAGAGCCCTGCATCATCAGTATAGAAATGAAAGGTGGTTACGTGCCCCTAACAGGTAATATTATCCCTGGGACTGCAAATGTTCTATCATTGCCGACAAAAACATTGCAACTGTGTTGTATTACCTTCCTTTTGTAATCTGAAAGTAAGTGTACGTTCATTTCACATTACAAAATACAAGTCAATGGAATTTGGCTGAGCTGATAAGACATATCACATCATCCAAGTACAGTCCTGAAAATAGAGAAAGACACCCCTTCTAAGAAAAAGTGTATTTCAAAGGAACATGCCCTTCAAGAAAGAAGAGCATTGCTAAAAGCCTCTTCCACAGACGCCCAGAAGAGGACCTGGATTGAATTGCTTTAAAAATGTATCTTTACAATTTATAAAATATTCATTATAAAAAATTGCAGTCTTAGGACATAGATGAGAAAAGACACTGATCTCATTTGTTGCTGCACTGCACCTTTACTGATAAACCACAAGATTTAAATATTAAGCAGGATGCTTAAAACTAGCGCTTTGCAGACTTTTTACAGAAGATTTTTTCATCTTTCAAAATTAATGCTGATACATGGTTTACTTCAGATTAAATTTAAAACGTGTCTGTTGTAACCAAGGGTGTTATCAGTCTATGCATGCAGTTCTAGAAGAGCTAATGGATAGATCTTGAAACATAGAGTTGAGCATCCTGGCTAATTTTTTTGTCAAGTATCAAAACAAAAAAGACATGTTTAATTTTATAAAAGCTTAATAATAACACTTTGAAATTTTGTTCTGATCCAGTATTGTGTATATACAAATATGCTGGGCTTTCTTAGCCCTAGTGTTGTGCCAGATGTATGTTTAAGGCAAATTTCTTCATCTTGTGGAAGGACAGCACATCCATTCACATCCAACTGCTCCACTTTGCTAATCTGATTAACCCATTCTCTTGGGGTTTAATAGACCAAGTAGCCTTTGGTCTATTTGCCAGAAGCAGCTCAACCAGAATCTTTTGAAGGCTAGTGAGACATAAGTTGTATTGCCTTTGTGTGGCAGGCTTTTGGTAGAAGGGGACTACAGGAGTGGCTTTTGTGAGAAGCTTCTGGAAGCTTCTCCCATGTCCAGTGAAGCCAATAGCAGACAACTCCAAGAGGTGCTCACCGCTGGCCAAGGCCAAGCCCATCAGCGAAGGTGGTAGTGCCTCTGGGATAACAGATTCAACAAGAGGAAGAAGCTGCTGCACAACAGCAGCCAGAGGGAGGAGTGGCAGCATATGAGAGAAACAACCCTTCAGACAGTCAGTGCCGAAGGAGGGGCAGGAGGAGATCCAGGTGCCAGAGCAGAGATGTCCCTGCAGGGGAAGAGTGTGAGGAGTCCATCCTGTGAGCAGGAAGCTGATGCCTTAAATGGCTACCTAGAAAGAGAGACTAGACAGGAATAAAGGATGTATTTATTTGAAAGGCCTTCAGAGGTACACTCTGGGCTCCAGAGGGTCCTCCTTCAGTGCATCCCAAAATGGGCGACAGGTCATGAGTTCTTCACACTTTTATATCAGCATCAATTCACCAACCAGAACCCAGCCAATGATGGAATTTCCACAGGCTTGCCCTCCCCAAGATGATGGTTTACAGTTCTTGGGCCTAGGAGGGTCTGGGTGTCCTTGGAGAGCAAGCTGGAGAGGCTTTGTTGTGTCTATCTTAGCATAGGGAATAACACTTAACAAGCTACAGGAAACTTCAGAGTTACATAGTAGTACAGGATTTGAAAAATATAAAAGTTAAAACCTAAGGTATCAAAGCAGCGGCAGAGATGGGTGATGAGCAGACTGCAGCCCCCTTCCATGTCCCGCTGTGCCACTGTGGGAACAGGGTATAAAGAATTTTTGGGTGAAGTTGAGCCCAGGAAGAAGTGGGTTGAGATGTTTGGAGATTTTGTTTTTATTTTCTCATTATCCTGCTTTGGTTTGATTGGTAATTAATTTTTTTCCAAGTTGAGTCTATTCTTCATGTTACAGTTATTTCTGGGTGATCTCTCCCTGCCCATATCCCAGCCCATGAGCCTTTCATTATATTTCCTCTTCCTCGTCCCTCTGAGGGAGGGAGTGACGGAACGGCTCTGGTGGCACCTGGTGTCCAGCCAGAGTCAACCCCTCATGTAAGGACTAAGCTTTAAGCAGGCATGTCCTGTGAGGGACAGCTAAGGACTCTGAGCTGGTCTCTGTTGAAGAGGAGGCTGAGGCCCCACTGCTCTCTACGGGTTTCTGAGGAAGGGAAGTGGAGAGGAAGGTGCTGAGGCCTACTCCCTGATATCCAGTGACAGGGGGATGTGTGGGAATGGTTCAGAGCTGCACCAGAGCAGGTTCAGACTGAACCTTTGAAAGCATTTCTTTATGTTTTTTTCATTCTTTTAGGGTGGTCAGACACAGGTACAGTCGTCCATGAGAGCTGGTCGGTGCCCTGAGCCTGTCTGTGTTTAAGAGGCATTTGGACAATTCTGTTAAAAACACACTTTAGAATTGATCAGCCCTGAATTGTTCAGGCAGTTGGACTAGATAATACTTGTAGGTCTGTCCAGCTGAAATAATCTATTCTACAAGCCATCCTACTCTGTGGTAAGGTTTTCTAAGAGCAACCTGAGGCTTGAAGCGCCTGAGACAACTTGCATATGATATATACAGAAACTATGTGCAGCATGCAGAAAAGATTTTGGGGCTGCCTGGTTGAATACCTAATTCAGCTCAGACTCAGAGAAATCCCATTGTGTCGGAAGATTATGACACCCCTGGTACTCATTGCAGCTATTTTTGGATGGATTTAACTGTTTCATGGTGGCACATAATGTTTCAGATGTTCTTCTTTCGTGATTGAATTTCTGGCTTCATAATCTCTTTCCTTGCCCAACCAATTCATAGCTAAGATACCAAAGCACTAGGTTGTTTTTACCTCCTGATTTTGTCTTCAGTAGTTTCACAATTTTCAAGTTTCTTCTTTATGGTTAAGTCATATAGTCTTTTAGGCAATTATTATAAAACCATAAATAAGGAGTAATGATGCTTGTAACTGAAAGATGCTGGTTGAGCTCTACTGGTGCTAATTTACCTCAAGGATGCAATACAGATAACAGGCAGAAGAAAAAATATGAAAATACACAGCACACCATTATTTACCTTGCAGAAATAATTAACATTTAGATGACTCACTTATAATAAGGAGCAAAGAAGAAAACAATGTGAACAAAGAAGAAAACACTGAAAACAATTATTCAAACTGAAGATTTAGAAGGCAGTTTGTCTACATATAGATGACAAAAAGTGTACAGTTGATAAATTAGACAATACCTTCATTTTGGGCCATCTCTTATGCTTGTGGTGTGTTGGAAAATGATTTTATAATGCAATGAATTTTAATAAGAGTTATAAGAGATATTCTGTTGCACCTGCTACAGTTTTAATAGAAAAACATGACTAAATAGAAAAACATGTCTTAATTCAAGTAGATCATAATGATTTACAAATAAGATTTAAAAAAAAAATAGTTAATTTTTAATATTTATTACAAGTTTTAACCAGGAACTGATCTGATGTATTTTTTGTTTTTTCCTAAGTGCCTGTATAAAACTGTAGGTTTGTGAGATTGTTCTACCTGTTTCCAGTCCTTACATTTTGGTTTCCTGGGCATAAAAAAAATATGCATCTCACAATTGGTGTTCCAGCTCCCTGGTTTCACTGGGATTTTAAGTCCTAGTATTCAGTCTTTTCTATTTGAAAAAATACATACAAAAAATGTGGGCATAAGAAACTTCAGTGTTAAACTTCATGCTTCTTTTTAATAGCTTAAGGCTGTTTTGTGTAAGTAATCACTTATTCCAGCATAGTTGGTTTGGTTTGGTATTTTGGGTTTTTTTTTTAGGAAAACTCAATTAAAGAATGGAACATTTAGTCACTGGAAGCAGTGGGTGGTTTGAGGCAGTATCTGTAGATTTGTCTCAGACATGCAAAAGGCCAATTGACCCAGATCCTTTGATCCCACAAGTAAAAGTGGCTGAACTCTGCTAAAGCAGACTTGAGAAAACTACAGAGCCAAGTCCTGATGTGTCTATGAAGCCATGATTCTTTGAATTTGAATCCACTTATTCTTAGTAATTATAAATTTTTAAGGATCTTCAGCCAGCAAAGTGCAGTGGATGCCTTCTGCCTATTTTCCCAGGAAATTTATATTGCTTTTTTTCAACCAGCAATTAATCTGGACATGGTGGATATAAATAGGAAAAGCTACTATTCCTTCGTGATCCAAGTGTTCATCAGGATCAGACATACCCCTGGCCTCACAAAGATCAATGACATTTAGGACAGTGGAGCTTAGTGGAGAAATGGGGATAAGAGGAGAAGAGGGAGTCATAAAGATGAAAGTCAAAGATGAAAATAGTAGTAGGAGGAGGAATGATGTAATGCAAAAAGGAGTCAGCAAAGTAAAAAGAGGCTGTTAAGATGTGAGTGAAAGACAGAAAAGTGGTGCAGCTCAGAGCTGAAGAGACATCTATGACTGAAATTTTCTTGGGTGTGGGGAATAGGAGAGGAGGAGAAGCACTGGGGATACATGAAATGGAGGCACATAAGTGAAGAGAAGACATGCAAGTTTATTTCTGGGGCAGGTCTGGTATTAAGGACCAGTTAATATAGTTAGCTGCCCATATTATGCACCAAGGGAGGGCAGAAAAGTAAAAATGGAATGTTTATTATTCTTTGACAGTAACTATGTCTTGATAAAATCAGGAACCTGGTAAGAATGGTGTATTCAAATCTAGTGATATTCTGCTTGGAAATTAAATTGGAGCAAACAGGAGAAAGCTGTTCATCTTGATACAACAGGTATCTTGTTCCTGGTTAGGGTAGATGAGGAGTGATAATGAAAATGGGAAATTGTGGCTTAGGGGGTTTTTGTGTTTCCTTTTTTTTTCCAAATGTTTTAAATTTAAGGCTTGAATTATTACTATTAGTTTTAAATAGTGTGTTTTGAAAATTCTTAGAATTTTAGAAAAATTTAAAAAATTCTTAGAACACCACCAGCATATATGATGAGAATTGCTGATTGTTTTTTTCTCCCTCTCCCCTCCTGCAGAAAAATAAATCCTGAAAACCAAACCTAACAAAAAACAAAACAAAACAAAAACAAAAAAACCAAACAAAACACCAAACACCAAAAAATACCCAAAACCCACACACACACAGAAAAGGCAAAGAACCCCACACACACTTTAACACTTCAAACATGCACATTATCTCTTTCACATCTATTTCTTGGAGCCTGTTTGTTTCAGAGATTCTTTTGCCTTTCTATTTGTACATTTTGTTCTCCTGTGAGATTTCCCTCCTTGGTCTGTTTTCATTACTATAAACATAGGCTTCAGTTTTTGCTGCTGGATCCTGCTGATTTTTAGTCCTCTGAAGGGTGATGTACTTTGCTCCAGCTTAGCCTTTAAGAAAAATATTTTGTGTATTCATATGGTGACGATTAAAAAGTTGTATATTCTTTGTGTTTTACAGTGAATTTAAGGCAATTTTATCATTAGTGGCATTGCTGTTTTGCATGTGTATTCTGTTTAAAGTTTGAAATAAGATTACACAAATCATTCTAAAATCTTATTTATTTTGTTAGTATGTATATTTTCCATAGACAGTGGCATGGTTAGAATACAACAGCATCTTTTACAAGTAAAATGCTGTGCGTTCAAATCCAAATAATTATTTTTATTATTTCTGCAAAGCTCTTTGAATCTTTGAATTCAAATCCAAATAAATGGTTTTAATTTAGTAAAATGGAAGACCAAAATACTTTAAAACCTCTGTTCTCAGTGTAAAATTAAAAAAAAATTAAAAAAAAAGAAGTACCTGCTCACGTGTGTTCCTTCACTCTTTTTCTTCTGCAGAATTAGCACTTCTGATTATTCTAGTGAGAAGATTGTTCTGAACTGGAAGCACTCTTGCGAAGGAATGACCATTGAGGAATCTCATTCCTATTAGAGTAGTAGATAAAATAGGTAGAAAGGCCAAGCACTTTGGGCTTTATCAACCTTGTGATCTTTGCTATATTCAGTTTTTAAAAGAGTGAAAGGAGGTCACTTTTTCCTATAAATATCCTACAGTGGGAGCATTAGGACAATTCCAGTGCCCCAGTCTTGTCGGTCTCTGCTGGATATGCTGTGAGTATGTCTTTCAAATAAGAGTGAGACTTCCAGGGATTCGAGCTTCGGCAGGTGCCTAGCTGCTGGGCTGGCTGTTCTGCGTGTGCCCTGAAAGCAGCCTTTCTAAACCAAGTACAGAGATAATTAAAACACATAAACATATCAAAAAATCAGCAGATTTTCTGGATAGCAGTTTTGGAGCTGAAGACAAGTTTTTCTCAAGTGACAGGTTGCTTAAGCTGTTCTTTGCATCTCATGCCAGTATGGCACTTCAAAGCAAAAATGCCTATTTGTTTAGCTTTTCTCTGCACACAGTGCTGCATTTGTGTTTAAATAAGGGCTGTTACTAAAATGTAAGTTGATGTGACTGTACAACTTTGAGAAATTTAATAAAGGTAGTATATTCATTAAGATAAATAAGACTTATTCTCTAGACCCATCTTTACTGAGATCAATCTAAGTTAATTTTTTTAAAAGATCAGGTATTTTTACATTGTATTAATCTCTCTTCCTCTTTTACTCAGGACCAGTGTTGTTATAAAAAATTTTACAATTAATATTTCAATTTACAATTTATTTACAATTAATATTGCCAAATATCCTGTGTATGTGCAATTATTCTCAACTAGAAGCAAGTCTGTGGTTAAGACAACCTATTTTCACATGATGCCTTAAATGGCTACCTAGAAACAGAGTCTAGACAGGAATAAAGGAGATATTTATTTGAAAGGCCTTCAGGTGTACACTTTTGGGCTCCAAAGGGTCCTGCCTCAGTGCATCCCAACATGGACAATGACAGCTCCCGAGTTCTTCCCACTTTGATATCAGCATCAATTGCCCAAGCAGAAGCCAGGCAAGGATGGAATTTGCCCAAGCTTGCCCCCCTCTCCCCAAGATGATGGTTTACAGTTCTTGGGCCTAGGAGGGTCTGGGTGTCCTTGGAGAGCAAGCTGAAGAGGCTTTGTTATGTCTACGTTAGCATGAGAGAACAGCACTTTACAAGCTACAGGAAACTTCAGAGTTTACTAACAGAGTTTACTTCAGAGTTTACTGTTGTTACACTAACAGTACAGGATTTGAAAAATATAAAAGTTAAGGCCATCTTCACCTCCAATTACACGTCTGTGTGCAAGCTTTGACAGTGTCTCTTACTTCTACTGGAGGTAGCTCTTTGCATTTCCATGTCCTGTCATGCAAGGTACCATGAGCTCTAGAAGGAGGTAGCCATTTCCTATCAGTTAGGTAATTTTCCATTAACTCTCTTATCTGTCAGACCACTTTCAAGTATTTTCCAAAGTGTCTGCAATACCGTCTCTTTCAAAATAGCTCCCAGCTACATTAATTAAAGACCCTTAAGGAAATAAGTGTCCAATGTTGCATCAGTTTGACTACACTGGAAGTACAAGGGAGAGTTGCCCAGTTCCTTTTTTAGTTCTTGACAAGTAACTTTGTGTCTCATTTCTTTTTGCTTGTTTACATATGTATATACCTATGTTTTATGTATAATTTGTAAAGATGTAGAATTGTTTATATCAATCTTTCTGCTTCTGTTGTTTATACTAGCATTCAAGTCGAGAAGTACTTTGTTGAGGGAAAAAATGTGCAAAATTCAGATGAGAGATTTTATTATAGTTTATTTTGTGTATTTGCTGGTATGTAAGTATATTTAAATTGTTTAAATATAAGGAAAAATGCTGAAAGTGTGTTTATACTGTTTGATTCTACCCTCCTGCTCTTGCAACAAAGAACGTTTCCTGTATTTCCTCTCTCAGAATTTTACTGCTCTCCAAGGGAAAATATTTGTATCAGGCTTTAGTCCTCCTCTCTCTTAGCCTCTGTTAGTGAGGCAGTGCCCCTTCTCCTGCTGTTCCAACAGAAGCCCCCCGTACACTGTCAGGAACATTCATCTGTGCCTGTTTCAGGCTGATTCCTGCCTTCTTGAATGCTGCTGCAGCTGGATCTGCCATTCCAGCTGAGGTCTGCCTGCTGTCTTGTACAACAGCACTGCATTCCTTGACATCGCTGGTAGAGTCCCTGCCAAATTTTTCATATTATTTTGTTTGTCTTTCTCACTGTTGTGTTGGATTAGGGAGGAATGTCTAGTTCATAGTCCTTTTGAGTGGTTTTAGGTTGTTACTAGTGTGTCTACAGTGTGAACATCCATACCTAAGCTGATCGCCCTGGACTCCTCCCTGGTCTCATAAGTCACTGGAGATCAAATGAGTGGAATCTAAAGCACAATTAATTTCTCTTCCAAGAAGGTGTCTAACTGGTCAAATGAATCATATCTTAGACTGTTTATTATTCTTCTCTCACTTAAAAAAAAAAAACCCAAACAAACAAAAAAACAACCAAAAAACCCTAAACTCAAGCTAATCTGTCAAAGATAGATTTAGACATTGCAAATATCCAAACCAAGAGGAAAAGAATTTAACTTCTTGTGATTCAGAATACTTTCCTTTTTTCTTTTTTTTCCTTTCCTTGTATTTATGTCTTCACATTTTTATTTCTTTTTTATTATTTTAGAATATCTAATAATATCTCTCAGCTTTGTCTTGAGCACATGGACAGGCATTGACTTAAATACAGGTCTAACAGGCTGACTTACCTTTCTTATAATATCTTAGAACTTTGAAATACATGTGCAGCAAAATCTTGTGCTTCTGGGGTTTCACCTTCAGAAGACTCAGTTACTGGTTGTACAAAAGAGAATCCTGGTCCTTTTAGCTAAGGATTTCTGGTATCTTTTGAGTTACTGGGAAACAACTGAAGTTACAAAAGGCAATATCTTGCCAGTTTTTCTTGGACAGCAAATGAGTAATAACTTCTGCTTAGTCTGGGATGACTTTGTTTTGTCTTCACTTTTTAAATTCATCTGTGCAATTGCAGCTTACAGATTTTTCTAAGGTCTATAGAACATTTAAGTTGATGGTAGAAAGTTAAGTTAGAAATTTAAGTTGAAGAAAATTACGTGGACCTTGTGTTTTTGTTGCTTGGCAATTAAGGCATCTACTTAGAGAAAATTCTTTTCAAATGACTTTCATGCAATTCGTGTTTCATAGCAAATGGCATAAAATTTTTAGGCAGTTTATAGTATCAGCTAATTATCATAGTTCTGAAATTGTGACGTGTGGGATTCTTTTTGCGTATTCTTTGCCATGTGTTAATTAATGCGAGTGATTCTGTAAGAACTCTAGTATAGCACCTATTTCATTTTGTAGTAAAGTTGCTGATCTTATCATATAAAGTTGAAAGGAACTGAAATGAAGTTGGGATATTGACCTTGCCATAAAAGTAGTAAGATGTAAGACCCCATCCCACTTCCACAGAATTATGTTCCAACCAGTGCTCCCATTTATTTTAATAGTGCAGATCAGAATGTGGGCGAATCTCCAGTAAAACAAAGTGAATCAAGGCAGGGCTAATGCATCCTTTAACTTATGACAATTTTATTTATTATGCAGGCACACACACACACCCTCTGCATGAGCAGGTTATTGGTCTGTCATTTCTTGTTTATGGTAATGAGTTCACTTTGGTTTAGTTTGTCAACTTTACATCTATTTATGAAGCTGTAGATAGTTTTAATGAGCCCCATGAAGGTTATTAGGAGCTGGAAGTGTATGCACAATAAAGCAGTAAGAAATGATTCATGGGCTGTTTGCTTTCATGGCGTCTCCAACAGTGCTTGTAAAATATTTTGAGATCCTTAGATTAAAGCTGTTTTAACCTAAATTATGACATGTAGATTTTATATGTGGTGACACATATGTGCATAGAGATATTGATTGATAGGCAGAGCTCTACATAATCCTCATGTATGACGGAGCTGTGGATATTCAGGCCAGTAGAGTTAATATCCTTGAGGTAATACATTAAATATATATCAATGATCCATTGAATCCTAGAATAACCGAATTAGATAGCATTATAATTTCTCAATTCCAAGCTCTATTTTCTCTGCTACCAAAAGTATGTTTCGATGAGTAATAACAGTTCCGTGTCCAAAGTTTCTCAGAACACTCTAGTGGCACGACATGTTTCTGTACTGCAAAGAACAATGTTTAAAGATGTGCTGCCAGTCAGGGTCTTTTCTCTGTACCTTCTCCTCATCTCCAAATTTACAAACACCACTTAATCACTGCTCCTCCCATAGGAGGAAGTAGTAGCAGTTCCAACCAGTCTTTCACTTCATTCTTCTGCTATTCTGATCCCTTTAAAAATTTCTCTACAAGTCACTGAGAAAACTTTATTGAGATGATTCACACTGATCACTTAGCTTACAGATCTTAAAAAAAAGTTCTACTTTCCTTTTCTTCCTTTTCTAGGGTCTAACAGTTGCATACAAAAATGAATCTCAATTCAGGAGCTTGCTTTGGTTACAATTACAAGAGCCTTCTGCATGACTTGAGCTAACTAATTAAAATTCTCATTAAAGTCTGAGCCATTGAAGCAAAGAGCTAATACATCATTTCTCTCCACTTTACAATTTATGTATTTTCAGCATCTAATAGCCTTTTCAGGGATCATTCCATTCATTCGTATGCCTCCAAGTAGTTATATTTTGGCCCATATTTCCAAAAATGGCCCCTATATTTGGCATAAGTGTGGTGTTCCAGACTCAAAAAGCCCACCTAACAAAGTCCTCAGTGTATGTACACATGTGGTTTCAGTTGTTAGCTGAGATGTAAAATCTTCTTCCAGTTACTGAAGATAATTGCTTTTGACCATTTAGCCCCAGTTTCTGATGTGTGTGATCACAGGATTCCTCTCTGATGTCTCAGAAGTTGTAAAGCTCCTTATATTATATCAGTTTAGGGACATGGGGCTCTTCCTAAACTATACTGCTCTTTGAGGGGCACCACTTGTTCCAGGCATGTAAGCCCCAAAACTGTTCTGTGTGGTGTTGACAAGGTGTTGCATACTTTAAAGTAGCTACCCTGGAGATTTTGTATTTAATGGGAGAAAGTTAAGCATATGTATGTGCAAATACATGCTCCAAAGGGTTTATGTGTGTATATGTGGGAGAGGATGAAGTCTAGAGATATGTGAATAAATGCTTCTCCATGAAAAGTGTAATCAGAACAATTTCTTATTTTCACAGGCTAGCTCGGGTTAAAAACTGAAAATTATTTCTTTTTTTCCCCTTTCACCTGCATGGACTTCCAGCCATATCTGCACACAAGATTGTTACACAGCTGTAGTGAGAAAAAATGTAATTCACACTAAAAACAGCTGTAAATCTTTAGTTCGGATTTATTGGCACTGCCTCTAACCATTCTGATGAACTCTTGATTAATTTTCATAGATGCCCTGCAGAGGGTAACTAAAGAAAAAATGTATTGATTAGTATACAAGTATATGTTACTATCCTTTCTATTTTAGTATCTGTGTTTAATGGATTACCAAGTGTATTGGAAGGTGTAGTGAAGCTGAAGCCAGTTTTTAATTAAATATTTTCACTTCTTTTCAGTATACCTCTGCTCTGACCTATGATGCTGTTCAAGTGATGACAGAAGCTTTCCGTAATTTGCGTAAACAGAGGATTGAGATCTCCAGAAGAGGAAATGCTGGAGATTGTCTTGCAAATCCAGCTGTACCCTGGGGTCATGGTGTAGAAATAGAAAGGGCATTGAAACAGGTAGCTTCCCTGGAGTGGGTGCTGGGATGAGTGCGTGTGTGAAAATATGCTTCAAAAATTCATCCAGTCTCCTAACCTATCTGGATCTTGCTGGGAATAATGTGAAAGTGAAGTCCTCAGAAACCTTGCTAAGATAATATATATCATATGAAAATTACTCTGAAGGGAATGTTTTTGAAATACCAGTAGTCATTTATGGAAATAAAAACACATTTTCCAAAAAGAGACAAACTGAATTCTTCTACCACTTCCATCTTCCATCTATTATAGGTTCAGGTGGAAGGGCTAACAGGAAATATAAAGTTTGATCAGAACGGAAAGAGAATCAATTTTACAATAAACGTCATGGAACTCAAAAGTACTGGTCCTCGGAAGGTAATTTGAATTGTCTTATAATGTCCTTAAAGGTTTTACCATTCTAAGCAATGGGTTAAGGTAGGTATTGAAACATTAGATTATTTAAAGCATGAGTTGTGATAATATTTATTCATAGGTGTATTCTATAGTGGTCTTGCAGAGCGAAGTAAACATATGTATTATTTTTTTCTAACAAATATGAATTATTATTTCTGGTAAGTACTACATAAGAGTGTTTTCCTTTCAGCTTTGTGGATTAAATTTTTTGCTTTCTGATCTGAATTGCTAAATGTGAGCCTGCATTTGGAGAAATACGCTTCTGAATGACAAAAGCTGAATACAGCTTTTCAGTGATGTTTTTTTGAGTGTGTTTGTCTTCCTGCTCTACTTTCAAATCTTTCAGGAAAAGACAGTTTCTTGTGTTTTGCTAATCTGGGCTATTTCAGTTTTAAAATGTGTGATGTTGATACTAAAACCTGTTAATATGTGAATAAAAATGGTATACCTGCTTTAGACAAAGTAATGTGGACAAATATCAGTAGTTCATTCTTTCTACTGTTTGTTGTGGTCTTTCCCTACGTAAATAGAAATGCTTACAGTGGTAAATCCATAGGTGAAATAGTTCTCTGTGAGCATAAATCAAAGGCGTTGTAATAACATGCTTTACCTTTTCCAGAAAAGTTCATATTCACTAGTGTCTGTGCATCCTGTACACTCTCTTTAGATTGGATATTGGAGTGAAGTGGACAAAATGGTTGTGAATCCTCTTGACGGTCCTCTTGGAAATGAATCTTCAGGACTAGAGAATAAGACTATTATTGTCACGACTATTTTGGTAATTAACCTCCTCTTTTGCCAGAAGGCAGTCTGTCCTACAATGATTTGATTCTTGACATTATGTTAGTTTAAATATACTGTCTTTTTATTATTTGAAGTTCTAAGCTGTTACTCCCTGTGATACATAATAAAATCTAGAAATTAAGGAAATGTATGTGATTTAGGATACGATTTTGATGACGATCGGTCTTTAAACATCCTAGAAAGTTATGGTTTTTAAATCTGAAAATGGAAATTAAATGTCTACTTCCAAAGGAGAGGAACTTTCTTTGAAGCAGAACCATAGTGTTTATTTTAGAGAATAGATTTTGACTAACAACAAAGAGACTGGCTCTTATTCTTCAGGATTGTACCTGCTATGGATTGGAAAAGTGTAAAATAAAATGCTAACTCTTGTATTCTGGTTTTTTAGAAAATTAAATTGTATATTATCATAGAAGATAATTTTTCTGTAAATTACACAGCTTGTTTAATAGTTTGGACAAGTCATAGGTTAGCATAGGAATTTCTCTGAATGCAAGAACAGTTCTGTAACAACTGAGCAAAGAGGAAATACATTAATACAACTTATGAGTCATCACCAATTTTGGTGATGATAGAATTTTAGTTCATAGTTATAGATATCTTACCTATTGTTAAATCAGCAATTTAATAAAAATATAGCCTTTAGAGCCTCAAGTGTTTTCTCAGGGAGAGATGTCATTGTGAAATAGAAAATAATTTTCTTGTATAAGACAACAACAAAAGCAACTAAATACCTTTGCCTTCTTCCATCCAAACTGTGTGAGAGAAAGAAACTGATTTTGGAATTTACTCTTTCTTCTCTGAATGCGTAACTCCTGTTAACATTCATGGTCATTATTAACATACTTCTGGGAATCACTATGCCTGTAAGTACTGTTATTTGTGTATGACTCTGGAGAATGCAGCTTTTAAATATGTTAAAGACATGTGACATTAATAATTAACAACTAACGTATAAAAAGCATGTATGATTCAGATGGTATCCACTCACTTTTTTCACATGTAAAAGGGAACATGTTAATCTATGAAGTGTACAGCTGATGCACCTTTCTCTGCCAAGTAGCTAAGGCAAGTTCTTTCTGTGCAGGAGTCCCCATATGTCATGATGAAGAAAAATCACGAAATGCTTGAAGGAAATGATCGATATGAGGGCTATTGTGTGGACTTAGCTACAGAAATTGCTAAGCACTGTGGATTCAAATACAAGCTCACAATTGTTGGGGATGGCAAGTATGGGGCAAGGGATGCAGACACGAAAATCTGGAATGGGATGGTTGGAGAACTTGTTTATGGGGTAAGAAAGTTTTCAATAATAAAGCCATTAAAGATAACTGATGGAAGGAGTGGGATTTGATTTCGTTTTCTCTGTAGAGTGTAGGAAAGTTATCTAACTAATTTGATAAAAATTATTAATTTCTAATGGCATGAAAAATTTTGAAAGTAAAACATTAAATTACATTTTAAATGCAGATGAAGTTGGGTGGATGTGAATGCGTATTTTGTCATTCTGACCAGGTGGAAAGCAAAGTGCTTTGCTAAACTTTTAAATGCCATCATATGCTTTTAATAGGGCATATATAAAAACAAAATCTTGAAATACACCAACCGTATGGCTAGATGTATTTCAGTATGAGCTCAGCTAAAAATTTCTGAAATTCTCCACAGGATGTTCTTGGTGAAAGAAATGTTGCTGGTGTCTCTGCTGTCCTATTTTCGATTTGTGAAATGCCATAGAAACTAAACCATATTTTGCTTTGTTCATTGCATTAGCTATTATTTGCTTTTTTTCTTCCTTTACAGAAAGCCGATATTGCAATCGCACCATTAACTATAACATTGGTGAGAGAAGAGGTGATTGACTTCTCAAAGCCCTTTATGAGCCTGGGGATATCAATAATGATCAAGAAGCCTCAGAAGTCCAAGCCAGGAGTGTTTTCATTTCTTGATCCATTAGCTTATGAAATATGGATGTGCATTGTTTTTGCCTACATTGGGGTCAGTGTAGTTTTATTCCTGGTCAGCAGATTTAGCCCATACGAGTGGCACACTGAGGAATTTGAAGATGGAAGAGAAACGCAAACTAATGAATCAACTAATGAATTTGGGATATTTAATAGTCTCTGGTTTTCCCTGGGTGCCTTTATGCAGCAAGGATGCGATATTTCGCCAAGGTTGGTTACTCACTCATTTCAACTTTGTGCATTTTTGGTCTCAGCCATCTCAGCCAGAGCAGGTTCGTGGTGCATATATTTTCATTCTTGGAGAGAAATTATTTACAATGTTTTTTCCCTCCCTAAAGTCACAGAAGTCCTTCAAATAAAAGCACTCGTCTGTGACATAGGGTCAGGGTGTAGTTGATTGACACTGTCTTAACGTCGATCATAAATTTTCCAAGTGGATTTATATACACCATGCAGAGACTGTAAAATGCATAAGGTTCACATCATTCCATGCCTTCTTGGAGGGGTACCGTGTTTTTGCTGCATATTCCCATTTTACAGTTGACAGTGCATATGGTTCACAACAACTGTTATGGGAAAAAAGGATAACATACTTTATCAAACTACACAAACTACATAGGCAGCACTTTCCCTCTAAAACTCACTACATATCATAACATGGTTATTAGCACATTCTTATTTCGCAAGAGAGCCTTGAACTGAAATAAAAGTCGTGTGGTGGCTCTAATTTCGTGTGGGTAGTTGCAAAACACTGCTGTTTTTCCATGGCCTAGTTTTAGAAAAGTCACAAAGGAAGTTGTGAAAATGAATCTGAAGGTCCAGTTCATAAGTGCTTAATTCCTCATGGATTTTCTTCTACTTTATTAGGGACACCGTAAAGCACTTAAGTTAATTCCTTTGCAGTTCATTAAATATCCTTTTTTGCTTGTGCACAAGTGGTTCTAGACTTGTTTCAGCAAAGTGATAAGTAGATAAGTAAAAAGCTGTTTGCCATTTGAAGGAAATAGAGTAACAACTTAAATAGGGCAGCCGGGTTTAAGGAAATCAAACCAGAAGACTTAGTTAAAACTGCTTAGGATAATTACATTTCTTGTAAACATCCTGAAGTAAAACAGGGGACAGGTCAATTTCCAGGGAGTCTAGTGATTGGTTGTCAAAAGAAATCATACCAAGGGAGCATTTCTTAGATATAAGTCATGCACCCCAAAAGGCAAAAGCAGATTTTCGAGTTCTACTGCAGAGATAGCAGCATTTATTGTGTGAGAACTTAAGCAATTCTGTGTCAAGGCTGCTGTATCACAGTGGGAGATGCCAGCCTTTATGGTGAAAGATGCAATGCATTTGGCATGGAACACAGTAAGAATTGTTTACAAGAGATAAGACAGTGAAGAGGGCAAATTGTTGCAGATCATGAGAAGTTGTGTTAATTTCACTCCTGTGGGGGTTTTGTATTGATTACACACTTCACAGCTGGAGTTATCTGCTAAGTCACCTATTAGTACAAAATTATTTTTATTGAATCAAGGCTATAGTAGAATTATGATCTTTTTGTTGCTATCATTATTTTACTAGCTGTGAAAGCACAATGGTTGTTTTACGTGGTTTGATAGCTCTTGAAAGGTAGTGCAAGAATAGTGATCGCAAATGGTCATCATAAAAAGTGCATGACACTCAACTTTGGATATTCAGTATGTAGTTTCAGTGAAGCATTTAACTTTATTTTATTGCAAACATAATTTGGAGGAAGGTGGTTAGTTTGTATATTATTTGTTAATTATAAAAATAGAAAAGGACTGAAAACCACTTGTTATTTCTGATTTTGCAAAGCATTTCACTGTGGAATTTGAACTGCCTACAGATGAATCAGAATAAATATAAAAAGGACTATCTTCAGGCATCAACAAAATACCTTTTTGAAGTTAGTTTTTGCACTACCGCAATAATTTCTCTAATAAAAATGACAACTGCTCTGACTTTTAGAGTAGACAAGTTACTAGAGTTCCCTGAGTCTGAAATAGATGGTGGTGCTCAGTAAGACTGGACCACCTGGAAATGGTCCATTTGTAATAGCAGTCCCTATGTTTCCTCATGGGGAGTAGAGGAACAAAAGAGTAGAATAATATATTATGTGATAATCATAACTTCGAGCAAAGTTTTCCTCATCTTTTCTGAGAAGCGAGTGTACTCTCCTTTCTGCCAAATAACACCTTTCTAAGTACAAAATATGGTGAACAAATTTATGTAATTATGCACAGAAATGTTTATCTTAGTACTTAAAGGTCTGGTAAATTAGGTGCTTCTGAAGTGTGAGTCCATTCTAGTGCATTTTAGAAACTTTTCAAAATGACCATAAAAAAGAAGTCTGTGACAGACTGTCTGGGGAAATTTTGAATACAAATGACACCCCAAATAATTCTACTTGTAAAATTCATGTGGGAGCATAAATTCTGGATTAGTATTGAGTTTATACTTTTTTCACAAAGTCAGTGGCTCACAGATTATGGACTTTTGAAAATTGTTGTAATTTATAGAGGGTGTCATCAATACAATATAAAGGGCCATAAAGTTGGCAGTTATTAAATACACATTGACAGTATTACCTTGCAAATATGTAATATAATATATTCAGTATATCTTACAACTTAGTATTTTACATGTAGAATTATTTTATATTCTAATTACCTCCATGTCAAAATAAGTATGTGATGTTTTTTCAGAGGTGACAGAAAACATGTTTGCAGAATATGTCTCACTTCAGAATGAGCTTGAAATAATTTTTTTCCTATGGTCCCTTCAATAACACATTTTGGACCTTATCTGACTTGATTTTCATTTAGTGGAGTGAATTAGTGAGTCTGTTGTGACATGGAATAAATCTTTTAATTTATTGAATTAAATATTACGACAGAGATTTTATACAATAACAAGTAGAAAAAATAATTTGTCCAGAATTGGTTGCATTTAATTTGGTTCCTATGATTCCTAATTTGTTTACTTAATAAACAGGAGACACACAAACTACTGCAATACCCTAGTACTAGACTTTCAGCTGCATGCACATTTCTGCCAAGTAATTAAGCATATCTCCAAAGATTATGTACTGTTACCTCTAATGTCTTGTTTGGAAACAAAGTAGTAACTAATTTCAAAGTTTAAAGGACCGTAAAAAAACTTCCAAGTTTGAAAATAATGTAATATCAATATTTCTCTTATATTAGTTTTCTATTGTTGAAAATTACTGAGTTGAGTTGTGTGCTTTATGCTGTTTCGTATATTTTCTTGAGTTCTCTTTTCTTCTTTCTTCTTGAGCAGGAGAAGCAAAACACAGATCCATAAGAGCCCACCTGCTGCAGTTATAAACATCAGATTATTAATATTATTTTTAAAAATATAATTTCTTCACCATTTTTCTGTATTATCACTGATTGGTTCATGTCCAGTCCTCAATTTGTTAAATGCTTGTATCTTTCAAAAGTTGTGTGCACTTTTTAGCTTATAGATATTCCCTGGACAAGCTTTTCTTACAAATAATGCCTTTTGTTTCTCAGTACAGATTGTGCACAGCAGCATAAGCCATTGTTTTGTGGAAATCAGTCTTTGTCTGAATGTCTTAGGAAAACAATCAAAGCCCTTGATTTTAAAGTGCATACTGGTTTATCTGAAAGCACTGTTTTGCTGATTTTGTTTGATCCTCATCATAATGTCACACAAAATCACTTCAGAGGGAACAAAAAATTTGTGTTAAATATAGCACATTATGATGGGAGAAGTTTCCTTCAAGGGCTGTCAAAACTTTGAAGAACTGGATCACTAAGTTCTCCCAAAAGTAAACTCTGGAGTCCTGATTTCAGCAAAGTCCAGGAGATCCAGTGGAGAATGCCTTGATTTCCCATCTGATGCATATGCAGAGCTGGACTCTGAGATAGCCTGAAATGCTTCCCTGCAGTATAATGCATCATTTGCATAAAACTGATAACGTGTTCCTTTTTAGGACTTCCATTTCGCTTTACAAATCCATTTCATACTTGTTACTAGATCCCTGTCGGGGCGCATTGTTGGAGGTGTGTGGTGGTTCTTTACCCTCATCATAATCTCATCCTACACGGCTAACTTAGCTGCCTTCCTGACGGTTGAGAGGATGGTGTCTCCCATTGAAAGTGCAGAGGATCTTTCCAAGCAAACAGAAATTGCTTATGGGACATTAGATTCTGGCTCCACTAAAGAGTTTTTTAGGGTAAGAATCTCTACTTTTTAGATTTTTTTTTTTTTAAGATTGTTTTAAGTAGGTCTTCACTCACGTAAATGTGTTTTCCCTTGGCTTTATTAAAAGATTGCTATGAAAGTGTGACTTGCACAGCTCAACTCACAAGTATAAGTGTTCCTGTTTATTTGTAATTGTTACATTTTATTATTTATATACAAATATAAGGGTCTTGATATAAATAAGTAAAGCAAAATTACCCAAAAAATACTCCACTATACAGTGAGAAGCAAGGTGTGTTTGAAGAAGGAAGTTGATGTCATTTATCTGTTTAATAGCTCTGCTATATTTTAAGTACCCATACAGTGAATAAAAACATGGGAAGGTGCACATTCATGTCTTGATAAGTATTCTACATGAGTTTTCAAGCGTGCAGATGGGGAGTGGGATATAATCCTGCTGGCTACCATAGAAAATACATGCCTGCTTTTGCAAACAGTTCTTACTTGTACTTGCGTTACAGTAATGCCTTGGAAACCTGTCAGTCCTCACTCCTACCTCTGGGTATTGCAGTTTTAAAAATACATGAAACTTCCAATGTGTGAGTCTCAGGCTGCCCTTGAGACATCAGCAAGCCTGGTAAAATCCATCCAGCAAATGAGTGAGAGACTAAGGCTGCTGACAAAAAAACCCCAGAATGGCCTCACCTTGTCTGTGTGCTCTGTGTGTCTCTCGTGGTACAAAGGAAACACATCTGAAGTGCAAAAATAGAAAGAAACGTCTGTTTTCATGGTTTTTAGTGCATGATGTTACATTTAACCAAGTGTATTTTAAAATAGTTATAAATAATTCATTTACATTTCAAACATACACTGACATGAAAATGAAATGAAACAGGTTCTCACAGATATTTTTATATACTGTATAATTAGAGCAGTAACTTACAGATTATGGTTTTCACTGGATCCTGTGATGCGTAATTAACTTGTAATGGACTAAATAGGAATCCTATTTGTCTCAGCTGTTGAAATTTTCTGATTTTGAATATAGGTTTAGTAATAAAACCTGCTGCTTATTGCATTCCTGTTGGCTAAACCAAAACTAACATCAGGTACGTGAGCTGGTAAAAATGAGATTGGTTTTCTGCTAAGAGTATTTAGAAGCATTTAGAATCATACAGGCATATTTCTGGTTTTGTGAACATAAACCTTTTAGAACATGTCTGTGCTGGGGATTGAATGTGCATTAACAGTAGGTCACTTCTTTTAGTTTCTCTTTAGAAATTTTTAAGCATTTCTATTTTAAGCAAAAAGTGTGAGTATGTGCATGCATTAGTATCTAGTTGTAGTCCTAGCACATATATACATATTTCCACTTTTACACAACTAGTGTTCCTGGCAATTACTTGAGCATTAAAAACTTAATTTTGTAAAAATTAGGTAGAGGCTTTGTGAGGGCATACTCTTCATCTTTGGTTTAGTTAGCTCTGGGTCTGCACAAATAAAATTCTAACGATCTCTGGAAATTTCTACTCAGCAATTTCTATCACAAGTTGGTACAGTATGTGCAAAACAACTTCTTAACCTGATGTCTCTATCTACTGTTTGTTAAAAACTTCTCTGTTAAAAATCACAAATAACTTGTCTAGTTACTTTTCAAGAAATAACAACTGTCAGAATTTCTTTTTAAGAGGCCTGAAACTCGAGTTTCAAGAATGATACTCGCTCTGCTGAAGACAATGTGAAAGGAATCTCTAGCACTAAGGCGACTAAAATTTCATCCAGAGTATATCTGTATTCTGACTGGATTGGACTGGATGTGTGATTTTTATATGACCTGAAATTAGCACTCAAATTCTTTGAATAGCTGAAAACAACTTGAGTGTATTTCTAGCAGCAAGTTAAAATGGTCTGGCTTCTGCTCTGTCACTCTCAGGAATTAAAAAAACATAAGGGGTTTTTCAGTTAGTCTGTTTTCAGGAAGTAGCATTATTTACAAGTTTGTTTTTTATTGATGGAGCGTATACTGAATCTTCACTAGCAGAGCCCTAATTTCTGGGGCAGCACAAAATAAAAGGTAGTTGTGTACTGGGGATGAGAACAGTACACTGAATTATTTGTGCTACTAAAACATATTTTGTGATAATACATTACATGGTTGAAAAAGAGATGTTTTGCTGTATTTTTCAAAAAGGAATTCTCAGCAATTGCCTAGATGGGGAAAGTTAGCTGGAAAATCCTGTTCTGAATAGCTGAATATATATGTGTGCAATTGAAAAAGGTGGGGTCAAGCCTTTTTCCATGGCTGCTCATCACATATCCTATAGACAGCAGACATACAAGCTAGCCCATATCACCTGGGGATAACATCCTTGGCATTCACAACAAAAGAATGTGTTGCCTTTGCACTTTGCCCTAATTTAAGTAGGCACTCCCTAGCTTTAAAGGTAGTATGGACCAGTAGGAGATATTCTTGCCAAGA
Organism: Vireo altiloquus; assembly: GCA_013396875.1. Lineage (NCBI taxonomy): Eukaryota > Metazoa > Chordata > Aves > Passeriformes > Vireonidae > Vireo > Vireo altiloquus. Next base: position 885,760 of record VZRF01009875.1, read on the forward strand.
GTGCGTAGGACATCAGCTGGCACTGCATCAAGAAACATAACTGAAAAAAGGGATGAAAAAGCATTGTGCTCTGGTGTTTCTAGTGCTGCTTGAAGATGAGAAGCAGAAGCTTGGTACGTCCTATATAGGAAAAACCAGTACAAAAATAATGAATTTTAAAGTATTTTTAAAATTAAAAAAAAAAAAAGTGACAAAAATTAATGACACAGACATCATTAAGATACTATTACTTGTTAATAATAATCTTATAGATAATTTTGTAGCTATAAGTCTACAGAGACAGAATTTATTGGCCTTAATGGATCCATCTCTGTAAATACCAGAATGTGTAGTAGTTTTCCTCAGGAGATCTTGGTACTAGAAGAATCACACGCACCATCCAAGTCTAAAGACCTCTGTTCCGCTGAGTTGGGATATTTACGACATCTGATCCTTGCTAATGCCTCTGCTTTATAGATAGTCCTTGTAGAGTTCTTAGTGCAACTGAAGATGCACTATAATGCATTGCTTTTGCATTTTCTTTTGGGTTATGGGCAAAACAACTATGTGGCCATGGTTCCCCCAAAGTGCACAATTTATTCTCAATTCAGTAGTGGATTTTAGTGGTGAGAATGCAAATAAGTCTGCGAGCACCTCTGGGAAGATTCAGGAGTCGTTTCACTTGGTCTTGTGCAGATGCATCCTCATCTCTCTGATTGCTGGGTCACAGGTCCTGCTCGGTGGAGAGGTAAATGGTGGGCAGTGACATGTCACTCTGGTACCTCCCAGTGACCCTGTCCACAGTCACTCACTGTCTTTGCCTGCGGTGGTACCTGCATTAGCCAGGACACATAGCTGAACTTTGAAAGAGAGAAAAGTCACTGACCCAAGAAGATAGTCTACTGCTCACCTGCCGCTGCAGAAGCTAATTTTAAAGTGTTATCTATATGTGTTAACTCCTGAAGTTGCCTCACTTACTTTTGTTGTCTACGGCACTGGAAGAAGGAATCAAAGTAAGTATACAAGCATTCACTGGAACATTTCCATGCCTTTCACCTGCTTAAAGGCATATTGAAAATTAATGTCATAATAATACAACAAGATCAAAAGTTAATTATTTTTACACTTCAGTCATATTTTTGCTGCATTCCTAGCTCTGCTCATTGAAGATATATATGGATGAGGTAGACAAATCAAATCAATCATCCTAACTTTTTTTCCATTTCAGAAGATGAATTGTAACTAGATGTATATGTAAAGGTAATCAGGCATCTCAAAAAGAAAATGATGTGCAGAGCAATAACTAGACTAATTTTCTTTCTCTCTGCATTAGTTTTTATTTAAAATCTCTCCATATGTACCTATTTTTGAACCTACAGTGTGACACAGACAGACCAATCTCTTTCATTGTAACTGTTTTGGTGGCCTTTAAGAATAGATCCTCTGCCAAAATAAAAGCAAGCAGTACTGCCCCGTAACAAAGAAGTATCCTTTATCTTTCACCAAGAAGACTTGAGGGTTCAAGAGTTGCTTATTCTTGCTGACGAGGCAAGAGTTGCACAATGAAAAGTTGGGCTGGAAGAATGAAATGTGCTGGAAGGATGACAGTCCTTACAATCTTGTAGAGAAATCCTCTCACCCAGTGGAAAGCCAGAAACAAACCTAAGAGCTGACAAGACCTCTTGAGTAATTTCTCCTGCAAAAGTGTTGTCTGTTGGGAGGCAATGAAAATTTGGCCTGAAGGAAAATAACGATGTCTTTTCTGAGTATCTTCAACAAAAAGTTCAGTGCCTCTACTTTTATAAATATTTTGAAATATTTTTTAATTTGTAAAAGTATTTATGTTAACAGTTGCATTACAAAAAGCATCCAGCAAGTCTATGAACCTCAATCTGCCTTCATGCACATCAAGATACTGAAATTTCTAAAAAAAAAAAATAAAAAACCAAAATCACAGGAAATCTTTAAAACCAGAGAGAAGAAACATGATTTTTCCTTTAAATTAAATTGAGGTTTAAAAACTATGAATCATACCTCAGCCTCAATTTTTGAAGTTTGAGATGCAGAAGAAATACAGAACATACCTTTCCAGAGTTTAATTTTGACTAGCTCCAGAGAAGCCTCTGAGAGGTGAAGGGGTTGAAAGACTCAACCATGAAATATCCTGTAACATTTACCATGGACTCTGCTTGATACCTTAAGAGGCAGAGAGGGTGTAGGACTGGCACTTCATGGATCTGTGAAGCAGATATGGCTGGGGAGTGTGGATTTGGCTCTTTAGTTTGACAGGAGAAAAGGGTCCATAGTTGAAACAGTGAGGAGAGTCACATCTGAGCGCTGAGTTAGTGCAACGACTGCCTTTGCACCCAGTAGCATATTACTGAAGATAACCTTATTCTTTTCTGCGACAGAGAGGGTTCATTTTTCACTTGCCTCATGTTTTTTGAGGTCTTCGCATCTGGACAACACAGAAGAATTTATTTAGGCCATTTTGAAAATTATTTTAAAAGAATGCAGTAACCAGTACTTCCTTTTTTTCCCCTCAAACCATCTCTTTTTGTTAATTTTTTGAGTTTTTTTTTTCTCTTTCCACATTACACTTGCTATTGTTGGAAACATATTTTATTTTCTAGCCTATTTGTATTTATAACTATTTTATTCTCAATTGTTACAGTACATTAATAATTATTATGTAGATTTTTTTCTTCTCAGTGTTTATTTTCCTGATGCGTTAATCCTGAATGAGCAGAAGTGTATTTTGTTTGCTATCCAAGGTCTTAGTTTGCTTTGTACAAAGGCATTAATATTTCTTTATCTTTTCTGGAAATAATTTTCTCCCAATTCTATCACACTGTCTTCTGGTAACCATTTTGATCATAGTGACAGATCAGTGTTGCTTTTTTTTTTATCAACTGGTGATCTCCAATTTTATCGCAGATTTTCTTATTGGTCCCAAATTGCTGGATCATGCTTTTGAAACCAGAAAGGTTCATTTCATTTCTATCACTCTAGTGATCAGAATTTTCCCATACATGAGAATTTTCTCATCTATAATAAATAAATAATTTTCTATTGTCTGTGTTTTGACATCCCCATTTCCTTTCCTACTAATCTAGTCATTTCTGTCTTATAATGTTTTCACTTTAAAATGCCATCTGAAGCTGTGCATGCTGTGCAGTATTTACACCAAAAGAGCAGTAGTTTGAATGCTTTTTCATTCCTCAGTCCAGGCAGTATGTTTATGGTTCTAGACTCCCAGCATTTGCAGTTCTCTACAGATTTGTGACTGCTTGAGAAAGTACTTTTTTGTTTTGGGATTTAGTTTATTCCCTCTCCCCCAGTATGGGTGCAATGAGTTTTTTCTTTTGCATTCATCTTGATCATCTCCTTTTCTGTACCCTCATTCTTATGACTTAGTCATAGAATGGTTTGGGTTGGAAGGGACCTTAAAGATCATGCAGTTCCAACCCCCCTGCCACGGGCAGTGACATCTTTCACCAGACTAGGTTGCTCAGAGCCCCATCCAGCCTGGCCTTTAACACCTCCAGGGATGGGGCATGCACAATGTTAAGTGTTCCAATATTCCTTTATATTAATCCATCAAAAACAAGACTAAAGTATGTATTTAGATTATGGTCCTTTGTGTTGATTGTCTTTATTCTCTGCATTTCTTCACACAACAGAGCAGATACATGTTCCTTTCTGGCATTCTTTTTTTCACTTGTGAGGTTTGAAAACCTGCTGTTGTTTTCTGGATTTTCTTCAGTTCATGATATACCGTGTACTGTTTCCTCTTTGTTATCAGGTTTCGTCTAAGCAAATTGATATCCTGCTTACAAATCTACATTTGTATTGCAGTGATGTTGCAAAGCTGTAGTAGTAGATGCCACAACATGACTGTAATACAATTTTCACTATAAGAAGGTTTATTACAGTAAAGTTGGTTTTAGGAGTGGACAGCATACTTTCCTTGTCATCAGCACTCCAGAATTGTAGAAATTAGGGTTTTGTGACATATATCCGAGTTTATAAAGAAATGACATTGAAATGATCTGCTTTGATTTTATGAATATGCTGAATGATGGGGAGGAATTTAAATTCTGAGGAAATTGAAATTAGTAAGTCTCAGAGGAGGAATCATTTCAGCAGTATTTTAATGGCAGTTAAATGATTTGGGGACATACCTTTGGTAAGAACAACCTTGGTCACTTAACTCTTTAAATCACATGGAGAATATGATGATTATATAAGGTCATTGTCTTGCACATTTCTGGAGAAAATTATTTTAAGTACACTTTTGAGGAATTAATTCAAAAAGTAGATTTTTAAAGATTTTTTGTTAGTAAAACCAAATATATTAAAGATTTTTTTGGTAGCTCAATTAAGTAATAGAAACTGAAAAGCTGCATAAAGCTGCATCTTAAGAAGATGTAACTAATTTTTACCATTACTGAATAGATATATCCATATATTACAAAATTTAGAACTTACATTTATTTGAACTTATTCACCTTAAGTATTCAACTGGGGTATAAACAATGGTGCTTTAAAGTACTTAATCTTCAGCTAATTAAATTTTTAAAAATAGTTCTTTTCTGTGGTTTTCTGGATCTATTAATATTTGATTTACTGACTAAATTAGCAAGTTTTGGGTTTTATTACAGTTTTTAGCTACTGGTGACATTACTGCTTCCTGTCTTTTTGGCAGGAAGGCCAAGAAGTATGGAAGGTCAACAAGATGGTTTCACAAATCATGTTTGAGCATTGGAGATCTGCTCCCACAGTACAAGATCATCATCTAAAAGAGCAGTTTGAGGAGCTGTTTCTGTCAAAGGCATACTGGTTACAGCACCCCAGTTTTAAGAATAATAGGTCTTTGAATGTCAAAATAGAAAAGTTATCTGATGACCCACAAAATAAAGTTAATTGAGTTGATAAAGCTTTGCATAAATTAATTTCCTAATTAGTTTCCTAATGAAGGTAGTATTCTACATTTGAATTGGATTAGTACTTAGTAATAATAATCATAAAATAATTTTTAGATATAATAATATTATCACAGTGTATTATAATTGTATGTGGAATAATAATTATTTATTAATCTATATTATTATAGCCTTATAATTTTAAAAGTTTATATAATGAATTTTATATTGTTGTTATTATTGTTAGTATTTTCATAGTCAAAATGCCCAGTGGTGACATAATACTAAAAAAAAAGCATCAGTTCCTGGGACAGTTTTGTATCATTGTATTGTTGTAGAAGTCTTAAATAATGGGACAAAAAGTGTTGGTAGGGAGTATTAGGGTCTTGTACTGTCATGTTGGTGTTGATTGTAACACCGAAGTTATAATTTGCTTTTAACATTTCAAGTATAGACTGAGTGTCACCTTGCAATAGCGATCAGACAGAGTAATTAAAAGCAATGCAGATCATTTCCATACTCTTGCATTCCTGTAGTCATTAGGGCCATCTAGAATGGTTCTGTTATTTGTAGTGTGTGATAGCAAGTGTGGAAGCCCAGCTCGCACATGGGGCATCCTGCATTCACAAGGAATCTGTTTCCTCAGGATGCTGTCCCCTGTTGATAATGACTGCATGGTTTTTCATGTTTTTTAAGATTAAAAAGATTACAGATTGCCACTGTGAAGGAAATTAACTGCAGCCCAGCCAATACAGCACTGGTCAGAAAAAAAAATATGGTGAACTCCAGCACAGGCTAAATCTAAGTAACAATGCACTGTGCTTTTAGTTCTTGTAGCTTGTTTTGCAGTGTATTTGAATTGCAATGTGTAAGTGTCCTTTTTTTTAATTATCCAATAAAGTGGGAGTGTGTGTGTGTGTGTGTGTGTGTGTACACAGAATGCTAGGTGTCCTCTTAACACTGCCATTTTCTACATCTTTAGCTCTA
>VZRF01009875.1:896650-1175189 GCA_013396875.1 Vireo altiloquus
GAAGTTGGCCAAGGAACCGTAGTGTATGTATTGCTGTTCTTTATGTTACTGGTCAGTAACTAACTGAATGACCCGTTACTGACTGCAAGTCCTTCGGTGAATGTGGGTTGTCCTGGCGTAGATGTGCTTGACAATTGTGGTGCAGCTTTTGCTTAAATGTCTGTTTTCATTTGCTAAAGGCTATTTAAAGAAACTGCAAAACGATCTGATTCTCCTCTCACTTACTCTAAAGAAAGTCAAGAGTAACCTCATTGAGGCCAATGAAGTTACACTGGTGCCAGCCAAACGTAAGCAAGAAGAGAATCAGGCCCTCTGTCTCAAACACTGAATTTCTGTAATGTATCATTTTATTTTTCTTTCTCTTTCCTTAAGATGACCTTGAATGATGCCATGAGGAGCAAGGCTGTCAATTACAGGAAGTACTGGAGAAAATGGACGTGTTATGACTCCAGAATTTCCAAAAGCAGTGCATGCAGTACCTTACGTGAGTCCTGGCATGGGAATGAATGTCAGTGTGACTGATCTCTCGTGATTGATAAGAACCTTTTGAGTGCCTTACACAATGGTTTCCTTGTGCGTTTATTGTCAAAGTGGTGAGAGGCATCCAGTATCTTGAAGACTTTTCTTTCAGCCAAGAATTCTTGTATTTGTGGAGTTCATCTTGGATTGTAATGAATGCTTGGTTCAAAACACAACACCATTTTCTACACAAGTTCAAGATGAAGCTTGACTGACATGCACAGCTAACATGGAAGTACTGTAATCTAACTGAAGTCGTTGTACAGGCAACACACCAGTTTCTGCAGCCACTGTTGTTAGTCCCTTGGTTCATATTGACTTAAGCACACTTGACATCAATTGCATCAAGATGTGACATGTTTTATAAGAAAAAAAAACATATAAAATGAAAAAAATATTTTTAGGTATTTTCACAGACAAAAACTGGCTTTTAAATAAATTTGCTTCCATAATGGTTGGATATGACAAAAGAAAAAAGAAAAAAAATAAGAAAAAAAAGAAAAAATCTAGACTGTGGGGAAGTGGAATATGAAAATAAGGCTTAAGGCATCAGTTCCGTATTTTTCAAAGCCAAATATGTAATGTTGAGAAGAGAAGAAATAATAATTAAAAGGTTCAAATCTTGTAATTTAATATTGTTATTAAAACTTTACTGTATATCCTATTCTTTAACATTTGGTGTTAATATAAAATTTACTTGGCAATGCTTGACATTTGAAATAAACTTTTTTCTATGGTTTTATTTGCAAGTGTTCCATTAATTTTACTAGCTACAGTTGGGTTATAAAGAGTCTGAAATCTAAAAGGACACTGTCAAGGTTGGGTCAGTGTTTCAGTTTTTGGCAGTGTCGCCACTTCCAGCTCACTCGAATCTGTTCAATAGTTTTTTTCTGCAGATGAGCCCAAGCTGTGATGCTCGGATACGCTTGTTGAACTCTGAAGATCCAGGTTGTTCTGGGTTGGAGCGATACTTGATACTGGCACATGAGGAGTCAGATGGGTGCTGTTTTAGAGCTCCTCTTAACTCTGACATGCAGAGACTTAATGATCCAAAGATTTGGTTGATACCTATCTCTACTTTTGTACAATTGAGTTCATAAATACGTGTACAGAGAGAGAAGAGTATCGGTAAAAGCTGATAAATGGCAAGCAGTTGAACAGTGTTAAATATTTTTTTTTAAGTATGAAACAAATACAGTTGTCAAATTGTTTCTTTAAGGAAGCAGTTTTCAAACTGTTAAAAGGTAATTCTAAGCAGTAGCTAGTTAAGCTTTTATGAAAAGAAAAACCCAAAACCTTGGCAATGTCTTTTTGAATTAAGATTGATAACTAGAATTAGATGCGAGTCTGTACTGATGAAAACTTTTCTGAATCTTATTCATTATGAATATTCTTTGCTCGCTGGAGTTACCATACTTTTTAATTATGTGTATTTAAAAACAATAACTACTTAAAAAGCAAAAAGGAATCCTAGGAGGGGTGCAATAATATTAATTTAAATGCTAATGCAAATCAAAGTAACATCCTGTTTCTCTAGCTTTCCCTGTAGATAAAATTCTGTACATTTGGTTGAAAAGCTTACGTTTTTCTGCATTGTGGATACATTGCCTCATGCAGTATCGGTAAATCTCTTTTATTTTGGACTTAAATAAAATTTTAAATATGACTTGCAGTTTTAGTTGGAATCCATTTCTTAGACTGGAGTATGATGTCTGCTGAGCATTGGAGAAAGCAGAGCATTTATCAGAAATTTGGAATCCCTTCTTGTGGTACAAACTCTGAGCCTGTTTCTGCAAGCATGTGAACACAGTGTATACTCTCAGTGTGGTCAGCAAAAGAGGTGTATACAAGGTTTTCAATGTCTGTCTTACCAGTACTTCCCCCTAATTAAACGAAATCATTTCTTGACGCATCTGTAATTCATAGGTGTTCTGTGCATTACTCCTCATCAGGAATGTTGGGGGATGCATTCGAATTTTTAATATTCAATGCTAGAATGACCAAACTAAAATAATATTCATATGGTAATAGAAATTTTTTTTGAAAAGTAGAAATGCATTACTGTATACAGTGGAAAGCTATTTATTGTACCTCTGGGCTTATTCCTCTAAAAATCATAGCATTAAAAAAATCTTTGTCAAGCCTGAACTGATGTATATAACTGAAATAATGTAAAGTTATATTTTCATGTTTTTATACTTAACAACATGATGGGAATACATAATGTATGAGTATTTCAATTCAGATAATATTGATTGGATAATACACATCTCAGTTAAAAAAGCAGTAATGATAGTTTAATATCCATGTTAACAGTACATCAGTATATTGCTATATAAAGTATGTCTGTGTGCATTTAAGTGAAAAGTAGTCGAGTGATGAAAGCTGTCCAAGGGTTTTTTATTCATTTTATATGAAAACTGTTATGAAGCAACCAAAATGTTTATGAACTCAAACTTGTGTAAATTTCAAAATGTCCTTTTACTGTAGCTTTTTGTTTACAGTACAGTATCTTATTTTCTGCTTTGTTAAATGAGTAATGGTACAAAGCTGGACATACACTTTCTAAGACATTAACATTCTCGTTTTTTCATGTATACTTATATGACAGAAAATGCTTCTGATTTTATTTTTCAATCTAACACATGGTTTTTCTGGAGTGTTGTATAAACTTCAATCATACATAAAAAATCTTCTTAAAAAAGGCAAAAGACCTTTAACGTCTGCTTAGTATTATTGAGATCTGGTTTCTTATTTATTATAAATGTATTTTTCTAAGATTTTACATAGAGCAAACCTGTTTGTCCCAACAGACATGAAATTTCCTTGAAGAGTTTATGAAGTTTCTTCTTTTCTTGAATGAAGTTTCAATGAAGAGTATAAATCTTCTCCCAGATCATCTTGTCACTCAAGGATAGTAGGTTTTAATTATGATTAAATGAAGTGATGTAACTTTTTTCCCTACAGTATATTTGTATCTCTGGACTGTAACCTTCCTGATCACAGTTACAATGGTAGTGTGGCAGCTTGATAAAGATAGGAGGTTAATTATCTATTCGGTAACATTACCTAAAAATCTTGAGTTTAAGCCAGTAGTTTTTTTAATTGAACAGATTGTGGATGTGTCCAAAGCAGAGAAAGAACCTGAGAAATGGCAAGTCCATCAGGTGTCACTCGAAGAGATCTAGTATAGCAGAGAGTTTACTGTGATAGCAGACAGAGTGTGAAGAGGTTCACAAAGTGAAAGGTTCAACATTTTCATGTAAACATGTATTGTACCTGTTAGCAGCCTGTGTTGCTGCTGTGTCAGCCTCTTCTTTGGCTGCTGGATGTAGACAATATCTTTACATGAAACCTTGCACAAATAATTGTATTTTGAAATACGAATAGATTATTTCAGCTACCATTTGGTGCAGTTATAAGAATACAGTGGTCACCAGCAAAATAGAATCAGCAGCAGCTGTTCTGCATGATATTCCTAGAGGCTACTCAGACCTGTTTTCACAGCATCAAAGGTTATTATTTATTAAATCTCTTCATTTAAGCTGACAAGGGATCACAAAAATTTGCTGTGAGAGATCCATCAGGTCTAAATTATCTTAGGAATTTATATTACATCAAGCACTTAGAATGAAATTAAGCAAGTGACTTAGTTGTGGACTTAATTTGGAACATTTTCCCTTGCATCAATTTCTGTAGGTAGTAGAGAATACTATACACCTCTGTGAGACATAACAGAGAATTGAATAAAAGAATTTTTTGTTTTGTAAACAAGTGGCAAAAAATGGAACAAAGTAAGGTAAAATACAAAAATTCTGAGAATTATAGCTCTAACTCCCCTGCAGCTTTCATGTGTCATGAGGCCAGAACCTAATCTTATTGTTAGAGCATATTACATGTTTTCTTTCTTTCTTTCCCTCTTGCCCCACTACATGCAGTTAGTTCTAATGCATACTTTTTAGCTGGGTAGGCTGATAGGAAATGTAATTACTGTATATAATACTTGCTGTAATTGAATTGGCAGTCATTAAAAATGTTTATTATAGGTCATGTTAGAAGTTTCTGTATTACAGCAGCAGTGATGATAAAGATAGGAAAGGTTAACTAAGCTAAACCCTTTATCCAAGTGGCATCCACTGAACTTGTTCTTGTCAATTTCCTTTTTACATCTCTTATTGCTAATGAAAATTTAGCTACCTCTGTAAACAGCTCAGTGCTTTACTTACCTCAGCGATGAGAAAATTCTTTATACATAGAAGAAAAGCACTTAATTTCATGAAGTTGTCCAGTGAATGACTTTGTAACATTTGCCTGAAGTTCTTCCTCCCTTTACACTTGCAACTTCCACTCAACAAGAAAGGACCATTACTACATGCTGAGCATAGAGAAAAAGTTTTCATGCAATTTGTCATAATATTTAACAAATGATAACTTTTTGAGGCTGACTCGTCTGTGTTAAATAAAGCATTTAATCCTACTAGTCTTCCAACTGCAGATTTAAAACACATATTTGAATTAAAATGGGTTTTATTTATTTGCTTTAAATATCCCAAACCTGATTTTGAAAATGTATCATATTAGAGAGTAGGAAAGGGCTGCTAAACGAGTGCCTAGACCAGCCCCTTCAAACTGTCTTTACCTGATTCCCGTCTGAGGTGGGGGAAACACCACAAACAAAGGGATGGGAAAAATGGACCCCAGGAACCATGCAGGATCATGCTGCCTCCTTTGCCCCTTTCCAAGCACAGTAGGCAAGCAGGTGGGAAAAGCTGAATTAGGACTTGGAGAGTTAGTTTTATGCCATTCTTCTGTCCCCCCTCAATCCTATAAGGTGAAGGGCTCTTCAAAAGAGACACCAGAGAGGATTTACATCTGTTTTCTAAGGATAGAAAACAACAAATAGAAATTTTTTTCCTTCTAAAAAGTCACTGTTTATGCAGTTTTGAAATGATAATGCCATGTTTCAGTTTATGGTTAAACAGATATTAAAACTGGGGAATAAAATATCCTTCTAGAGCCTTTACTGTTAATAATCATAGAACCATAGAAGGCTTTGGGTGAGAAGGACCTTAAAGATCACCTAGTTCCACCCCCCTGCTGTGGGCAGGGACACCTTCCCTTAGGCCAGGTTTCAAGCTTCTTAGGAGACAGCCCAGAGTACTTCTGGTATGTTGATGCTTTATTGAAGCATCAAGAGCATCTTGTTAAAAATGTGCTGGAGGCTATTATATAACAACATTTAACCCAATTTTCAAGTTATGTTGTTGCTGCCTACCCTTCAGCACCATATTCTGTGAGTTTAGAAAAAAATGTAATTAAAGAGGTCAAGCTCTAGTTCTTTCAATTAATAGTATTCTTTACAAATAACATAGTATTTTTCAGTAGTTCCTTTCCTTGTGAAAGGCAAATATGTTTGGGCTTACCTCAGACTCATAAATAGCAGAATATTCACTGAAAGATTTTTTCTGGTTTTGAGTGAGAAGATTTTTTTATACTGTCACAATGACTAAAGATACAATAATACAAACAACATGATTTTTACTTAGATGTTTGCCTTTGTGTTTGTTACTGTTGCTTTTAATATTTTCACAAGATTGTTAGATGAATATTTTCATAAATTTGTAACTAAGTGGCTTGGCAGCTTATCCAAGTTACCTGTAGGTGGAATTCTTAATTCAGCTTCAGCTACTTAGTGCGAATAAATAAGCAGAGATGCTAATATATGAAAATTAAGATTGTGGGTGTTTCAGTGTATATGTATGCATACATATCCCTACACAGTGCAATAGTAAAACTGGTGCTGATTTTGATTAGGCCATAAGCAATGATAGCCACAGCAATAATACTTATTAGGGCCTGTAGCAACAGGAAGGTTCACAAGCAAGTGCCTTACCACCTCTTGTTCAAATAAATACGGAATTTTGCATTTCCGTAGAACAGTGTGAGTCCCCATGGGACTCAGTCAACAGTGAATCCTGTAACTCCAAAATCTGGGGTAGCTCCCGTGATCATCTTTGTTCTCACTGATGGGATTAAGTTCTGCTGAACTCCTGTGAGACAAACTGGCTCTTCCACGCCACCTTTGGCCTACACAGAAAGGTCAAACGAAAGCTATTGCCTGTGTCATTGCCTCTCACTTCAACAGCAAGGATGATGGGTTCATGTATATGCATGTATATGCTTAGGTTCTCAAGCTTCAGTCTTTGCTATTTAAAAATCCAGATGGTTGATCCGAGAGGCTCAGGTTCAGTTAAATCTAACATTACGTGGACAAACAGTACTCTTTGCAGTTATTACTTGATTTTCTAAACCGAAACCTCTATAAAAACTTAATGCCTCAAAAACAAAATGCTGGGCATTGACAGGGCTGGATACTTCACTACCTACTTTGAACATTGTGCAATAAAATATACTGCTATGGTGCTGTGGCAGAATTCTGTCCACATTTTATATTGTTTTGTTGGGTTTTTTTCTTTTTACTTGGATAGACAAATGAGTAATATAAGCTATAGGAAATAACTCTAATGGTGTAGGCTTGACAGACAATTTACAGAAAATTTCTATTGATTGTTTTAACCTGTGGCATTACCGCGTTTTTTAAATCCACACCTTCTGAATATATTAAAAAAATGTGATAAACTGTTTTTATAAAGCCATTATTCTCAGTGAGAGCAGGATTCTGCTTGACTGACATGTTTTCTTTATCCTGATGGGTATACTTGCCTAAGGCACTTGTTTATTCTAGGAGACTTAAATATATATTATTTTTTAAAATCATTATTGATCCACAATTATACTGGGGCATGTTCATCAGTTCTGCTTAGTCCACCTTATAAGCTGCTTTCTATAGGAGATCTTTGTCCTTTCATGATTGTAATTTGCTTTTTTGATCTTTTGTCATTGGAGCAATTTTAGCACGTTGAGGAAAAACGTTAACATTGCATACCCTGCTTGCTGATGTAAATGCTGCCCCAGTCCTTCAAAGTGATTCATCTGATAAGTGTGTCCCGTGACTCACACCTCTGAAAGAATCCTTCTCAAACAGCAGGGACAAAGACTGCTCTGAGGAGGCCGAAGTGATTAATAGGCTTTGGTCAGCCCCTACCTCGCTGGGGTGCAGGACCAAGGCTGACCCTCCCACCCCTCTGTGTGCAGTCACGCAGTGATGTCCCCAGCCATCGCCACCCTTGGCACTCATGCTAGCAAAACAGGATTGTTAGCGTGGTCAAGATGCAAAAACTATTTCTCTGCTCTCAACATGATGCTGGATTGGGGAGGAGAGAGCTCTCCCCTCCCTCCTCTATCTGAAACCTTTTTTTCCTTGCCTGAACTTCAGGCATCCATATTCAGAAAATTCAGGATGTAACTTTAGAAAAATTGCTTTAGTGTAAAATAATAATGTTCTTTTTTGGCATAGAGGAAACTTGGCATTTACCCTCAAGAGAAATAAGCAGAGCCGTCTTGTCTGGCTGAACAGTTTCATGCAGATTTTCTTGTAGAGAAAAAAATTCATTGCTTTATGAATTATGACATCATATATTGTCATAAAATGTGAGCTTCCCAATAGACAGGATTGTGAGACTGTAGATGTGGGTTTGGGTTTTTTTGTAAGATGCTAGCTAAGATTATATTACTTGGACAGCCTTTCTCATGCACGTTGTAATATACTATGTAAATGTGGGTTTGCCAAGTGTTTTTTCTGTGGTTTTTCAGACTATATATATATATATATATATTTATATATGTATGTATATGTATGTATACACACTCGTACAATTAGTACAATTAAAGGGGTTTTTACTTTTTTAAAGAGTATCCTTTGAACACAAGCCTAAGTTAGGAGAAATACAAATTATTGAAGTGCGAAGCAAAATTGCTCAGTGTGACAATATCACCTGATCTATATTACATTCTTTTTTCTCTCTTTTTTTTAAATGTCTGCATTAAAAAAAAAGTGTCTAGCTAGAAGGAATAGGCAATAAAAGAGTTGGTAAGAGAATGCAGACCAGCCATCCATGTGACTATAGGATGGGATTTTGAAGCCATGCCTTTAAAACTACAGACTGAGTTAGAACGTTAATTCTAATTTAAGTTATAAAGTTAGATGAGGTTCAGTAGGTTTTTGTGGTATAGTTGAGTCAGAAATGTGTCATAATGATTGTAGACACTGGAAATGCCTTTGGCATTTAAAGCTTAGACATATCCAGCTTCCAGGTATTCTCTATTTTAGGCTACTTTGTGAAATTTTTACAGGCAGACCTACTGCTTAGCTGAATCTAGATCCCATTCTGGCTGCTGGCATCAATTCAGATTTTGGGATATCAAATCTGAGGGTAAACTATTTTATTTCCAAATTAGGTGTCTGTGTTTATTTTCACCTGCCTTGCTTTATTTTTTAATGGCAATATTTTAGCAGCTAATTATTTTTCTTTACTTTTCTTGCTGACAATACTATCAGGGTTTGGGTTTTTTTAAAGCTTTTAATTAAAACTGTTTAAAAAATGTTGGGAAGTGTTTCCTTCCCTTACACTGAAGGGAAATGTGAATTATCAGTCAAGCCAGTATTTTTTTTTAAGACACTGCCTATTTTATACTGAAAATACATATAAGACTTCATCCAATAGCAGAGTAGAAAAATACAAGGAATTGTTGCTAGAGGATTTAGGTGAGATTTATTTTGGTTTATTTTTTCTGAAAAAAAAAATCATTTTGCTTGTTTTCACTGCAGCTTTTATAAAAAAAAAAAAAGGGAGAAAATTAGTTTTCTCTATAACTTCCCTCTGCTATTACATGCTCTGATGACATTAGTTGTCAACCTGGATACCTTGGAAAATATTCCCATGTTCATGTAGATAGATGATAGAACTGCCCAATGTAGTAATAGATGTCTCCTGTCTGACTTCATTTCGTTGTGGATGTGATTGTTCACTTGTTTCATACACTTTTGATTTTGGTGCAGCTACAGATACAGAGATCAGTAGATAAAAAGAAAAATACAATATTTCTTAAAAGTGTAGTGCAGAATGACAGAGCACTCCTGAAGACTGCAGAAAGATGTTTGAAAAAAAGTTATTTTTAAAAACCTGACTTGCCTCTGAGCATCCCCTAATGAGGGGGAGAGCTAAATGGCTTCTGTGTCCTGCAACTATATTCCCATGAGTAGAAAATCCTATTCTAAAGGTCAAGAGTGTACAGAGGTATTTTGCAGAATCAACTCTAAGTGACTGAATTCTATTTAAAGATGTCAGGATTGGTATTGAGAATGCAATGAAATGCACAAAGGATATTTTTTTTTTTTAAGTAACTGTCATGATTTTTTTTTTCCTTTCAGTTACATCTTCAAACCTAGCACTGTCAGAGGTTTTTTTTGGATCAGTACAAAATGCACATGAGTTAAGGCACTATATCCCCCTCCTGCAGAATTCCATCACCATGACATACCATTTGCAATTTCTAGTATGAACAGATCATCTACAGTAGATGTCCTCATCAAAGGCCTCAGCTCACAGAGCTTAACTCGTGTTTTATGTCAGATTCTGAAGAATTAGTCATAGACTTAAGTTCTATCATCAAAGTGCCTAAAAAAAAAAAGATTTTGATAATAGACTATGCGATAGACTATGACACTTCTCATAGCAAAGAAATGTCACCAAATCATGTAGGGTCCTTTCCCTGCCTGGTCACTGCAAACAGTGTGCTGTTACTGCTATATTTTAATGTGACTTTTCATCCATTATTGTCGTTCTGTCTGAAACATCTTGCATGCTGTTTTTCTGCCTCTTAGGAACAACACGATGATGAATAGGATACCACAGGTGTATTTCTGAAACCTTCTGCAGATACTGTCATTTTTATTTATAGGTGCTTGGCTGTTTCTCATCTTAATTCCTTTGAGATCTTTATGACTGATAAGATTTAAGTCTTCCAGATTTTGTATATCTGTCTTTTTGCTGGAAACTTGTTTTGTAACCTGCCAGCATTCCCTCAGCCATTAACTACTGATTAATGATGCCATTCAGGTACAACATTTAATTTATATAAAACCTTGAGGTATATACAGTGTTTTACAAATAATTTAATGTTTATGGTACTCTGAAGTGAAGATTTAAGCATGCAAGTTAGGATGCTGAGGATAAGAGATGATAAAAGAATAAATGTATAGGGGAAATAAAATGTGAGACATGGCAGGCCAGTTGATGTGAACATATACTCTGCATCATGTTTAATACTAGGGCTTTAATATTTGATTCTAATTTGTCTTAATGAAAAATGAAGTAAGATATAGAAAAACATAGATATATTGTGACTTCCGTCTGGTGATCCTTATTCCAACTAAATGAATTTAAACTCCAATTGTGATAACTGAGGAAAAGAAGACCTTTTCCTGTGAGCATCTTATGCTACTGATTTTATTTAGCACAGCATTGCTGCTGCTTGGAATATTTCCTTCATTTCTTTTTGAAAGCTCATCCTTCAGAGACATGCAGCTGCAAACATAAAATGCTTATTTTGCAAGTGCCTGGAACTTGCTGAATCATTCTGTCTTTGCCAAATAAGTATTTTTTTGTGTTTTTTACTCTGAACTTGAGGAGGTAGTATATTCTGATAGCATTTGAGTTCTGAAATCAAGCTATGATACCTAGATGCATGAAAATTAACTCTTAAATTAGTTTCTTGCCATGACTTAGCTTAGAAGCTTCTATGTTGTCTACAATATGGATTGCCCTTTGTGTTGTTTTACATGTTAGTGATTGTTATAAATGATAGTAGGAACCACAAAATTTAAACTTTCTGTGTTAAAAAAACTTTCCAGTTCCATTTGTCTGTGTGCTCATGTTCAATCAGCCATGTGACGTGTCTTATTTCAGATACATTCAATTGTAGTCAGGCCTGTAATTTCCGTGCTTATTTGGAGACTTTATTGAATAAATTATGTAGCATTCACTAAACATGGAGTTAATTTTTCTGTTGTTCCTTCAAGCTGAATCAGACTTGAAACCTGTTTTAATCATGGTGTTCTTTAGAGGAGCTGTTGATAAAGATTATGAATAATGTGCTGCCATTCCTCTTGGACAGCAGCCATTTGGATGTCTATCAAACCTAAATGTCACTTTGGGAAAAATAAGTTAAGCTGACATAAGCAAAAAGGTGTTTTACAAACTCAGAAACTTGTGTATTCTACTGCTTCATAATCTGCATCACATTCACCACCAAACTACTTCTAACCTGATCTCTAATAAAGTAAATAATCATTGTATTAGAAGAATAATTTCTACCTCTGGGTTACAATATATAGAGCTGCAGAAAAGGCCTATTGTTCTTTGCTTAAAGTGCCTGTATTCACAGTTTGAATGAAAATGTACTTTTGCCCAAGTAAGCCATATGTGATAGTGCAGGGCTGGGTGACTGTCACTTTTTATTTAAAGGACTTTTATGAACACAAGTCCTCTTTGAAGCAGAAAATTTTCTGGCACAGAGTTCTAGAGATTTCCTGCTTCCAGACACCAGATTTAAAGGCAGAGTGATCCATGTATGAAATAATAGATCATAAAAACAGTGCAATGACTGGTGCTGGGCCATTACTTCTCCCAAAGTGTAAACACTCATATGTAGGAGTGGTAACAGTAAGCCATAAGAAATTGTAGCTTTTCCTGTACCCACCTGTCTATCCATTTCTTCATTTCACTCTTTTCAGGGAAAAAAAAAGAAATAGAACAGAATCCATTTCCTTATGCTGGAAAAATAATAATAAAAAAGACCACAATCTCACCAGACATCAGACATGGCTTATAAAAGCAGATCGAGTTGGTGAAAGCATCCTGCATCGGTTTCTACTGTGAATGATCATATTGTTTTGGATGTTTGTTGTGCCTACTATATAAATTAAATGAGGAAAGTCTCTTATAGACCACTTATCAGATTTTTACTTCACATGCCTTTGTCAATTAAGATTTCCCTGGTGATTTCCAAGTCTCATCAAAAGATTTTTGCAAAGAAAAAAGTTAAACTGACATAAAGATGTTTAAGATATCCTACTTACAGGGCTAACTATGCCACTAGTGACTGGCAGCATACCCCGAATAGCAGTCTTCTGGGGCAGCTGCTGGGTGTATTTTTCACATTCACTGTGAAATGAGACAGGAGGAGACAGAAGAAAACAGCTTTAAACACACAAAATTTAAAATATGTCTAGGGTATAAAAGTGCTATCCTAGTGAACAAAAAATGGCCAGACTAGCACTAAAACACCTTAAACTCATGGGGTATTTCCAGGATCATTGGCTCACCATCAGATGATGATTGCCGTGCAAAGGTTTCTGTATGAAAGCTCTGAGAAGGCTAGCTTGTAGAAAGTGACCTTGTACTGGATGACGATGAGTTGATTCAGTATGAATGCAGTGTGAGAATAAACAAAAGTAGCCTTATAGCTACGGGTCTCTCTTTCAAACTGTGCTGCAGCAAGGCTGGCTCTGTGCTCGTGCATAACCAGCAGTGCCTGGCGTGTTCCCAAGCACCAGGCTCATCATCCATCCCATTAAGCTGCTGCAGCCGTCCCTGGTGTGCTCTTGGCTGATGCCAAACAAGTTATGTTCCCAGGCAGTTCCCAGGGACAGCTTAGGGATGTCCCAGCGGTGATTCCCAGCGTTCGGCATTTTGTAAGTTGTCACAACATTTTGGTGTCTAGGAAAGTTCGCTGTCGTAAACAGGGAGTATTGCATGCTCATTAGCTGGAGTACACAGAAATATTTGGGGCCATTTTATTACAGTGGGGGTGTCACCTGTGGGAACTAATTTGAGTTGCAGGTGTGAAGTCTTGAATTTGGAGGAGATCACAAGATGTCTTTGGGTAAAGAAGTTATATCTGGCAGAGATTTTTATTAAAAGTCTTTGCTCCAGTCCCCACTGCTGGAATACTCACACTAGGAAGGACATCTGAAATAAGTGAAGAGATTACCAGAAACACACAAAGTAATGAGACTGCTTATCTGAAGAAGTTTCAAGAGAGGTCAAAAAGAGTCAGAATATATGAATAGTTTAAGAAAAATAAACCTGCAGACGATTTTCCAAAAGATATTAAAGACCAATTTGTTTAATATATAGATATATAAATACCAAACACAAAGATGTGGGATTGTTTGTTAATGTCAGTTTAATTGTAACTCCTGAAGTCAATGCATATTTTAGTTCTGCTTTGACAAGAAGTGGGGTAAATAAATTGCAGAAGGTTTCCTCCCTAAAGCAAAGGAGTTATTTGGTAGGCAGGAATGTGGATAAAGGAGATGGCATTACTTAAGGAAATTTTGCACTGGAAGAGTAAGCCCAAAACTTCATTTTTCAGTGATCACTGTTAGGGTCAGTTCTATTTTTATAGACAAATAGTGACCCTGACACAAGGAGTGGAAAATGCCTGCTGAAATTAACATGATGATTTAAGTTGAGATTAAAATGAAATAGAGAAAGAACTGGGTGTGCTTGTGGGTTGGAAATAAGCCTGAGCAGCATAAAAGGAAAGGCACTTAGAAAAAAATTTAGGACAGCAGTAGATCAAAGGGGAGCCCATTGTTTTGCTTCCAATGCTGTCCAATAGTGAAAGCTCTGCAAAGCCTGAAGGTTGCCTGTACAGTGGGTTTTGCTGGGTGGTGGTGTGGCCTCCAGCAGTTTGTGAATCAAGAACTCCCAGACACAGATTACGCCTTTGCATTTCATATCCTTTCCAGCAATTTATCTAATCACTTTGAACTCATCTCAACTTTGGCAGCCATTCTGTCCTATGGGACGAATTGTCATGGCTGAACTCAACACTGTGTTAAGAATCACCTGGTTTTTTTGTTTTTCCTTAAGCCTGTTATCTGTTAATTTCCTTTGTTGTCTCTTCATGCATATACTATGAAATGTAGTTAGAAGTTGCTCATTAATTCCTTTTCTGAACTGAGAGGCTCATAATCTATCATGTGGGAGAAAACCCCAAGCTTCTTTCATGCAACAAAACAAAAGTTGATGTTGTGTATGACTGTTGTTAACAAACGCAAGTGTGAGAAGAGCTTCTTCCCAAGGAGAAAAGCTACTGACTTATTAAAAAAAATCTGGCAGCAGAACAAGTTGAGGAAATTGGCAAGGCGTAAATTTAGGGTGGATTGTGAACCTTTCTAGCTTCAGGGCAGCAGATCCTCTTGGCAGTCGAGCCAGAGGGCTGCACCTTGCACAGACATTGCCTTGGCCAGTGTGGTTGTGGAACAGCCATTTTTAGGAAACAACCCCTGAGAGGACCACTAGTTCCTCATTTACAGATGATCACCTGAAGCAAGTGCTCAAGCATTCAAAAATGTGTCTTTACATCATTCTATTAGCAAAACCAACAAAATGCATTTTTATGTGTGAAAGTCAATGACTGGGAGTCAGCAGTCCAGGACATCCCTTTCCACTGAACATTCCTTCATGGTCTGGCTGCAGAGATGCACTTCGTTCTCATCCAGATTCATAGTCCTGTGTGATCTCCTGGATTTAGGTGTCTGTGTCAGCCTTTTTGCAAAAAGACAAAAATCCGCAGGGTGCCCTTTCATCCCCTAGCTCAATGACTAGAAGTGATTTAATTAAACCAAAATCAAAACAAACAAAAAAAGACAAAATGACAACAACAACAACAAGCAAACAAAATCTCTTGTCCAAACTAGAATTTTTGTGAAAAATCCCTTTACCATCCTGCAGGTGAAACTTTCATCACTAGTGTTTACTGTGTGGTTTCAGAAATTAAATGTCTCCTGGAAAACCACCTCTGCTTTGCAAGAAACAGCTAAACAGCCAATGGGTAAGATCAGTGCAGGAGGGCTGGTGACTAACACTGGATCAAAGTTGCTCCCATTCCAGTGGCTCTAGGGACAGGACAGAAAACTCTCATGTAGTCAGCATAAGAAAAACTGGAATCCAAGCCTCCATCTCTCCTTTTGTCATCTTGTACAGTCAGGCTTTCCCACCAGTAGAGCTGACTCCATGGGCACTGGAGCAGCTGCATTAGGGACATGGATCCTGTCGATTTGGATTATTCTCTCTTTAGCTCTGGAGAACTCTGATCGTCTCATTGCCCAACCACTACACATGTTTCTGATTTTTGTCTACAAGCGAGAGAGCTCCCTCTGAAAGAAAACCTAGGCATTGTTCCAAAGGTAACTTGGACCCACAGTTTGTTCCTGACAGGTGGTTGAGATGCAGCATGACCACACCTTGCTTCGTGGGTCTATTTAGGCTGCTCTGAAAGGTGGTGGCTTTGAAGAGTTTAAATGTGGATCAGGCCTTGATTTGTAACACAAGCTGCCAGGATGGGGTAGATGTGCACCAAAGTGCCACAGTCATGCAGAAGGCATAACCTAATAAAGGGTTCCCCCGGGAAAAGGGGAACATGATTCAGGTCTCTCACTATCTGCATAAAGGGAAAAACTACGCTGTTGCTCCCCCTGTTTCTTAAGTGGCTGGACTTGGTGATGGTAATCCAAGAAGGGTACTCAGACTCACACTGAGAGGATGTAAATGGTTACAGACAGATCCAAGCTGGCCATTTTGAAACTCAGGTTGATTCAGATTTACATGCTTTGTGCTGTGTCCCAAGCTAGATGTTAAAAGTTCCCAGTGAAAGATGCTTCACAAACCTAGACAGCTACTAGGAGTGGGTGATAGTGAGTTCTGAAAAGTGCTGAATTGTTTAATCTTAGGTGTAGGCAACTTTAACAGATCTAGCTGAGAGATTTTCTTGATAAATTCTTTCAAATTACCTTGAGTTGACTGGGTAAGTTACAAATGAGGTGTGAGTAACCTCTGCTTTAGTAGCGATGTTCATGAGGATAACCTTGGTAGGGAGTCACAATCTGGTTTTCTTATTCTCTCCAAAGTCAATGCACTTGATGTGGTGAAGTATGAAACTTGCAGAATAGGAAGGTCTAAGGCAAATTATCTAAAATAGAATAGCCTGTGCCAAGACATGTGAGCTGGCATTGCAGAAATTTTTAAGGTCTCTGATCATTAGCTTCTGATTTGTTTTTTTAATAGGAAGAGGGGAAATGTGTAAAAACCCAAGCTGCTCAACCTTGATTACTGGTATTTTATGCTAAATGTGGTTGTTCCTGCCAAAAATATTAAGCTGGCAAAGAGAAGCTTAGATATCTCATTATACTATTGCCAAGAAAGACATGATTTTGAAAGCTCTGCAGGGCGGACCCAGAGGCTCTTGGCTGCCAATCTGTTCTGCTATTCACTGCAGAATGAGCAGAATCAGTGCTTTTTTGAAGAAACGATGCTTCAGGCTACTCTGGATGTGCACTGAATAGATTTTAACAATGATTTTTTTTTTATGTAACGACTCTGTGGAGCTTTGTTTTGCTTTATGGTGCAGGCTGGACTAGATTTTAAACAAACCAATAGCATTCAGGATATGAGTTTGTCTCTAAAAGCATATGTAAGAAAAATTATAAAGTAGTGCTTCTAATGCATGAAGTGAAAAATGAAGATCTGAAATCCCATAGCACTCTACAAGAGGATGCACTGGTTTTTCTAGAGGAATAAGCCAGCGATTTTGGATTTAATAACCATCTTTGTCCTGAGGGCATGGTTAGTGAGAGGCATAAAATTATATCAAATACTCAGGCAAAAATTATACCCTGTGCACGTGTTTCATTTTGTGATTCATAATCAAGTCAGAACAGTATAGAAATAGACCACTGAATGTCAGATTACCGACATTTAGCAAATTAATATATATTTTAAGTTTTTCCATAGTGGACTATGAATCAGTCAAAAGTGAGAGAAAGTAGAAAAAGTTCTGATGTGAGAGCATTTACTAACCTAACCAAACAAGAATTAGTTTACCATTCCTGGAGTCAGAAAGACAAAAATAAAAGAAACAAAACAAATCAATAGCAACAAAACACCCAACCAAAATCCACCCCCCACCAAACCAAAATACAAGGAAATAAAAGTGCTTGTTGAGATAAATGATGTTTCATCAACATTTCCTGGTGCATCTCATGAGATATATTTTTAAAGAGAAGTTAGATTTGGCATTGATTCTGGAGTCCAAAACCAGAAAGAAACTGCCCTCTACACTTATACTAAAAAGATATAGCTGTCAGTCCAGAAGGATGATAGATCATAGGATCATAGATCTCAAGTGAAAAGGAACTTTTGTTTACTTACACTTGACCTTCTGCACGCCAGGAAACTATCTTTGGACATTTCCATATTGAGCCAACTCAGCAGAAACTTAGCACATTTATTTTCAAAAAGATAATCTTAAAAAATGCAACCTAATCCTTACTCAAGCACTCAAGTGCCTCTTGGAGAGCCCAAGTTAGCTAGATTGAAAGGTCTGCTGAAGTGAGATATATTCCTTTCATATGGAACAAATGGATAATGACTTTTAAACCTCTTCACCTGAGTGCCTTAGTCTTTTATTTGCTCTTTCACTGGATAGAACGAGGTCATTTTCAAGGTCAGTCATGCACTTCTGTTGTATATTATATATATTATACATTAGTTTGTCATCACTGTTTTCAAAAGAGTGTCCAGTTTTTACAGTTACATTTTTACACAGCCATTTCTCCATTCTTGTTTGATGTCGATAAAAACAGCCTCATTTCTTAGATCTTCTTAGATCTTCTTCAGGCAATGAAACTCCAGAGAACAAATTTAATACATGTGAGATACCTCATATTTCTCCATATTTTTGCATGGATGCAAAGAAAAGGAAAGAAACCTCAGTGTCTTCCATTTCTCCATCTCTTTCAACATCATTTCACTAAAAGTCTGCTGAAGACAGGGAGGTTGCATGGGCTCACTGGGAATTTCCATGTTCCCATTCCACCATTTGGAGACAGTGCCTTTAGTAGACTTTATACATTTGAGTTCTGTTGAAAAGACAAATGAGTGCACAAATTGCAGCTGTAATTACTTTGTATGAATGGTCATTGCACACCATCAGAGTAACTCTGGAAGGAATATTCTATAACAGGAGAAGGACCCTGCAGGAGCTGTGCATACTGCAAAGATTGATGGTAAGCAGTGGGAAATAGTGCACAGTGGAATTTCTAGCTATGATGAAGTCTGATTCCTAGGCCAGAAAATACACATTTTTTTACTCACTCTTAAGGACTTGGGATAGGAAGGTGTGACACATCTGCTGGCTGTAACATCAGAAGCTGTAAGAGAGAATAATTTGGGTGTGGTTCTTAAGGCAATACATTTTTCTGTGCAGCACTGAACTTGTAGCCCTTTGACGGTAAACTACTGGGAAGTTAGACAAGCCCTACCTGGCCTTTCCAATTTGCATTTCCCTCTCTGGTAGATCAGATTTGAGATCAAAATTGGGACATTACAATGGCCACTGAGAGGAAAAAATAGCTCAGAATAGGGAGCATGTCAAAGCAAGGAGTCCTTAAAACACCTTAGTTCATTTGTTTGCAGCCAACGTCATCTCAGACCTTAATAAAAGTGCTGTTCAAAATCCTCCTCTGCAATATTGCAGGGAAAATTGTGCCTTTCAGAAGTGTGAATGTCAGCTGAAAAAGAGGGGTCATGTTTTCCTTGAGAACTTATTTTGGCTTTGCAAGACTGATAGCTCTTTGCAGACGCACCACACACGTGACAAAGCCAGCAAAATTTGATCCTAACACTCTGGACTCATGGTGGGGCAGCCAAAGCTGAGATACTTTGTCAGTTTAAATATCAGCCAGCTCAAGTCCACTAAGCAGCCAACTACACGTCTCTTTAGAAGTATTCTGATTCATGTACTGTAATTAGGCTTGAATACAAAATATTGATTTAGTAGTAATTACATTTGTGCAAGCATTAAGATAATGTTTCGGGAAATCCGCCTAGGTTCAGCATGAGGTTCCAGATAATGAAATATTCAGTCTGTTGCTGCATAAAAGAGCTTTTAAATAAAACTTAGTCTGTACTCTAACTAATATAAATTTATTTGATCCCATACTCTGACATTTTTGGCTTGAGACACCACCAAATTTGAAATGTCTTCCACTGGATTCTAGCTAATTAGAATATATCAGCTTTTTGAATGTGTTCTGAGATGATTCAGGGAAAGGATGTGTGACACCTGTTAGAAATAAGGCAGCATTTAGAGAGCACTGATTTATAGCCATAAATTTCATTAGTTGTAGTGCTAAATATGCTGCAGAGTTGTAACTACTCTGTTAGCCTTAAATATTGCACAAGCAACACATTCACTCTGAGAGAGCACAAAATCTTGTGATTCCTGGGTAACAACTTGTTTTCCTGTTTCAACCTTCTTACAGTATTTTTAGAATTTTTCATCTCAAGATGTGCATAAACACATCTTTTATACATTTACATTTGTACACACTAAGAGGCAGACTTATTTATGGCATCTACAAGTATTTACAAGTGTAAGTTCTGGGCATACACAAACATTTAGTCCTAACTTGTTTTTAATCTAAATGGCTGCTTGATAAACTTTACTCCAAAGAGTAAACTGTTACTGTAGAAAAGGGGAACCAGTCAGAAAATGTCAGATATCCAGAGCAATGGTTTAGTTAAGGACTGTCACGGCAATGAAATAACTCGGGACTGAAGTAACAATGATATAAATTGGGCTTTCAACAGGAATTCTTTATTAGCAGTCCAGGTGGTCTGCATGCAATATGTACTTTGGTATATGTTTCATATCAGGGTAGATATTCTGTCTCTTCCAGGGCGAAATAAAATCATATTTCATTTTCAGTTTGAAACATGGTATTTGAACACTCATTTCAGACCAGGAATAGCTATTTAGCAGATCCCCTGCTCTCTGCTTGTTATACTGCAGGGGAAGAGGAATTCAGGAGGAGAAACATGAATGGATCCATAGATAGGTAGATAGATAAAGAAGCACACAAATTTATATTTATGCATCCATAGGTGCATACATACATATATATATATACATCCATAGGTGTAGATAGATATATAAATCTAGATACAAATACATAAAATAAATGGAGTTTATACAAACCCCACTTGCATTCAAGTCAAGAAAGATCTGAAGACTGGACTATGCTATATCTGCTTCTTTGTCAGGCTGGGAATATCCCAAGGATGAGGGAATTTTTTTCACCTGAGCCTTGTAAAATATAGAGACTGGTAATTCTCCTGCTCCCTGTGCCCCTTCACGTAGGAGAACAGCTATAGATAAGCCACTGATAATGAAAATCGAGACCTGGCTCTACTCTGCCATAAGCTGTGAAAGCTGGAGAAATGAAGCAAATGTGCAGATGAAGCCAATAACTCAACTCACCTGGGAAACTCCTCTAGCAAGACGTATGGCAGGTTTCTATTTTAATTATGCCTTCCATGGCAGGATCAAACTGAAGAACTATTGACCTCTGGCTGGTGCCACAGATCTCTTACTCACACAGTAATATAGAATCTGCTGTGTCTAATCATATCTAACATCCAGCAATGAGTCTCCCCTGTTGGATGGTGGTCAGGCCTAGAGCTGACAAAGGGGAAAATGAATTCCTGTAGCTGGCACACTTAAGCTGACCTGCCCAGTCCTCACAAGAAGTTTCATTTTCATGCTACCTGTTAGCATAATTCTTAATATTTGAAGCATCAGGTGTAATATTTCTTTAAAATAAGAATTACAGCTGTGTACAATATCTATGAATTGCTTTGAAATATAGAAGATTTTTTTACTGAGATAAATATTAAATGTGCTAAGCATATTTCCAGAAATAGCAATGAGCTAGGAAACTACATATTCAAATAAATATCTCTTTGGAGATTCATTGTGTGTATGTTCATAACCAGTTATGTGAGTAATATACAGAACTCGATGACTTCATCGCAATTGGGAATATGTATTTTAAAGATGCTTCTGCATTCAGAAAGGTTCTAATAACCCTGGTGAGAAACACATTCATCGCTCTACAGTGTGTCTCCATGTGAAACTTTGCTTTATCATGAATACCATCTTAGATCCTCCTGAACAGCAATAACAAAGAAGGTAGATTAAACTTCCTAAAATACACTTTGAGAAACCCCAAAGAGCCCACTTCCGTGCACTTCTCTGTGTGCCAGATTCTGCTGCTACTGCTCTCCTTTGCCTTCATAGTCCTGCTTTATGAAGAGTGGCCATTTTGATTTTTTCACAGAGATATCATTAATTCTTCTACAGAAAAAGCCTTGGCTAGAATACCTTTTTCAACATGCAAGATTTGTTTTATAAAGGTTGGGTCTTAGAGGGTTTCTCATTATTATCATTAATCCCAAAACACTGAGAATCCCTGCTTTGGCAAGGTGCATGAGAGCTCTACATGCACTTCCTCTGAACAGGCTATACAGAAAATGAGAGAAGATGAAGGGAAGAATAATTTTTTTTGTAAGAGAAAGATTGTATCATCAATTGAAAGTAGCTAAAGAAAACATTTCTAAAATAAAATTTACCCCATAACCCACTTTTCAGATGCATCTCAAAACATACTGAGGTACGACACCATACTGTTACAACAACATTATGGCAATGTAAGAGCTGGTATAATATAGTAGGAGAGAAAATCCAGGCAAGTGTTTAAATCCCTGGCAGAGGATTGTCAGACACCTTTCTAGCCTGGAAGAACAAATGAAACATCCTTCCCAGAGTTTCAGTGCCACAAACAGGGGCACACATCAGTTAAAATCAGGTTTGGGACCTTGAGCATCCCATGGGTGTAATCCTCTGATGTGATGAACATACCTGGATTTGATCAAGTCCTCCCTCTGCTACTAGAAGGGAAGGGGGCTCTTCTTTGTTATATATCTGCTTCTATCTGTTTGGTATCATCTTTGATATCTGCTGATATCTGTTTGGTATCTTCTTTCTTTGTTATCTGCTGGCCTGTGTGGAGTGCAGCAGTTGTGTGGGAGCTGACCCTGACGAGATACAAGATGTCCCTTGTGCGTCCCTTGTGCATCCCTTGTTCTGTCCCAGGCAGCCCAGCCATGGCAACGAGAGGGAATGAAGTTCCCTTGGTGGCCAGCTGGGTCTGTCCTATGCAGCTCTCTGCCCAGAGAGATGCCAAACGAGAGGCTGCCACTTGCTTTTGTGTTAAACTGTAGCACCAAAGCTGTCAGTGTACCCCAGCACCCCAAGCAGGTGCTCTGGCCCCCTCAGCATCTGCCCAAGGAAGCACTTGATTTCCCCAAGCATACCTCGATGGCATTAACTCCAGGGAAAATTGTCCTTGCAGATATCCTCTGCAAGGGGTGAGGTGTTTCCTAGCTGGGCTTTGAGCTGGGGCCACGTACAGATGCCACCTGAGTCTGGTTGTGTTCATGCCAGGAGCTTCAGACCTGCAGCGAAAGGGGATGTGGTGTAGGATGAGTGCCCCCCGTGGGCCTTGTGGCTCCCACTGAAGGGGCACAGCCCTGCTTGGCTGAAGCTGAGCCCTTGCAACATCCCCATCTGCAGCCTCCATACAGCAGGATGGAACACCAAGTTTCCAGTGTTCTGGCTTTCCAGTTTCCCACATCCTGCTCCAGTGGGTCCCTTAGACTCAGCTCAAGATGGGGTTGCTAATACCTGTCTCATTGCTCCCTGGCTTATTAGCCCTCCTCCCTAGCACCGGGGAGCAGCAAAGCTCTAAAGTCTCCATGTTTTTCTCTTGGCTTAACCTAGGAATCACCATCCTCAGGTCACCTGGGCATGTATATGCACCCACCAGCACTCTCATGCTTTGTGAGTGATACCTAGGAGAGCCCAATCCTTGCACTGAGAGGCTGCAGTTTGCACCAAGCAGAGAGACCCAGAGGCAGCTGTTTGGGAAGAATGAGCCTGAGGCTTCATTTTACAGAAGGATTATGCACCAGCATATTTTGTCAGAGGGTGTGATTTTTTTCCTTCTCTGTCTAGTGATATAAATGCATTCCCTCAAGTGTACACAACTATATCAGTATGTAGGTGCTTAGGTCTTTATAGTTTACATCTTGCTGTAATTAAGGTAGGAGAGTTTATGTTCCTTAATTATGAGGGGACTGTCTCCAACTCTCGAGCCAGCTATAAGAAAGTGCTCAGATTGCTGGCCCAGCTTCTTGTAGATAACCCACGAGATTTTCAGCATCTTTTCAGTGCTGATTGGGGAACAGAGACAATGAGGAAGGGCTGTTCCTCATTATTTTCATGAATAGGCTAGGCATTCAAAAGCATGCCACAAACAAACAGCAAATTGCACAGTCAATTATAAATAAGGCCTGGCTGAGAGTACATGGTGCTTGATAAAACCAGGAGGGAGCTCAGACTGTGGGAGAGGTGTAAAGAAGGAGTTGCAGGCAGTGTCCCCACCTCTAGATAGGAGGTTGCCAGAGAAAGAGCCAGTCAGCCAAAAGGAGCAATGGGGTGATATGCAGTGGGAAGAAGACTTAGTTAAGCTGACCCACATAGACTACTTTCCTTTGATAGCAGCAGTCTGTTACCTATGGTGACACTCAAGACTCCATTTTTTAAAGTCATGACCAAAATCCACCTCTGAGTCATTATGAGCAGAATGGAATTGTGCATTTACCCTTTGCTGTGCTGACAGCTCTTCACACCCGGGCAATTCTCTACAGTATCTCTTTTGATGAGCAAGTACCCTCTGCTCAGAATCAGCAGAGGTAAGGGTAGCAGCACAGTTAACACAGGATGATTAACATGGCTTCAGTTTCTGAACCAGAAGAACTGACAAAATATGTGATTTTCACCTTTATAAGTTTGATTTTTTTGAGACTCAGTTTTCCTTCTACACCATTAACTCGTTAGCTTGAAACTTAAGATGTAACTGTGCAGGGAGTAGTAATGTTATGCATTTACTGTGATATGAGTACATATCACATAGCTTTCTCTACTATTGAAAAAGCAGAGGAAAATGTCATTAAGGGCATGGTAGTATAGTTTATATCCCCCATCATACAACAAGCTTAATTCTTGCAGTAAGTGTTATGCATGAAGGAAATTAAAAGTGTTGGGCTCTCTGGCTAATGACTGATCAAATAAAGCACAGTGAGCTGACGAGGAGCAGTGGCAAACTGAGGCACTTTGTAACCTTATTCAGTGCAAAAGGAGCACAGGGCTGCTCCTGAAACTGCACCCTTGCTGCTGCTGGGATACTGTGATGTGACTCCCCACACAGAGCCTCAGGGTGCAAACCGCTCATGAACTTGCACTGGGGCTGGGATTCCCCTTGGCTTGCAAGGGAAATATTTAAAAAATTTCCAATTGCATATTTTTCATTGCAGACTCGTTTATAGAGAAAGATTTCTCCCCTTAAAGGGTATGTTTTTACAGAAACTTCTGCCAAGCGGAATTTACACAGCATGCTACCAGCACATTTAATCTGTTGTGAAGATAAAATAAAGCCAATAAAAAGGTAACAACATGTATTACTTAGAAAATTGCTTGTGATCTGGTTTTATAAACTTCCTGTTTATCAATAGGTTCTTTAAAATCTTTTCCATCCCATTTAGACCCAAAGTCAGGGAATATTGCCTTGTGATTTCCAGGTAGATAAAATGAAATTACCTTCTTTCATCTCATCTAGAAGAAGGAAACATAAACAGATCCAGATTACAGATTCATACACAATAATGTAAATTACCAAGACATTAATAGCAGATTAGTAGTATGATATTAGATGCCAGCATATAAACTAGATTGAAAGGTTTTTTGCTGGAACATTAAAATTTTCCAGGACAGTTTTTTTTCAGGAGGTAGGACATTTTGTCTCTCATTTTACAAATGTGGTGTGAAATGAAAAGAGGAAAAACACTCCCTCCTCCCTCCTCCCCCAGCTCTCTGAGGAGGAGACTCATCATGGCACATACAAGAAAAAACAGCCACCCACACACTGGAGCCCTTCAAGCAGAAAGCACCTGACGGGAATTTAAAAGTAGGTTTTCAATGGTGAAGTTGGCAGAAATCTACATAAAAGCAGTTCTTCAAGGGAGGGTATTATGTGATATGAATTAGATGAATGTATTGAGTTCCTCCTTTTATTTTTTTTTTTCAAAGCTGTGAAGTCTAAAATTAAGTTATTGTTATCCTGATCAAATATTTTCTTTGCAAGAGCTTGTGCCTGAAGACAGGGAATAAAAATAAAGAAAATACAAGGGAGCATAATGTATTTTAATGAAAGAAAGATTACTTTTCACTCAAAATCCTGAATTTCTATTTTTAGAAATCTGAGTGCTAGCTGCTTGAGTCCTCAAAGCTCTCACTACACACAGAATCTAGCATTTAAAAATGAAATATGTGCAAAGAAGCAGAAAGAAAATATGGTCATGGTAAGTAATTGATTTGATTTTAAGATAATTTTATAAGACACTAAAATGTTTGTATTTTTTCTTTTTGTAACAAAGCCTAATAACATTTTGATAAGAATTACACCTGTTTTTCAAAAAGTTTTAAGAGTCTTCACATGGGCCTCTTTAGGGCATTGCACTTCTTATCCTTAAGGAGTATATGGCTGTATTATATACATTTCACTTCTGAGTCAGTTCCTTCTTCTGTAATGAAGGAAGAAGAAAACAGCTGATGCTGTTTAAGATATCACTTAAATTTTCATTGCCTATGCATGTTTTATATAAACTGAATTTAAGTAGCTTTCTCAGTTTTAATTTTTTTCTTATTTATTTTCAAATTGGAGCCAAACAATTGGAACTTTTATATCTAGCTTATTTTCTCTGCAGTACAATGGAATTTTTAAATGGTTTACTGATTTGCAGGTTTTTGATAACTCAATCTGGCAGGTAATTTCACACCGGCATCATTGCTGGATGTGGTCTGGATCTTCCATACGCTAAGGATATAACCACATCTATCCTTCTTCTGGATATGAGTTTCCTCTGATTTACACCATTTGAAGGTATCAATGTAGGAAAATTATACTTCTGCCTTGCCCCACCAGTTATGAAAGCCTACATCAACAGCACCAGCTCAGCACATCTTTCCTGTGAATTATCTAAGGACAACTGAGATTTCTTTGTCCACCACCTCGTGTATGAGTTAGCCCACAAATCACTGGTGTTAAGGCTGAAATTTGAATTGTTATGCACATGTCCTGGGCCTGGAATTTCTGACATGCTGTACCTGTAACTGGCTGGTGGTAACTGCAGCTATACTCAGCGTGATGTGGTGTCTTAACCATTATAAAGGGAAGCACATATTGCTCAATTATTTATATATGAACCATAACAATCCAGTAACATCCTCATCCTGGCATTCATGGAAAGCCATTCTTTTTAACCACCATACCCCTTTAGGCTCTACTGTGTGACTTTCACAGATGAGGAGCACAGTAAGGAATGCACACATTTCCTGCTAAGGACAACTGCACATCCAGTCCTTAGTGATGCCTTTTGGTGTCACTGCTGTGCAGAAACCTCTGCCTCTGGCTGCAGCAAGGCCCCTGGTGGCTTAGCGGATGAGGAGCCCACTTGGAGAGGTTAAACAGACAGGGGGTTGTGTGATTTGACTGTCTGGAAATCCTCGCAGCAGTTGAGGACTTGTTAGATTGTCACCTGCAGGTGAATGGAAAGAATGTATGCAGAAGTCAAAGCCTTATCCTGGGCCACTCTATGCCAAATAACAGCTCCTGCCTTTTCACATGCCAGTGTGCTGCTGCAGTGAGTCCAGGGGAAGGCCACAAAGGCGATCAGAGGGCTTGTGCACCTCTCCAATGAAGACAGGATGAGAGATTTCTTCAGCACAGAGAAGAAAAAGGCTCTGAGGAGCCCTTTTAGTGGCTGGGGGCTTACAAGAGCTGGAGAGGGACTTTTTGTCTGAACAGATAGCGATAGGACATGAGGAATAGTTTTAACTGAAAGAACATGGGTTTAAGTTTGATATTGGGTAGAAATTCTTTACTGTGAGGGTGGTGAGGCACTGAAACAGATTGCCCAGAGAACTTATGGATGCCCCATCCCTAGAAATATTCAAGGACAAGCTGGATGAGGCTTTGAGCAACCTAGTCTGGTAGAAGGTACCTGTCCATGATGAGGTAGTTGAAACTAGATGACTCTAAATTCTCTTCCAATCCAAATGTGATTCTGTAATTCTATTTCGGTATCCCTGGATCCGTAATCTAGCTAAATGTGGAAAGCCTGGGATTTTCTAGGGTGTTTTTACCTCTGTGATTGGCTGATATTTGTAACCATGTGGGAGCACCCAGGGTACTCTGACTCATCTCTTTAGTCCTGACAGAGGCTGGGATTTGGGCTTTTTATTAATAAAATGAAGTCAAGGTGATGGTGGTGAAGGAAGATCATATCATATCATATGTCATAACTGCAAACCCAAGTTCCTGCTTTCTCCCAAATAAATCTTAGAAGTTCTCTTCCTGCATCAATTGCAAACATCAATGTGCCCTCTGTTTCCAAGGAGAACCCAGTGAAACTGCTGTTACCTCAGCACTGTGCAGCGTGATACCAACTGATTCAATTAAATTCCTCTTCTCAGTTGTAATCCTTGAGATCGTGTATATTTTCTGCTCTTATCTTTCAAATTTTTAGTGTGGTTCCCAAGCTGTAATTGGACCTCAGTGTGAAATGCAGCCTTGCTGTGTTACAGACACACCAGACAGGTGCTGCTGCACTGTATCCAACCCTCCTCTCATGCTGAACAGAGTTGAAAGGTGATTGAAGACCTCATTTTCAGGATTTGTAATAATGATCTCCCCTGCGTTTTGTACATGCAACTGCCACTTTTTGAAGATCCTGAAAATTAATTTGTTGTAGCTCTCTCCTTATGGATTTACTGCAAAAGGGTAACTATAAAGGAAATCTATTCCTCCAAGTGGCAGGCCATTTTCTTTGAGAGGTGCCTCTTAAAAGCACAGAAAATCAATTAGCCATCCTTGTATTTCTGGCTTATGTCTTTTATGCCATTGAGCACCAGATTAATGTCACCCTTGAAATCAGTCCCACTCCAACACAGTGCTGCCCCACTAGCAGGCATTTATTTTTACAATAAAATCACAGGTCTTGTTTCTTAAAAATATAGCATTTTTCATTTCCAATGAATACTACTTCCTGGTGGAGAAGACTTTGGGAGGAAAGATTAAAGAATTACATGAAACGTGATGAAAAATAAGATAATTACCCCAAATAACTATTTTAAATTATAGCTTGTGGACTTCCTAAATATCATCTGTGATGAATGGCTTGGAAAATTAAATAGCAGTTAGAATATGTGCAATTTAAATTTCTAGTCTCATAAAACTCTAATCTTAGGAAACTTTCTACTGAGCTACACAGACTTTTTTCCTTCTCATTTTAAGCCTGTTCTAGAAGTGAATTATGGATCACACTGCAGCACATTAGCTGTCACAGTGAAATTTGGCAACCCTGCCAGAGTACCCACAGTCTGGTTTATGACTTCATAAAATGCCCTATAAGCAAACACTCCAAATATATAACTGATATCAGAAGCCATAGGCCATAAAGGAATTCCAGGACAGCCACAGAACAGCTCCCAGAGAATTTGATTTCCTGTAGAAGGGCATGAGGTGACTGGTGTTGGTTGGGTACAGGGCAAATAGCCAGAGAAGGGTTTGTCATTTTGGTTTTTAAATATCTGCCTGCCATTATTCATTGTGCCAGGATGTGAATTTCCAACACCTTATAAACTTCATGCCTATGTTTGGGCGTTTGATATTTTCACACGAGTAAAATTTAAGTGAGGTATTGATTTTGAGGGTTACTTCACTTTTTCTCTATTTTTAGAATGGCTATTAAGCAGAATAAGTTAGGGCCTTAAATTTTCTTAATCATTCTGACTGCAGACCTGAGTATGACATGGACACTACAAAGATATCTTTGATGGATGTTATGCAACGTGAGCTTATTCATTTTATTTCACTTGTACCATGCTCTGATACAGGAGATAAAGTAGCTATGACACTTAGCAGAGGGAATGTGGTACTTCACAAAGGGATTCAGATCATTTAAGAAGATTCCAGTTATGATGTGGTCACTCTTCTTTTAAATCCATCTAACTCTGTAATGGGAACTAAAACTAGTATTTCAAGTCTCATCAGGAATAAACTGCAAAGCCTGAGTTTACAGGAAATAAGATCTCAGATGAAAACACCCTTACCTAAACTAAATTGAAATGAAGTATTTAGTGCCTCAGAAATGGAGGACACACACACAAAATAAGAGGAAATGTTTTTTGGAGGAGAGCATAAACTCATAAATGACACTTCCACCCCTCTGTATCAAAGTCCTTGGGAGAATATGAGATTGAAAAGCAGCTATAAAACTTGGCTAAGCTTTGGACAATATAAGAAAAAGGATAAAATTGTATGTAGCTTTCTAAGATCTATATGCAAACTTTTAAGAGAGAAATTCAAACAAATACTTAATTAATTCAGCAAGACAAATTCCGTGGAGTATTTCCCTGTGTATGTGTATAGATGCAGAGATTTAAATTAAGTTTATCTCAGGATTTACTAATAAAAAGCCATGATATCAAGCAAAAGCATAGAACTGAAATAAGCATGATAAAGCATGGTGTCTGATAAAGATAATGCAAAAATAAATTTAAACAGACTCAAGGCTACCAGAGGTCTGCACATCTGAGAGAGTCAGCAGTCTGAGTCTGACTCTCTGAACAGAGTAAATTTGAGCACAGGCTGAAAAGGTGATGACTGCTTTGTTTAGCAGCATTTCCTTCCACGATGGCCATTCTCCCTCCAGCAGTAACAGTGGAAAGGGAATTCTATCATGGATGCATTGAATCCATGGATCTGGCCATGGATCCAATGCATCTACGTATGTGTGTCCGAAGAAGCAAACTATAATAATAGCAGTAAGTTTAGAGGACACCCTGAACAAAAGAAATAAAAGAAAGAAAATTACCTTTGTGCACACAGCGAGGAAAATCATAGAAATGCTACAATTTTTAATATCTCAGTCTAAGTGCACTCATTGTTAAACTCTCTGCCTATAAGAAGGATATTATAGATGATATTAGGCCATTTGGCTTTTAATTGCTGCTTCTTATTCTAATCTTATTAATTTGAAAACTGGCAAAAAAACCAGGCTTGCTTATCCCTATTTAGCACTATTATTTTACTTCCCTGTTGCCTTTCTCTTTTTTTTTTTTTTTTTTGGGAGGGGATGTTTCTTCTTCAACTTGGAAAGCTTCATTTAATATTGTGCACATGCAAGATTAAGACAGGATCTTTGCTGAGGTTGGTATAGTTGGGCTGGGGAAGGAGAGTTGGTACCAGTTCAGTCCTCTGCTCCCAGTTGTTGCTTGTTCTGTTTCTGCATCATCTCCAGGGTCCTCCCTGCACCAGGCACCCATCACCACTACTGACAGCTCCTCAGGAGTTCTCTGCCTTTCCTTGTGAATTTCCTTGGTTTTACTTCTCTTCATCTTTCTGCTTCTCTTGTCTTCTTCATCTTGATTCCAAGGTTTCCTAGCTCAGGGTGCCAAACCTCTCTGTTGAAATTCTCGTGCTGATTTCTCCCAGTTCACATCTGTCAATGCAGACTTCAGACTCACCACGTTCCCAGCTGAACTTCTCCGTGTTAGTTGTATCCATGTTGATAATACAGCTTACTGTTGGACTGTTCAGAATGCCTGTGGCACGCATAAGAACTCTGCATCCTCTTCAATGACTTTATCATCAGTTCCCTGGCCTTCTCCCATTCCCTCTATATGCAACCAGTCTGTCTATATGCAACCATTCCTTCAGACTGTATTACAGCAGTGGCCTCTCTAGCTGTTTTGTGAGCTCTCACATGGTTCTGTCCTGGATCGTTTTGTCTTTGAAAAATTAATTTCTCATCCATTGCACATCTCAACTACTGCCTCTAGGAGCATGAATCACACATCACACATCTGCCACTCCCATCTTGTAACTGCACCATCAAGTCAAATTCACCCCAGAAGTCTGGATTTTTTCAGCAAAATCTCTCCTTATTTACCACCTTCCTCACTCATTATTTGTGAGTCAAGATGGCAGACAATTTGTCACTTTCCTATACAGTGTGGGCCCTCACATGTAAATCCCATTAAAATTCTGTAGTAGTCTCCCTAGAGAAATATCCACATTTCCAGCTAAAACTGTCCAGGCCATTTTGATTTTTGGTAACCTCCTTTTCCTTTGTCTTCCATAAATAAAGTTTTGTGCTGCTTATACCTATTCAGAATTTGTAGAAAAAATCCTGTTCACTTTGAATGTCAGAAACTTGTATTCTCATTCAAGACCTTTGAATGATCTGTTCTCCTCTAGCTAAGTATCCATTGCCTTTAACTGAACACCTGGAACATTTTAAGTTGTTCAATTTTTAAGTTTCTATGATATTTTCATGCCTCTCCTAGGCTGTACCTCCCATGTAAGAGGCAAAAAGCACCTTGTTAGCATTCATCACATTATTGTGACTCACTGTTCTGTTTCTTGATGTGAAGCGAAAAATAACACATTAGTTATTTAAGTGATATGTTGAGTTCACTGCCTCTTGCAATTGCCCCAAGTGCATTCTGTGTGTAATGTCTCACCTTCTACCTACATGGCTAAGAGGAACAACAATGAATTTCTGATTTTGATGAGCAGCTGCTCCTGCAGTTGGATCTCAGTCCACACCTAGAGCCTTTGGAGTATACAAATAAAAGAGCTGCCAAATAAAAGTGATGGCTTGGAGGGTTTTGTCTGTCATTCCCAGTGGTCTAGCTCCTAGTGAACGATTAAAATGGGTTTGTCCTTCAAGACAAACTGCAGGAGTGTGCTGTTTTGATCCACAGCATAAGGTTTTCCTCTGCATTCCTCATCCTCCCAAAGTATGTCAGAGCTTCCAAAACAGAAAATGCATATAACACAGAAATCTGTTACCATAAAAGTTTAATTAAGTGTTCCTGGTTCAGGTAGTAAATTTGGATTCGTACCAGGATGAATATATAATTTACTGAATGAATAAATATACAGAATCAATTGGTTACTCCTAGCCTACAATAATAAAGGGTTGATTTCCAGCTGACATGGCACTTACTCTGCATCATTAAGGTTTACATCAATTTTCATTCTCTTATCTATTAAATCTCCCTCAGATACATAATGCAATCGGGTTACCTATTATTAAAAATTATCTCAAATTCTTTCCAGTATTGTTTTATTCATGGGTGACTATCAAAAATCCTTAAAGATAACTAGGATCAGATATTTTAGGAAAAAAACATTTCTACAAAGACTGCAAGGAATTTTTTTTTTCTATTTGAAAGAGCTACTCAAGGAATAAGTTTCTCCTTTTTTCACTAATATGCTCTTTCTGAGCCCACTCACTGACTTGTTTCACTAAAAATCTGCACATTAACATACTCTATTAAATTTCAATTGGGTCATTTAAGAAGTGCAGAGGAGGTAAGTTGTTTTACTTAGAAACCTTGGACAGAAGAAAACATAAAAATGCAATAAAGTTTTTCAAAAGCTAAAGGTTCTTCTAAAAATGTCAGTTCATGGATTCCTATCATTCCATAGAAAGGGAAAGCAGATATTCTAACCAATAGAAAATGTACTAGGAGTAATAATTTTTTAAAAAACTCTTCATTGAAAATGAGATAATCTGAAAGTAATAACACCAAATGGAACTGTACAAGAAAATTAATAAATTGCTTTGTAAAATAGTCAGGCTTTTCAACCCCACAAAAACATTAATAGTGGGTTTTTTTCCAATTATAATTATCATATTTTGAAACTTAAAATTATACTAAAAGCTGATTGAGATAGAGCTCTCCATAGGGAGAAGATATGAACCATTATTATTTTCATTTACAATGAAAAAAGTAGAGCCAAAAAAAACCCCCCAATAATCACTTTTTAAAGTATTTCAAGAAACTAAAGAGAACCTCTTCAGGCTGAATTCTTTATTGACTGAGGAATTTATTTTGCATTTGGCATTCCTGATTCTTTTAAA
Source organism: Vireo altiloquus (assembly GCA_013396875.1). Classification (NCBI taxonomy): domain Eukaryota; kingdom Metazoa; phylum Chordata; class Aves; order Passeriformes; family Vireonidae; genus Vireo; species Vireo altiloquus. The sequence goes on from VZRF01009875.1 coordinate 930,097, forward strand.
ATCTTGAAACTTTTGGACATTATGTATCATAACATCTCCAATTCATCCTATTACAAGCTGTTGATATGCCAGCTTTGACTTTTATTCTACTAATTTTTTCAGCATTTACTTGAAATACCAGGTGCAATTTTTTTCTTGCTGTGTTCTTTTCAACACTACAAAATCCTCCCAAGAGTCCCTGAAAGCTTAACGGATAATAAACACTTAGGAACTCATCAAGCATTTGATGTGCTTTTTCTGAAATATTTCTGAAGAAATTCTGAAACGTTTTATTCTGAGGATCGATATGGATGTGGCTTTTTTTCTGATGAGTTTGTATGAACTTGGAAACCAGGGGTAGCTGGTAAATTCCTTGCACATGGACTGGAAAATACTGTGACAAAGATGTTCCGTGGGATGGTTTGTCTCTTTTAACCTCACTTCTAGAGGATTTCTAATTTTGGAAACTTGATTAGTGCAGGTTAATATTGGGACATTCTTCTGAAGAACTTAAAGCAATGTCCTAGTATGGGAGGTAGCAATTAGATCAAACTAAATGGGACACTCGTTCAAGTAACTTATGGGGCTGTTACATTTCAGAAGTAACATCATCTGGTAATATAAATGGACATAATTCACTATGAACAACAGGTTTTCTAGATATATTCATGCTAAAGAGTCATGATGGGGTTTTCTTTCTTTAAATATTTGTAGCAATAAATATTTTTATTGCAATGTTTCCTATATGTAGGACAAATCCCCATTTATAAATAAAAAATGAACATTTTATCACTTTCATCTGTTATACTGCATATGCTCTCATATTTTCTTTTAAAAATACATTTCTCTTCGTATATTAATGTGCAGATAAGACACTGTGATTCTAGGATTTAAATTTCCCAGAAGGGAAATCAGAAAATGAAGGGTGTGACCTCAGAATAAAGAAATAAATATTGAAATGTTTTGCTATGCCTCTATAGATGAAAGACTGTGAAACAGAACAAACTGATATACAAAAGACTTGATATAACTACTCTGGGAAAAGTGAAAAGCAAAAATAAAGGCAAAAGAGGGAAGAAGAGTGTTAAGGTGTTGTAAAACCCTACATAAAAAGAGAGGATTTTGAGCATTACATCAAATAAAGGACCATCTAGGTAAGTAATGTGTCTTTGACAGTGGCCAATTTTGACAAGCAACCTGAGATATATCAGGTACACAGCTTCTTAGGTGTACCTTATCATTTATTAATTAAATTGTTTATCTTTAAACAGAAACTCATTGCATCCGTTAATTTTCCTCTCTAGGATGCAATAAGTGGAATGTCTTTTTTGCTTATGAACAACCTAATCTGAAATGGAAACAAAGATCAGTTACAAGATATTCCAAAGCCTGATTTTGAGTAAAATGGAATTATGCTAAGTGGGATTGCTAAACTAAACTATTTAGAACTGTACAAAAAGTCAGAAACATGGAATATATGTGACCTCGAAGGAAAAACATAATCAACATTTGAAACTGAGGTCTAAGGACGGAAAGAAAGGAAACCCTTGTCAGCAGCAGCATTTCTGGCACGTCAGCTGGAGCTGAAAATGGATGCTGGGTGCAGATATGCAGGGGCAGTGTCTGGCTGTACCAGGAGCAATGTATCTTTGAGCTGTCCTGTGGTGATGATGTGAGGTAGCACCACAGACTGGTGTCCAGAGACAGGGACTGTGAGCACCCCTTGTGCCAGAGACCTTCAGGCCTCAGCTGGTGCTGCCAGCAGCAGCCCAGTGACCTGTACCTGTGGAGATATAAAACTTACTGACATTGTCCGAAAGGAAAACAAAATAAATTTCAAAGAGAAGCCCATCTAGACCTTGCAAATGTACTGACATCAAGCTCATTCTTGTAAGTTTCCCTCAGCCCTACTGTGCAGTAGCTCTGCTGCAGGGAGAGCTCAGTATGTGAAGTGAGGATCCTGCCTTGGACATTTTTGTTTCGGTGTTGTGCTTTTCATTTTCTAGCTGGAAATTACAGCTCTGGAGCAATGAGTCAGGCACAATGGTGGGCTTAACTGCTTCTCTTGTATCTGAAGACACATTAATTACATTCTCCATTCAGATGTGCTTAGACTTGAATGGGGAAAAAATAAATCTTATACACAGCTTAGGAGGGTGGGCACATGTCAGTAGAGGAGAAACTACAGGTTACCCCTCCTGTAGTGCACGCCCAAAAGAAATGAAAATCACAATATTCTCAACTTACTGATTATTCTCATTTTGCCGCCTCAGATATCTTAAATATAGTAAACTCTTTGAATTTTCTGCTCATGAACAGTGGGAACTTACATACTACATTTATTTGATGGGGATTTAATTACTAGGGTTTTTACTGAGGAAGGTAATGAGAAAGGGAATTTTACTGAGCAGTTTTCTTGCCCATCGTTTTTCCAGGATTTATTCTTGCTGACTCTGGAACAAAGAAACTTTTTAATCCGGGGAAAGAACTTTTACATAGTTTGGGACTTCAGATAATTTTTGGTCCCTTCTATTCTTTTTTGAGATGAAAGGAAGCCAATCATTATTGGACTCTTGGTTTCAGAAGTAAGTGGATATTTTATTTTTGTTGCATACCTACATCTGTGTGTATTGTGTGAGTTTCTACTAGGAGATGGCCAACACCACAGGATGACTTGATATTTTTTGAACTTCGTAAAAATTTAGTGTCTTTAACATAGTTTTTTTAAAAATACAGTTTAAAAATTTAGAAGTATCATTTTAAGAAAGGAACCTAAAACTTTACCTTGACTGACCTAATTTTTATTTAGAGTAGTATTAAACAGCAGTTTAAAATGGAAGGATGAGTAATAAAAGTTCTTAATATAATTCAATCTGCTATTCTAATGCCAATGTTTGGTTTTACTCTCTCATCTGTACAAGGATAATTAATGTGTGTTTCTAATCACTCCTTCTGTTTCAAAGGAATAAGAGAGGTAGCACTTAAATAGGTGCTGAGCTGCATGAAAGAAGTACTTTTGGTGATTAGAAACAGTAGAGAAAAAAGAATCTAATGACAAAAAAATGAACATTAGCAGATAGATATTTTCAAGTGTCTGAATGACACAAAGAACAAGAGCACCATTATACAAACTTGTTTCCTAGAACAGAAAATGGATCGAAGAAAATTGCTTAGAATGAATTATTATGAAGTTGAGTTACAGAGGAAAATTAAAAAAGGCTTTATAGAGCAGTCACTGAATGAGGTAGTACATCAAGACACCTGAGCAACCATTTATCTTAGGGTTAGTGTGTTATAATGAGAGTTGGGTCATTTACTGATGAGTAATATATATATATATTTACCTAAGGGTGGTAAACATAATTAGACAAACCTTTTCCTTGAATTATCCCTTGAAGGCAATTTGCTACACCCTGCAGAAAAACTGTTAGCAGAAAGATCATCAGAAGCAGTTCTGTTCCCTCGAGATTCTTTTCCCAGCTGTAGTGTCAACTTCTCAGACCTGTTCTGTGTCTGCATCTTTTGCCAGAGTAGCTACATGACTGACCAACATGAGAAATTTGGTCAGCTAACGACTGACAAAAGGTAAATGTATTTCCAATAAACCCTTGTGGTGTGATATCCTATACTTGGGGATTTTGCTAACACATGGAGATAATTATTCCTCATTTCTAGTAGGAGAATCAGTAACCAGAGTGTGGCTGAAATAAGATCAAGCTGAGGTTGCTGCACTGATGTAATGGTACATCATGAACATTTGACCTCATTAACAGTGAAATTTAACTGCTCCTCAGTGTCTATTTTAAGTGCAGAAAAAAAGATTTAAAATTATTTTTATCCTTAGCATTCCAAAAGATTATGTAATATATTCTCAACTGATAGGTAGAACTGTAAGTTTTTTGAAGCAGGTTCCAAAACCAGAGGAAGTTAGAAAATGAGGGAAAACCAGCAGATCTTCAGCTAAATGAAAAACAGAACTGGTTGCTGACAGATTCTTTTCTATTTAATCAAGTACCTTCATTACATAATAGGAGAGGTCTGGAAGTATAGTCCCAGTGCTGCAGCAAGGTCCCTCCTGTAACAAAGATTAGTAAAATGCAGCAATAAATTAATATACAGATTACAGGATACTGCATGTTATACTAAAGAACACAATGACCTGAAGTCTAGGAGCTGGGATATTCACTAGATGGAAGTTTTGTAGCAGAAAATAAGGAGCTCCTTATTTGAGCATTCAGTGGCACATGAAGAAATAATTACAGAAGCTATCATTTGTTTTACCAGGACAAATGTTTGTTGTTTTAAAGTGTGTGTTCTGTAAAAGGCATCCTGCAATTAAATGCTCCCCCACTCATGTTCAGGGATCAAAACCATGAAAAGGCTCTCCCCATGCAAACAACAACAATAGCTACCACATTGTGTGCATTTATTTTCAGATGAAAAACGCTCTTGTCTCTTTAGTTAATAATGTCTGCCAATTTGGCCTGATGGATTTACTGCACATCATTTACTGCTGCTGTCCAAATAATCTCTATTCATGCCAGTAAAAGAGAGTGTCAACAACTGTAATAATAGCCCACTTGTTTTTTCACCACTCCAAAAAGAAGAGACATCCTGAGTTCAGAGGGATTCTGAAAGAAATAGTGTTAATGAATAGCCTTCCCAGCTGTATGCACTATGGCAAGTGAAAAACCTCCCCAAGTATTGCATAATCAACCATCACGTCTCTGTCTTCCCAAGCAGGCACCTTGCTTGGTCTTGTTAGCATCAGTGCAATTGCACAGGATACAGGTTAGCACAGAATTGGCCTCAATACCTCTAGTGAAGCAAAAAGGTTTTGTCCCCACAGACCAAGTGGTGCTGAAGAAACAAGATAATTTTCATCTACTTCAGCTCTAGTTCATCTAACCCAAGGGGAGTAAGTAGTTACACAAACTTTGAGAAACAAGAGCAAAGAGAAGATGAACTGCTGTAACCCTTCGCTGACATTTTTATGCTCCAGACTAGAATAGTAACTCTCTCTCTGAAAAAATAATAATTTTCTGTGTCCTTCACAAGGGTGTTCCACATTTTCAGGGAGACCAAATTTTCTTTCATGCTTCCCTCAGCCCTGGACCTCCTGCAACAGAATCTGTTTTGGCAAAATCCTCCGGTAGGCCACCCACACCATCTGGAGAAGAGACTCTCTGCAGAGTGAATGAAGCAGCTGTAAGAGTGTTTGCAGGGAGGGAAATGAATAATGTGGCAATAGAGGATTTTCAGGCATTAGAGACATTCTCCAAGTACCGCGGTGCTGATTTCACTCCCTATTGAACTGAGGCAGCTCTGCTCCTCACACAGACTGCTTTTTATACCATAGGGTGTTGGGATCACTGGACTTTTCAACTGCTGCCCGTGGCTTTATGCAAGGGCCACTACATTTCCATGGTCTTGTAAGATCTGCAAAGTATTATTGATTAAAGCCTCCTTCACAACAGAGACCCCAATTAAGATCCAAGCTCTGCTTAGTTGTTTCATGGCTTGCATCATTCCTCTTGAACAGCAAATACTGAAAGAAGCAGAGATGAGGGGTTTTTTCCAAAAGGGTTATAGACACAGTGATATTTCTCAATTAACAGGGGATTGAATTATTAAAAAAAAAATCTTTTTACTAAATGTTTCTTAGCTTTTATTATGAAAAGTACCATTTTGGTACTCAGTAAAACAAGTGATGAATTTCAACCTTTTGATGAAACCCCTAATATTTCACCAAGGTAAGAATCCCTGCTCCAATTGATCTAGAATTGGAATAAAAACCCAGAGATTGAGAGAAATCTGGATCTGCAAATCTTATGGCTGCAAATAGGAAATAATTTTCATGCGGTAAATAGTAGACCATTCCTGAGTCCTAAAGAGGGATAACTAACCTCTTTCCATTGCTTTATTTGTTATTTTCATTCAGGAACAGTTTGTCCTTAGGAACAGCCTTTATTTTTCAGTTATTTTCTATTTTACTTTCCAGCATGCATTTTTCTTTTTATTCATTTCCTTTTCTTTCTGATAGGAAAAATAAAAAAAAAAATAACCAGCATAGCTACATATCTGCTTTCTGTTGCAACCAAATAGTTCTAAAAAACTCTATGTACATATATTTACAAACACCAATAATTGAGTGTCTTTTCACTGTAATCCTCTCTAATCCCAAGGGATCTATTAACAAGAACCTGGGTTACCCTTCCCTTCAGGGACAGGTCATAACACCTCTTGGTAACACTGTGTGATGGCCTCTCAAAAACATAAAAAATGTCATGCAGAAAATAAAGCAACATTACAAAATCCATGTGTAGAATTAGTACTACCTGTTATTTTCCTCATGTTTTGTGTAAAAAGTATATCCTTTTCTTGGCTATCTACTTCAAATATATATCCTTTTCTTGGATATCTACTTCAAATATATGTCTCATCTGCTGCATTTTTTTTCCATTTCCAATGTTCGATTGGAAAAACAAATACCAGTCTTTGGAAGAGAAATTTATTCTTAGCAATATAGGACAATGAGAGATTTTTTTCTTAGTTACAATGAGCAAGGACACAAGAATTAACAACAATGTAGTAAAATTTTCTATACCAAAAATTTTCACTGTTCTTCTTAGAACCTGTTTTGTATGAGTGATTCCTTCAGAAATAACTTGCACAAAATGACATCTCAGCATCATATTCTTTTCAGAAAAGGTCAACTGAATGCACTCTTGTAATGCACAATTTTTTTTTACCAGAGAAAACATGGTTTTGTGAATTAATAGCAAAATTTCATGAAAGCCAGGGGGAAGGTATTAATAAAAACCTAAGTGTTTAGTGCAAGCTATTATAGCAAAACTACCTTTTCAGATACATAAGTTTGATCTTTTTTCAATGCACTAAGAACAATCTGAAATTCTTTTCTGGCAATTCTCACTTTCCTAGCACCAAAAAATAAAACTAAAACCTGATTTTCACACTTACTTTAAAAATCCCCTGCTTAAAAAAAAAAAAAAAAAAAAAAAAAGGAAGAAAAGGAGAAAAAAACAGAAAAACCCCATGACTTATGGTGTCCCCAAAATAACGAGAAGTTATTTCTATGTCCAGTGTGAAATTCTTGGCTGATATATAGGGTTTGGATTGTGGTATTTTTTTGCAGTTTGCTATTTGTTTGGGGGTTTTCTTGTTTTTCTGATTAAATATGACCTCTGTTCAATAATACCCCTTAACCATGAAGAGATTGAACATGAAAAATTAAAGTCAAAAATCATGGTATTTTGGGGAAAAAAATATTTATTTATTATGTTTAATTCCTTTACTACCCATGATTGAACAGTAAAGACATTAAATCACTTGTAAATTTCACAGAATCCTCTGGTTTAATTACAAGTTGGCTTTGAATATCAATTTTTGATGACCTCCACCTTCATCATAATGTGCATTTTTAGTAATTGAACTCTGCTCATATATTAAGAGAAAACTTAAATGCTGCAATAAATCAAGCTGGTTTTTTACTCTTCCTTTTTTATGCTTCATTCCACAGGTATCCTTGTAAAGCAACAGAGTCATTCATTCTTTGTGCCCTATAAATCATAGTCCTTCCTCATTACACTGGACATAACATGCTGGTCCTGTTGAGTTATGTTGTTTACATGATGCTTGCCTGAAATCCGGACACTTGTCTTTAAATAGCAACCAAACTTCAAAGGGAGCTGAGATGGTTACCCTGTGGGCAAGCATTCGGAGCAGCAATATTTATGGTTGTTTTTCTTTTCATAAAAAAAAATATTTTGAAACCATGGATGAGACTTTAAACATATCTAAAAGTGCCACCCACCTCTGTGAATGTGAATTTTCTAGAAATGAACGAGGGTTGGTGATGATCTCTGGAACACATAACAGCCAGTAAATTCACCTTGGTGTTACGTGTGGGCAAGGACTCCATATTCCTGTCTAGCAAGCTAAATATGTATTTATGCTGTGAAAAGGGACATCTGCCACTGATTAATAACATGATGTTAGACGTGGAAATGTATGGGCAGTGTTGCTGGGTGGCATAGCAGCTATTCAGATACTGTTAAATACAACAGATGTGCTGAAGTTTCTGTCTACAAATCTGTAGTCTGTTCTTGTTTTGAAGGAAAAATCAGAAGTTTTGTGCTATCCTTCACTATCCAGGCATTCCAACTGCACTTCAGCTGCACCAAACCTCAGCAGAGTATTTTGCAGAGACAGCTTTTAAGTGCTCTGCTCCCTTCTCCCTCTCTGTGGTTCACCATCTCTGCCATTTTACTGGCTGAAATGTGTGACCAGAATAGGAAAAGAGTTTGGTTAAAGTGAAGTAGGTGTGACTGTCAAAGACATCTTCAATGCTGTGAAACCTTCTGAATAAAACTTTTGGATATACACGTCCAATTTCAGCATTTAGACCCTTAAACTTTCCTCTTCATACCTTCCTAAATACCTATTTTGATTATGTAACAACAGACTATTGAATTTGAAATTCATACTGAGGAAGAAACTTTCATGTAATCTCTTGTGATAAATAATATGAAATAACAAGTAATCCAACAATTTTTATTTTTTCATTACTATCTGATGCATTTATCAGTTTTCAATTTACATTCTATAAGAGCACAAATACTATTACTTTTTCCAAGTAGAAGAAGACATATATTTTAATTCTTTGGGTTTTCTTTCTATTAAAAAATCGCTCTACTTCAATGGTTGAAATACAACAACACAATCCGTCCTATCAATTCTCTTAAATTCACCTCGGTTTTTCTGAACAAAGCTTCTCCTTAGCTTAGCTTCTCCTCTATCATCCTTTTATTTTCTGTCAGAAATGGGCATCTAAGTATCAAGCTAAAAACCAGAATCTGTCTAGATAAAAGTAGTGAACAGAACCAACATCTCTCTGGATTGGGAACACATAAAACATGAAACATACACAGATCTCCAATATTGTTGTTTATAGCTAGAAGAAGAGCTGTGGCTGATTGTATGAAGTAATATGGAAAAAGCATAAATAAAAATGGGATTCTCTTTCCATGCACCATCCAGCTTTGGAGTAAATCTCCATAATAATAGCATACAGTTCACATAAACACAAGAGTCAACCTATTCTAAATTGATTATCAAATTTCCTGAAGAAGACTTGTTAACTTGAAATCATATGCATTATTAAATGGTCAAGTCCATGGTATCAAAATGTAAAGTTCTCCACTATAATGATGAAGTTTAAAATCACCAGTGAATGAGGAATGAACTTTTATCATAAGGCTGTCTTATGGGGTTGAACTCCTTCTTTTGCAAGCAACCTATGGATTTATCAGAGATGTTTTCTCTTAAAGTAGGTTTTATTTCTAGAACAAAGCTCAAAAATAATAGGGAAAGAGCTCTCTGTTACTCTCTGATATTATTTTTTAAAAGATACATTATATGATAGTGCATATACATTGATCCTTCCTACCACAAATATGCATAAATTTTTATATATATATATATGTATTTTATATATATATAGGGATTTTGTCTTTCTTTCATATGGCCACACACACTGAACATCTGCCTATCAGGCAACTGTAAAAATGTTTGGAAATTCAACACAAAATCCATTTAGTAATATACTGGTATCTAACTGGTACCAAGCTGGCAGGCTTCTGCCTGTGACTATGTGTGCTTCTAGCTACTGTTTTCTGAATATAATTTAAGATGGGATAGTTTTCTCATTTTGTTTTTTACCCTAGAGCAGTCCTAAGTGCATTCAAAGTTTGTGCACACAGATTTAATTAATATTTCCTCTATAGCAGCTCACTTTCCTAATTTAATGTGACATGTGATTCAGTCAGAATAAAGTAGGTTTTTCATTATCATGCATTTACCCAAGACAGTCAAACCCAGTCAACAAAGAAGTAAGTACTGGTTGAGAACTGAGTGTTTTATAGATTTATGTAGAAGGAAAAGATAATTTTTTTATTAAATTGATGACTGCAGCACATACTCATGCATGTAATCTATCCTGCTCTTAGGATACCAACCCATAGGTAAATGCTTGATTTAAAGCGTAAGAAATTCACAAAATCATTCACAGATAATATCAAGCTATGATATGCTGATAGCATACCAAATCATTGTTATTATTTCTTCATGTCAATAAAAGTGCATAGCTAATATATTAACAGAAGGGGAAGGGAAAGAAGAAAAGCAAAAATATTAGATACTAAGTGAAAACTATCCCTGTCGTTTTCTGTCAGCCAAGGCTATTTATTCATGCCAGAAGGACTATTTGCAGATCAGTATCTTCATGCCATCACTTTTCCCTACTGCAAAGTGTTTTGCACAATATCTGGACAAAATACAGGATGTTGTCAAAACACAAGGATGTGGAGAAGAGCAGAAAGTGTTGGTTTTGGTTCTCCAAAGAGGATGTCAAATGCAACACTGAACAGAAAATCTCAGCCTTATCTGACAGGTTTTTGGGAGTAGAGCTGGATGGGAAAATACCCAACACCCCATTTTTTACATTAAGAAAACCCAGCATCTTCATCAAGGACCAGGATCATTTTTAGTCTTATGTTACCTAATTGGTCATTCCTGAAAATCACACTGCATCTTGCCCCAAGGTTTCCATATGTATTTGCTTAATTAGAGGGCAGACTCATTTCTCAGCATAAAAGAGGGGCAAGAGATAAAGTGCTGAAGTAGTGCATTTCCTTTGGCATAGAACTGTGGGATCTGAGTACTTTGGAAGGTCTATTATACATCTCACCTTAGCACAGGTAATAGCAGTTCAAGTTAGAAATGCTACTGAGTCCATTTCCTCATCAAGGTGAAATTTATGCAATGGTTGCTCCTGTTAATGGTATTGGATTCACATAAGTCTCCAGAAGCCTTGGTGTTCATAATAGTGTGGAGAGGCACAGCTTATTATCATCTGCTTTTTACCCTCAGTCAGTGTGCAAAGCTGGTCACGCAGTACTGCAGGTGTATTCAAATGTCTTAAATGTAGCAGTCTGGAGTGTATGAAAGAGGGAGCTTTCCAAACCACATTGCTTCACTTGCAGTAACAAGTCTTTGCCCTGCAAAGACCTGCTCAAAATGTATATGAGCTATCACTTACATTTTGAGACATGGTAAGAGAGGATAATTTTAGTGAACTATGATACTGCTGTAAAATTCTTCTCTACATAGATTCCAAACAAATTTGTTTTTTTTTTTTTTTTCTATTTATTCCATAGTAGACTTTCAACCTTTGGAGCACCACTTTTAGTTTGACACTTACGGTATTTACTATACCTGATTATGCTTACTCCTCTTGCTGTCATGGTGACTATTCTCCATGTCCCCTGATGCATATTTTCCTAGGTCAGCTTTTTCCTGGGACAAGATTTTCATAATGATGTAGCCCTAGAGTGTCAGTTATAATTATATCTCCCTAATAGTTTGTTGCCTCACATGAGAATTAATCAGAAAGTGTGGGAAAAATCTTCTGTGGAAAACTTGGTGTCCGGTGTAGTATTTCATGTTTTGTCTGTAGTTTAAATTGTACACTTACTTGTGGTTCAGAGAGTATATCCAAAGTCCTGAATATTTTAATTTTTATCATATAAACACTATATTATAGTAATGATATTTCATTGATTGCAACATAAAAATCACATAAATAGCTCCTGACTGAACAGGGTAGAATGAATTCCGAAGAGTTATCTCATTTTAGAGAAATTTTAAGTAACTTGAGGATCATTATAGAATCAAATATATCTGAGCCTGAATACGCAGTTCTTTGTCACAGTGACAAAGGCAGCAAGCTAAAAAGCACTGATCAGAGTTTTCTGCAAAACACATTTTTCTACTCAAAAACCAAACCCATTATGAGTTTGGGTGTTTGTGCTGTCACGGACACATATATGGAGACAGACATGAGGAGTCTAGGATCCTTATTTGTATCAGCATTCACTTTGAACTTGACTATATGAATCCTTTGAGGTCCAAGGGACTTTTATCAATACAGACAAGGGCAGAGTTAGCTATCTAATACAGTCAAATACTCTGCTTCAAGTAATATTAATCTTAATTTTTCCCTTGCCAACACTAGAGTTTGCAGGGAGCCCCAGTTTGGGCATTCAAAGAGACAACTGATTCCCTCATCATGTATTAATCACATCCTGTGTGCAAGGGCATCGTTGTAAAACATTTTATCCTCTGCTTTTATTGTGTACTTAAAAAATTAATCATGTCTTAGAAAATGTTATATATAAATTATGTAGGTCTGTGTGATGGGTGATTAAAACCTTCTTCAATATTCTCAAAAAAAAAAAGTCAGAACCACGGTCTGAATTCTCTCCCACTTTATTGTTTTCACTTAGTATTGGAATTGTCATTATAGTTACTTTTCTTTCTGTTAGTATGAATATGATGGTGCAGTGAGCAGATGCTCTTTATTACATAATAAATTATATGTTATTTCACAGAATCACAGAATCTGCTGAATTGGAAGGGACCCACAAGGATCATCGAGTCCAATTCTCTGGCCTTGCACAGGACCATCCCCAAGAGCCACACCACGTGCCTGAGAGCATTGTCCAAATGCTTCTTGAGCTCTGTCAGGGTGGTGCTGTGATCACTTCCCTGGGGAGCTGTTCCAGTGCCCAAACACCCTCTGAGTGAAGAACCTTTTCCTAATATCCAACCTAAACCTCTCCTGACACAGCTTCAGGCCATTCCCTCAGGTCCTGTCACTGTTAGAGAAGAGATCAGTGCCTGCCCCTCCTCTTCCCCTCATGAGGAGGCTGTAACTGCAGTGAGGTCACCCCTCAGTCTCCTCTCCTCCAGGCTGAACAAACCAGGTGTCCTCAGTCACTACTCACACAGCTTCTCCTCAAGGCCCTTCACCATCTTTGTTGCTCTCCTTTGGACACTCTCTTAATAGTTAAATGGTTTTCTTTATACTGTGGCACCCAGAGCTGCCCCCAGCACTCGCGGTGAGGCTGCCCCAGTGCAGAGCAGAGCAGGACAATGCCCTCCCTTGCCTGGCTGGCGATGCTGAGCCTGATGCCCCCCAGGACAGGGTTGGCTCTCCTGGCTGCCAGGGCACTGCTGACTCATGTTCAACTTACTATGGACCAGGACCTCAGCTCCCTTTCCATGGCACTGCTCTCCATTCCCTTGTTGCCCCGTCTGTCCATACATCCAGGGTTGCCCCAATTCAGGTGCAGAATCCAGCATTTTCCCTTGTTGAACTTCTTATGGTTGGTGATTGCCCAGACCTCTGATTTGCTGAGGTTTCTCTGCAGGGCCTCTTTTCCTTCAAGGGAGTCAACAGCTCCTCCCAGTTTTGTACCATTGACAAACTCAGTATCCCATCCAGTCCTTTGTCCAAGTCATTTTTTAAGACATTGAAGAGCACTGACACTACAACGGGTCCCTGTGGAATTCCACTAGTGACAGGTCACCAGTCNTTCCCTTGTTGCCCCGTCTGTCCATACATCCAGGGTTGCCCCAATTCAGGTGCAGAATCCAGCATTTTCCCTTGTTGAACTTCTTATGGTTGGTGATTGCCCAGACCTCTGATTTGCTGAGGTTTCTCTGCAGGGCCTCTTTTCCTTCAAGGGAGTCAACAGCTCCTCCCAGTTTTGTACCATTGACAAACTCAGTATCCCATCCAGTCCTTTGTCCAAGTCATTTTTTAAGACATTGAAGAGCACTGACACTACAACGGGTCCCTGTGGAATTCCACTAGTGACAGGTCACCAGTCTGATGCCACCCCATTCCCTATAACCCTTTCTGCCTGACCCATGAGCCAGGTGCTCACCCAGGTGACACGGTTATTTAGCTGAGTGCTGGACATTTTGTCCAGAAGGATACTGTGAGAGACAGCATTGAAAGCTTTACTGAAATCCAATATGAAACAAAAATCCAGTACCTGGAAATTGAAGCTAGATCAAATCAAGCTAGAAATCAAGTGGGAGTTCTGACAATGAAGCTAATTGACTTTGGAACCACTTGGGAAATAGTGCAGCAGGTTCTACAGAATTGTTAATAGTCTAAGTCAAGACTGGGTTGCCACTGGTATTAAGTTTTAATTAAACAGGATTTGATTAAAGAAATATCCAAAGCCTATTGTTTGGCACAATATCTAACAATTCTTTCTGGCTCCAGAACTTCTGAAATACATGCTGTAAAATAAGGTTTATTTTCAAATCGATTCACATAGCAGTATTTGTTTGCTCTTTCTTGCTGTTTCTCTTCTATGCTTTCAGAAAATTCGTAGGAGACAGTCTAATACCATTCTAGTCACAAAGTAATTTCCCTCCTGGTGGAAGGAAATTTCTTTCTTCTCTGAAACACAATAGAAACATAAAGGAAAAGAAATAATTCTCTCATACGTATATATATCTTTTTTTTTCCTTGTATGGTATTGTTAAGCAGTTCACAAAGCTTCAAGCCACTCCATACAGCTTTCATGGAGTATTATGGAGATGGAAACCAAACAAATAAAGATACAGTCATATGCCTGAAGGCAGAGGACAGAATTCTGCTCTCACATTACACCAAGACAAACCCAGAGCTACTAGAATCATGGATTTCAGAATCCATAGATTTTTCATATATTTCCTACCAAAGCCTGAAGGCAATGGTATAGACCATCATAAATGAAGAAAAAAAAAAGAGTTTTTAAACATAGTTCCAGGAATTACTTCATACATATTCTTGTTTCCCAGGATCTTCCCCCTCCTAAACTTCCCGAAGTAAACATCCATAGATTTATAGAATCCTGAAATTCTACTGTGCCATGCAGAACATTTTGTCTTATATTGCAGTGCCAGGTAACTCTAAATGTCAAAAGAAACCTATCTCTTTGCAGTGTCAGTTACAGCTCTCATCATAATTTCTTTTGTTCTGCTAGCACTTATTTCTTTATGAAGAACTGTCAGCAATTCTGGAGGAAATGTTCTGCAGACATTGAAAACCTGCTGCAAACAGCAGGTTGCTGTGTTTCATACGTTACACACAGCTGAAATGATGGTGGATTTCTAGATGGTCAATTTTTTAATGACTTCTGTGCCCAGATTCATCTATTCTGAAAGTTCAAGCCACCAACAAGAAAAAATGCAAGGTGCAATAAACAATGCACTGTAGCTATGGGTCAACAGCCACCTGCGTCATGGGACTTGTGAAGGTTTCACTGTATTCTCTGATTAATTTATGTAACCTCTTTCCACTCTTTAATCAAGGACTCTAGTAGAGGAAACGTGTCTTTGTTGCTGCAAACTGACATAAATTTCTGCAAAATTTTATTTTTCACTCTTCATTTATTTACCCCATAGCTATTGTCTTATTGGTGTAGGTAGAAATCAAATTACTGTTATTAGATTATAATATCCATCTCTCAATAACCATATGCAAATCACAATACATGTTCTACAGAATAGTACAGCATTTCAAATTCAAACATTTAATTCAATATTTCAATATTTCAAAATTTCAAGGCTTACAAATGCTAAGAGATTGGAAGGTTTTGATGCTTTTATGCTAGTAATATTGTGTGAGCATCACTAAGAATGAATTGCTATTATTTTATTAATGACTGTTGCTTTTTCAAAGAAATCATATGCAAAGTATCAGTTATGTGCAAAACTCTGCTCTGCACTGCCCTTGTCAAAATAGAAAATATGTACTTGGAATCAATATTCTGTAGGTAAACATACACAACAATAGGACTTATCAAATTTTACTTTTGATTTTTAAAGGCTTTGGATTGGTTACAAACATATTGTTATATTACTACCCAGACGAAGAAAATATAAAGCAAAATGTATCGATTATTGATTATTGTGATATAATTACTGCTGTTGGTCAGTGCTAAGTTATTCAATAAAACTAGAATTTTATGTATCAATTGATATAAGTCTATTATTGATATTTAACGAAACATAGAAAAATAAAACAAAATAAAGGTTGAAGCCGTATGTGGAGAAAAGTAAGAGATACATGGTCCAGGATAGAAAATGCATAGTAAATATAGAAATTCAGGTTTGGATTTCGATTGTTTTCAATATAGTTTAAGGATAAATTAAACAATTATCTGATTGTTGCTAAGCAAAATGTTTGCAGATAATATCAGCATTTAATTTTTTNTTTTTTCCTTGTATGGTATTGTTAAGCAGTTCACAAAGCTTCAAGCCACTCCATACAGCTTTCATGGAGTATTATGGAGATGGAAACCAAACAAATAAAGATACAGTCATATGCCTGAAGGCAGAGGACAGAATTCTGCTCTCACATTACACCAAGACAAACCCAGAGCTACTAGAATCATGGATTTCAGAATCCATAGATTTTTCATATATTTCCTACCAAAGCCTGAAGGCAATGGTATAGACCATCATAAATGAAGAAAAAAAAAAGAGTTTTTAAACATAGTTCCAGGAATTACTTCATACATATTCTTGTTTCCCAGGATCTTCCCCCTCCTAAACTTCCCGAAGTAAACATCCATAGATTTATAGAATCCTGAAATTCTACTGTGCCATGCAGAACATTTTGTCTTATATTGCAGTGCCAGGTAACTCTAAATGTCAAAAGAAACCTATCTCTTTGCAGTGTCAGTTACAGCTCTCATCATAATTTCTTTTGTTCTGCTAGCACTTATTTCTTTATGAAGAACTGTCAGCAATTCTGGAGGAAATGTTCTGCAGACATTGAAAACCTGCTGCAAACAGCAGGTTGCTGTGTTTCATACATTACACACAGCTGAAATGATGGTGGATTTCTAGATGGTCAATTTTTTAATGACTTCTGTGCCCAGATTCATCTATTCTGAAAGTTCAAGCCACCAACAAGAAAAAATGCAAGGTGCAATAAACAATGCACTGTAGCTATGGGTCAACAGCCACCTGCGTCATGGGACTTGTGAAGGTTTCACTGTATTCTCTGATTAATTTATGTAACCTCTTTCCACTCTTTAATCAAGGACTCTAGTAGAGGAAACGTGTCTTTGTTGCTGCAAACTGACATAAATTTCTGCAAAATTTTATTTTTCACTCTTCATTTATTTACCCCATAGCTATTGTCTTATTGGTGTAGGTAGAAATCAAATTACTGTTATTAGATTATAATATCCATCTCTCAATAACCATATGCAAATCACAATACATGTTCTACAGAATAGTACAGCATTTCAAATTCAAACATTTAATTCAATATTTCAATATTTCAAAATTTCAAGGCTTACAAATGCTAAGAGATTGGAAGGTTTTGATGCTTTTATGCTAGTAATATTGTGTGAGCATCACTAAGAATGAATTGCTATTATTTTATTAATGACTGTTGCTTTTTCAAAGAAATCATATGCAAAGTATCAGTTATGTGCAAAACTCTGCTCTGCACTGCCCTTGTCAAAATAGAAAATATGTACTTGGAATCAATATTCTGTAGGTAAACATACACAACAATAGGACTTATCAAATTTTACTTTTGATTTTTAAAGGCTTTGGATTGGTTACAAACATATTGTTATATTACTACCCAGACGAAGAAAATATAAAGCAAAATTTATCGATTATTGATTATTGTGATATAATTACTGCTGTTGGTCAGTGCTAAGTTATTCAATAAAACTAGAATTTTATGTATCAATTGATATAAGTCTATTATTGATATTTAACGAAACATAGAAAAATAAAACAAAATAAAGGTTGAAGCCGTATGTGGAGAAAAGTAAGAGATACATGGTCCAGGATAGAAAATGTATAGTAAATATAGAAATTCAGGTTTGGATTTCGATTGTTTTCAATATAGTTTAAGGATAAATTAAACAATTATCTGATTGTTGCTAAGCAAAATGTTTGCAGATAATATCAGCATTTAATTTTTTAGTAACCTGACAGTTTTAGGACATTTAAAATATGTCCATGGGATATCTGGTTTTCTGGGGAGAGGGATTAGAGGGAAAAAAGGGCAGGTTATGGCTGAGGATAAGAGAATGGCTGAAATTATAACCCATCACAACTGCAGGGCCACTCAATGATCTGGAGTGTGGTTTGGCTTGAACCACAAGTTGAAGCATCAATGGATCCAAACATAGCCCATTCTGGTAATTTTCTGATTTGACAATTATTTGGAACCTGCAGACACTGAGAGATGTGGGATGACTGACACAGCACTGGATTTTTACCACTTGGAAATTAAGTGGGCAGCACATCTTCTTGTCACTGGCTCCCAGGATGGTCACGGCAGATGCATTATATGGTATAAGATAGTCATCCACTGAAGTTAAGGGAAGAAAAATATCTGCAAAGGTCACTGTAGCACTCTCCTTTTTCTTTTCTCAGAACTTCAAAAATGGAGAGCCAAAGGAAGATGTTGCCCCCTTCTTCCTGCAGAACAAGTGCAAATGTCTTGGTCAATGGCGTCTCCTCAGCAATAAATATTAGATATGAGCCTGAGAACACTGGGTTCGAGAAAGGTGCTTGGCAAGACAAAACATCTCAAAATTCTCACTAACACAGGCCCTAACAGAGTAAGGGTGGCTGCCTGTTCTCAAAAGTCATACACCAAGTCCTGCACCCATGTGCAAAAAGTAAAACTTTTTGTCTCTGAATGAGTTATTATATTGTGACCCAACTCTCACTCCAGCTACCACAGTTCTGTAACATTCTTCTACCCCCATGCATAAATCAATTTTCATTGCATGCTTTATACATGGTTTAATCCACATGTTGATATGGAGGACATCAGAATAGAAAAAACATTAATGTATTACATAAAATGGTTTCTGCCTATGTTCTGTATTTCCAGACAGTTTTCATTTACCACCAGGAAAAACATAGCAACTGTTGCAGGTGCTTATTAAGAAAAAAAGTGATGGGTCATGAAAACGCTCCTGTTGCTCATTCTGCTTTTGAGAGGGCAAGTGAAAAGCCCTTTGAGATATTTCCTGAATTACTGATTCAACAGAAAAGTGAAATTAAAATGTGCACCAAAATCAAACTACAAGGCATAAGAGGAAAAAGATTTGTGTGAAAGTAACAGAGCTCCATTGGGTTTTGTTGATGTTGGATCATTTTATTTTACAACATACTTTACTGAATATATGATACTTGTAAATCTTTGGAGCAACGCTATTTTTTCTTTGTTTATTTCTTTTTCATAAGTCTGTGATGGTTTTGTAACTTATCTCTGTCACATAGCAGAATTTTAATTTCTAAATGTGTTTCCATTGGTGCATAAGTAATATCCACATCTTTTATACTTTAGAGACTTCCCTGAATAGAGAGTATATTACAGGATGGATTTTATGAAAGTAAATGTAGTGTTTGAAAGCCATTGGTATCTGATAGTTGATATTCTTGTATCTCCTGCAACAGTTCATTAACCCAAAGTATAGCAGGTGGATTATAACTCCACATCCCAATGTCTGCTAAAACTCAGCTGAGACCTGAGAGATCTACATTTTCTGAGGGCTTTTCTTCTTTACTATGTGTCGAACTCTTGGTGCACTTGCAAATCATCTTCATTCTCTTCCTTATAAAGCACCAGACAGAATGAAAAATAAATTCAGGCTTCACAGCTGCATTTTAAAATGTGTAAATTATGGGTCATTGCCTTCTCCATTAATGAGTATCACCAATAAGCCTTTTAGCAAACAACATAATAGCACTCTTCTTCCTTTTACTCCATAGCATTTTAACAGTTGTTCTACTTGGTAGGGACCTTAGATTACCGAGAAGCCTTCACTGCCCTTCAGTAAACAGTTAAATTTCTGCAAATCCTATACAAAATAGTACTTACCAGTCTATTACTTATAACTATTCTGTTTATGTGATACATCCAAACAGGCAAGTTTTCTGACTAGGACTGAGTATGCTTCCTTCATAAAACTAGCTGTAACTATGGTATAATTTGAAGGAAACAGAATGTGGATGCCCTGGCAAGTAAACAGCAAATACTGTGTCTTGCTTGTCTTGCCACTTTTGTAGAGGTTGGGCTTCTCATTTACCCATCAGTAGCTTGCCAGAAATCTGGGCAGCAACTTTTCTGTTTGGAAAAATTTCAGTGTGCTTTGGAGAGAAAATAATTAATACCATTACCATTGTCTCCTCATTCATTTCAGATGATGTTGCAGAAGTGATTATCAGTTTTCAGAAGAAACAGTTATTAATGTTTTAAAAGTCCAATAAAATGGAACATAATCTAAGCCAATTTAGCAAGTGTTTTCCTTTGCAGTTGAAAAACACAAAGTAACTAGGTTAATTAAGAGGAAACATTTTATTCTTTGCATATGGAGGCTATAAAGGGACAACTGTAGTTAGTTTGTTTCAAAAGCGACTGTGTTTGCAGCCATCTTAATTGCACAACAAATTGTGCGATGCCCCAGAAGTTAGTGAGTAACCTTCTCTCAAACAAGAAAAAAATCCATTTCAATGCTGCCTGGAGTGATCCTATCTGCTCTCTGGCAATATTGAGCTGACTAACTGTGACAATCTGGGGGTGCTGAAGCCATGTGTAGCCTTTTTACCTTGCAGGTGGGGGAGCAACCTCATTCTCCATGGCTCAGCACCTGGCAATTTCAGCTCTCAAAGAGCCACTTGCAGATTGTATGTCCCAATTAATGGCTTCCAGGTTTTTGTCAGAGAGAGACTACTGTGTAATCAGTAGCTCTGTGGTACACTTTCTTCTGCTGCATTTCCCAGTGGGGCCCTTCCACAGGCTACTTCTGCCTGGCTTACTCCTGACTGTTCTGACTGAAGGTCTTGATGAGGTCTTTCCCCAAGCATTCAGTTTACATCTGAATCTTTGGAATACATCTCTGTGTCTGACAAGGCTTCACACTCAGTGTTCCTCTTTATTTTGTCCCAGAAGTTCTTCAGAACATTTAATTCCTTCTGTAAATGGTTGGGTTTTTTTTCTAAATTCAATGCCTATATAAAGCTTCCTCCCATTTCTATTGTTTTGCAAATGTTGTTCATTCTTTAAGCTACAGTCAGTCTCCTATTGCTTGTTGGTATATATTTTTGTTGTGGGTTTTCTAGCCCATTTTACTTTCCTCTCTTTTCTGTTTCGAATCTAAACTGCATCATAAAAGAGCTAACAATTTCTCTGTGTTCAAGCTTGGTAACATATAAAATTGAAATAACAAACAGACATTGACTTCTGTCAATGTGCATCATAAAACATCATCCAGAGAGACTGAATATGGAACAAAACAAAGCTGGCATTCACTGAAACATGAAGCCATCGTTACAGTCACCATTACAGACCTGTATTAAGAAAAATTACTGTAAATTTACATTTTAAGGAGATGGAATTAGAGACCTAGGAAATGCAGTTTGTGTTTTATCAGGAAGCAAGGATTTAAATTACTGCATGACTGAGGCACCCTACAAATACTCTGCTTCTTTTCCTCTAGTCAACTGAACCACTCAGAACAAGCTGAGGCTGATGTTGTCCTGACTTGTCCCTAGGAAGGTTGCATGAGGTAAAACCACAGTCATATGTGATTTAAAACACGTTTCTCTCAAACACTGAAGACAAAACTCTGGGACACGACTATTTGGCCTGTTCTTTGGTACCGATCCTGCACTCCATCATCCCTGCTCAAACCATTGCATCCAACTTGCATCAGCTTAAAACAACTTAAGCTTTTTGCCTCTGTTGGACGGACGTTTCCTACCCCACTGTTTCATTAAATGTTTACTTTTTAAATGGTCACTTTGCCACTTACAAACTGAGTGCTGCTGCATCTTTGTTAGGACAGTGATGTGTTGTTGGGCCTGAAGAAAAAAACCAGCACACATCTGTGATTGTTAATAAGACTGACAGCTCGCAAATCCTAAACAAAAAATCTTCTGCTCTGGAAGGTTGTGGTCGAGCAGTTATATATAATGTTGTGATGAAGATGACAGAGGTTGCAAGATCGTGTCTGTTTATTTACAGCTAAGAAGCTTAAAACCAAACACTGTTTATGGTGATGCACAAGCTTGGTAAACTCATTTTCTCTCTCATCAATTGTGTTTGCTCTGTAGATTGTTTTTGAAGATCCTGTCAAAGAATCTGAGCCTTACAATTGACCATGTAATTGTGTTAGGAATTTCTGTCTTTCCCCAATTTACAGATTTCTTTAGCCTATGGGCAAAAAAAAAAAAAGAAAAGAAATTAAAATACTAAATTCAGGCATATTTCTTCAGCCACTTATCATTCAGTTCATGGTTTCTGCAGCCTTGCACACCCTTTGAAGACACAAGTGTTATTACAAAGTACTCTTTTGGGATTTGAATATGTAAGCACCAATGAAAACTTAAAGTAGTGTAGTGTGTACCTGGATGCACACACAGCAACATTTCTTTCTAGTAGCTTATGACAGGAATTAATCATTTTTTCTCATCTCAAACTTATTTCCAAATATAGGGTAAAGAAACCCCCACAAAATTCACAATAGACATAGGTGTTTTTCAATATCAAAGTCTGTTTCTACTAAATGCAGACTTAGTAAGAAAAGAAATTTGGGATTTTATGTCTAAATTATTGGTATGGGAACAATAGCCCCTGATCCCTCATCTCACAGAATACACAATAATTAACATACAGAATTAATATATTACCATTTCTCACCCAAGTGAGTGAGTTTTGGCAAAGTAAAAAAAGAAGACCTGGATATTTGACGTCTGATTGAATACATAGTGTTAAGTATTCAGGCGAAATTTCCAGAGGACTGGAAAATAAAGACTTGCAGTCCATCTGCATTAAAAAAAACAGGGAAGCCAGGCTTCCTGCAATACATACATTTAGCTGTGTTGGGAGTACACTGTGGGGAGACCCAGCTGAAAACAGAGGTGGCCATCAAATCTTCACGTTCAGGTCTCCTAACCACAGCCTTCAGCTATGCTGGCACATAACTTCTTATTGTAGTGACACTTTCCTAACAGAAAAACTTAGGCCAAGATCAGGAAAATATTATTAATTGTTGTTGCTTTAGGTGGTAAGTGAATGTTAAAAGACAAAAAGGATTTTATATGTCCTTATCCTAGGTATTCATGTGTTGAGTGTGACACTGATTGTGATCTAAACTAAACACTTTAAAATAGCTTTATTTATTGTATTCTTGACCTGGAAGAGAGGTGAAGAACACCATAACTTAAAGCATTTTAGGTGAAAATAGACCCTTAAAACTACACAACTTTATAAAAAGCTTATATTGAAACAGTTACTCAAAACATCTTGAAGGAGACGCATGTGAAAGAATAGAGGGGCAAAATACATGTGAAGCAAAAAAGTAGATTAAACTATGAATGTAGAAGAAGTTTAAATTAGGGGAAACTAATTAGCTGGCAATTGTCCAAACCTGAAAAATACCAATAATCTTCCCTCCTTTCGGAATCATAAGCAATCAGCTACTTTACTAAATAACATGTTAATGTGCAAGGAGGAGGCAATTCATTTAGAATTTACATTATGAAACTATTTAAGTTTATAGAATGAGACAGAATGTCCACTGAGGTCAAAAGTGTAAATATTCCATTTGTTCCTTATCACAGGTGAATAAATCAGTTGAATAATCAAAACTATTGCGGACTTCCTTTGGAGACAGACTAACACCAAAAAGGTTCCATTCTACTGATAATGTTCATTTTCATTTTAACAGAGGAAATATGCTTTTGTTTATATATTTAAATTTTCAATTACTAAATTACCTGCTTTCTCTAACATAGCAAATTGTAACATTTAAAATGTTTAAAATTCAATAAGCACAGTATTGCTTTTCTTTCTAAGAACGAAAAAAAAATCAAGTTAAGGAAAAAGCCAGGGAAACAAAAAAGTTGTATAAACCAGAGGTTTCCATGAAGAAGGTTTATATATAAATAATACTTATGTTTTTATACATGCCTCACCCAATATACAAAGATATTTTTTCCATGGAGATAAAAATGAGCAAAGGTATCCTCAGAGAAATATCAGCAAAATAAACTGTTCAGGGAATTTTTTCCATCATGCTTATTTATCTCAGGGTTTTTGAAAGCTGCTCTGTTAGATGAAATTCTTTCCACTCAGTTTGCTCTGCAAGGATGCTTTAGTGGAGATGAAGTGGTCCTTGCTGAGGCATAGGCCCTTCGAGGGCCCTTTGCATCTGCCCTTCAAGCAGCCGTATAATCAAATTCATTATATCCCCATGTTCCTCCTCCCACACGTGGCATAAGCCTGATCCATTTCCCACAGGCCAGCGTGGCTGTTAGGGAAATTTCAGCAAGGTTCTTCCAGTGCTCCCTCCCAGGCACCAGCTGAAGTGCGTGTGTACCACACACAGCCTGTGATGGCACCACGTGGCCCAGGTTTTAGGGACCTGCCTGCCTCACATAATTCCCTCTCGGAGCCTTAGAGCCCAAGGATGGGAGGTTGTGTGAAGAGTGAAAATCACTGCTCTTATCTCTGCTGGCATCCAGGTTCTCCAGACTCTTCCTTTGAGGTGTACTGGGTCCCCCACAAATCCCTTGCGCAGGGGTGTCCTGCAGGCATTAAAACACAGGGCTTTGTGGGGGACTGGAGCTGAGCACAGCCACGTGATGAGTGTGAGTAGGAAGGCTGAGCCAGAAGGATGTGTGCCTGTTTGTAGCAAAAGTCCAGTTTTTCTTGAGCAATTCTCATGTCTGTAAGAAATAACACTCTGAGCAAGAGCAGCTTCAGGTTATGCCTGAGGTGTCATGGGTACATCTGCTTGCAGTGGTTGCTGACGAAAAAGTATGGGTTCTCCTGAATCATCTGCTGGTCATCCAAGCACATTATAATTGGATGATATGACCTGAAGTTTTAAAGCTAATCTGCTATGCAGGTTTTAGTCAAGTGGAAACCCCAAAATCAGTAATTGCCTGAAAATGCTGAATCAGAGGTCTGGGCAGAACATACTATGCATGATGATACACATGCTGAATTACTTAGGGCAGAATACCATCATCTATGGGATGTTTTTTCCTGCTGCTGTGTCTCCATGAGAAACCTTTTGTGCATGTGTGTCCCACTGACACTTCTCTGCTCTAAAAAATCTCAAACAGCATAGAAAGTCTCACTGCTCTTCTTCCCCAGTCTTCTGCGTGCCCTCTGAGGCCAAGGCACTTTGGACATGCAAGCACTGCAGTGCTGCCTGCAGCAATGTAGTGTAGATGTGTGAACATCTCAGAAAAACAAAAGGGTAGAACATGGGCTTTGCAGGAGAAAAAATGTCACTAATGAGTTACTGCAAGAAGGGGAAGATGCCTTCTTTGCCTCCTGGCACCTATAAAATATGTCAGTAGGTGGGAGCAGAAGGATTCAAAATATGTGGAAGGTTGCATGGTGGCAAATGACTTCTGCCCAGTCACTTTCAAGATCGTGAAGTATGTTACTGCAGATATATTATTATTATTATTATTATTACTATTACTATTATTATAATATATGTGGTTGTTTCATCTATGTAAGTGCTTTCCAATACAGATATTAAAGCTATTCCTCCAAAATTCCTGTGCTCCATAATCGAACTCAGGAGAGAGATTTGGGTTGTGTCTATCTCACAGTTCACTTTCTGTGTTCCAGACAAAGTAACTCTTAGAGGATGAAATAAGTATCATTTTTGTACATGTAAGACAAGCCTCAGGAAATTTACTTCTTCCCCACACCAGTGTTAATTGCACAGGAGACAACCTGTCCCAAAAATCTGAGCCACAGTAGAGAATGTAGTTTTCTCTGCTGGTCCAAGAGGGTACTCCTCTTTCTTTATACACAATCAGTATGTTGAAGCACAAATGATGTGTACAAGGGATTTCTGGAGTTCTGAAACAGGAATAAAATCCAAGGCCAGCCATGACAATGCATGTGTTTAAAGGAGCACTGCTCAGGCTTATTGCTCTACCAAATATTTGTGGGGTTTTTTTAAACCTTTTTTTTTAAAAAAACCAAAACAAAACATAAATTTGTTTTTTAAAACCAGTTTAAACAAACGCTTGCACAAAAGATCAACAGTTATTAGTATTTTCTATATTTTAAACCAATCTCCATATACCACAGGTAGTTTGTTTAAATCATGAAGCCACTCAGCTTATGACAAAGGCATTGCCATACCAGTATGGAGTGACTGACCAAGCATAAATTTGAAACACCCCTACAACAACTTTCCAATCTCTTTCTTCCTTTTCTTCATTTTCAAAATTGCGTGACTGGGAAAGAATAACAAACTCTGTGTTTTATTTGTTAGATCGATTTAACTATCCATTAATTTAACTATTCACTAGAAAAAAAGAAGTAATTGTTTAGTACAACTGTGCTATTTTCAATGAAAATGTTACATTTCAGTGTAAGCTCTTTCCAGTAATAAATCTTGCAAAGTTTCTTGGAAATCAGTTATTTGTATCAAACTTTTTTTTTCACTTGTATACCAAACTAATTCAAAGTTTGTTAACCTATATTGATTGGTTCTATTAAATAATATTGAACAGTTTAGCTATTAAAAAATATCAACTTCCTTACATTTTATGGTCCCACATGATTTCTGAAATTATGCTACATGAAGGGAAACTTTTTCCTCAGTGTAAATTGTTAGAACATACCCCCTTAACTGTTCCTGGGGTTACCATGAAGAAATAATTCAAAATTCAAAGGACTGCACCTGATGAGCTTACCATTTAAGAATAGGAAGAAGATTCCAGACACTTTTAATATCAAAGGTCATATCTTGTTAAGACGCACGTATGCTGGACCTCATTAGATCAGGCTAACAAGGCAGTGACAAACAGGTTTATGCTGAATCAAAATTGTTGTCTTATTTTCTCTGAAAACCCTCAGAAATTGGCTAGCTGTTAAAAGAAATTTAGCTCTTCATGTTCCAGTGCAAGCAATTATGATTAGAATGTGTGAGAACCCCGAGTTTTAACTGCAGTCTTACTGCCTGACAAACTACCAGAGTCTTTCTCTCTTGCTCTTCCATCCTGTAAGGTGGAAGTGGTATTCAACCCACATTTACTCTCTATAAGTGTTATGATAGAAACTAAAAATATGTGAAGTGTTTGCAAATTTTATTACTACTTAAGTACTGTTATGCATTATTACCATATGACTCATTAATCCTCTAATAGATAACTTGCTTCCCACTTGCACACTCTGTAGCCTACTTCCAGGATATATCATGACCAGATGGAAATTAATTTTTAAAGCTTTATCTTGGGTGTTAAACCAAATTATTTATTGTAGAGGCATCCTGTGAGTCACTAACTCTCCTGGAAACCTTTCTAGTTCAGCTGAAGCTCTGAAATAAAATTTCATTCATGTCACTGCATTAGCCAAATAAAACTCCAACTCAGAACTAAATGAAATTAAGTCCAAATTCTCAAAACCATTCTCATTTTACTTTAAAAAACCATATCTTTGCTTTAAAAGCATTTCAACTACCCAGTATATAAAGACAAACACTCATGATTCTAATTTTCGTTTTGCAAACAAAAGGTTTTGCAAAGACCCTTATCAAGCTCAAAGACCCATAAAAAATGTGAAAAGAGATAGCTGTAGACACTGTCTCTTGAGGATGTAAAGATAAATTTTAAAAACTAAGAACTTTACTTGAGAGTTCAAACATTTTACCATATTTTTTTATTACAGTTTCCTGATGTACATATTAAGAAGCAGGGCCTGTGTTTGTCCTGCAGGATCAAGTCTTTCAGTATAAATGCCACAATTATCTGATTATAAAATGGATAATTATTCATACAGATCAACCCTTGAAAAAAATTGGCCCTTAGCCTCTGCACACCCTCAGGTCACAGTTCTATATGGTTGCCACTTGCAAAACTTATCATCTTGTTCAGGCAACTCCTCCAAACTTTAATCTGTTGAGCAGAAATCTTGTTATGTTTATCCTCATTAATTAGGACAAATATACATCTAAGCCAAGATAATATGGGACCTTCCTTACCAAGCATACAGCAGATCTTTAAACTTTATTCTCTTCTGTTCTTTCCTTCCTTCCTGGATTAAACGATGCATAAAAGCCAGAAACATATCCTTTGAAAGTTCTGTTGAGGAATCAACACATATTTTACTACATGGAAAGCAAATACACTGATGGTTGAATTCATCAGAGTGCCCTTAATATTTGACTCCAGATCTAAAATGCATACAGACTGAGAAGTATTTTGGGGAAGAAAAATGATGCGTAAATGTGAAATACAACTGTCCCTTTTACTAGTGAGATGATCAAGGCTACAGGGTAGTGAAACATGAGTGAAAATAAATAATAGAACCCTGTGTCTAACATTTCAGCCCTTCACTGAAAATGTAAAGCTCTAAAAGAGAAGAAACCAAGAGCTTCTTGTTGGTGCACGTATGAAATTGTTCCTTTTCACTGCTAAAAGCATTTGCATCTCAGTACACACTAATTTCTTTTCCTTAACTGAAGATTTTATTACTAACTGAATATGTAGGAAATGTCTACCTGGACCCCAGGAATTTTGAAAAGAATGAAGTTTCTTGCTAACTTGTTACTTAGTGCAAGCATCTGGGCCTCATTAATAAGCACATGTCCCCCTCAAGTCAGCTGAAATTAATACTGCTTAGTTTTACAGATGACTCAGAAAGAGTGGGTGTAATTCCACACATTCAAATCAAAAACATATTGATGGAGCAAAATTGTGTGCTGTAGATACAAATCCATAGGAAAGATTTTGCAAAGACATGAAAATTAATATCATCAACACTTAACTTTTTTTGCTGGCTTTTAACTCTTGTGTTGTCTGGCAATCTAATTTTCTAATTGGCTTATTACAGCTAACTAACAAAAAACAAAAAGTCTATTGCAATCACCTGTATTAGTTGAGCAACATAGCCCTCACTATATGGAAAACAAAATAAAGCATCTAACTTATGCAACATTAGTAGATTGGCAGGACAGATTTTACTTCTTTAATAGCTGCTACTCAAACCAATGACGTCTAAAAAACAAATTAATTCAGTCTCATATTAGACTTAAAACAACACGTTTCCCTATCAACAAGAATGAACTCATGAGAGCATATATTTTAAAGCCAAATATACAACACAGTTAGGAAACTGGCAAAACATGGAACCAATTTTCTAAGTTAAAAAATAAAAATTCTAATTAAAAATTCCTCTTTGGATTTGCAGTTTCAAAACATTTCTAAAATACAGAGAGTGACTCAAAAGCAGGAAATGCATCTGTGAGGAAAGTTATGCAAAACAAATCTAGGGAAATTTATGGATGGAAAAGAATCCCTGTGTGATTGGGGAAAAAAATCTGGGTGTCTTATTTGTTTATTTAATTACCACTGGTTTTCAGAAACTCCCCAGTGAGAGCTGGAGGCTGCCATAGGGGGGTTTCTGCTGGCACCATGCTGAGCCCTTGGGTAAGCTCACAGTGCTGCTCAAGTTGCAGCAGTACTTGATAGTTCAGAGTATCTGACTTGGCAAGGTGCCATCAAGATTCATCAAGACAGGTGTCCTTTGAAAAGCGCTCGATATATTCCTGCATTGTTAAATCATTGCATTTTGTCATTCTGTTTGGTAAATGTTGTGAGTTATGCATATGACAAGTTAGGTCACTTGAATAAGTATTGACCTCTTATCTTTAATCTTCTTTTCACCAAGCACCAGACTTTGCTCTGTCCGAATTGTGTTGTCATTTTTGTTCGAGAAAATCCATTCTGGCATCAGTTTCCTCCCTTATTATCAAAAGCAAAGGGCTACAGCAACAATGGTCTTTGTTTCACTGCTGAAAGTTATATGCATTGGTGGGAAATTGGACTGATCAATGTCATAACAGAGATATTAAAAAATCATTTGAAGTGTCTGTGCCCAAGTGTTTAAATAAATCCTCTCATACCTGTACCAAACAGACTGTATCCATTCCCTTTGAACTTTTTTCACTCTGTTACTTCTATGCGGCTTCAGCCTGCTGCCATGGAAGAGTGAATTGATTTTGCTCTTCTAAAGAAATAGTCTTAAATAGTGGCAGTCATCTTGTCAAGCTTTTTACATAAAGGCTTTTCAGACTTTATTAATTTAAATTCATATTAGAGGCCTTCAGGGCATGTTCAGTAGTCATTTTTTTCAATTGCTTTTGCATTGTGTTTATTTCCCCTAAAAAATTCCCCCAGGCAGAGCTGTGTTCCTGACACATTTTAGATTTCAGCTCTCTGGCTTTGGCCTGTCTTCCTATATATATCCTGTTAGTTTTGCTGTTGTCTGTCATCTTGTGCGTAAGCCAGACTGAACATAGCAAAGACCCAAAGAAATCCTTGGCTCTGGGCTTTGAAGGGAGGAGGAGAGAGGTTGTGATGTGCAGGAATAAGGAAAGAGGCAGGTTTCATCTGGATTACTCTTTTGTGGAGAGTCCAGAGTAGCTTTTGGAAGCGCTTCTCTTTGTGGAACGTCATCTTTTCAGTATAACCTACTACGTATTTGAACCAAATAGGACCAGATCTCTTGTACACAGAGCTGCAGCTAAATAGGATTGCTGCAGGTGAGAATTAAGAAAGAGAAGATGTCATCTTGTGAAAGATGGTAACCAAGCACACAATGAGAAAAAGTGTAATTTGTATAGTACAGAAATTTCTTCAAAACTCTGAACAGGAAATGCTCAGAGTTTTTTCTATGTCACTAAAACATCTTTAGGAAAATAATAAACATGGACATTCTGGTAGAACAGGTGACTATTAAAAACTGTAATTGAAAATGGAGTCATAATGGAAACATTTTGGTTTGAAGTCCTAAAATGGGTGAAGATAATAGAGCATTAAAGAGATGTTCATCTCCAGACATCTTGGGAATAAGCCCAAATCCATTGCATTGATTACCAAGATGTTTTAGCATGGAAGCCTAGTACCTTGACTAAAGAGCACTGATTTCATTATAAAGCCATAATACAGTGCCTTTTAAAAATTTCCTTGCAATTTTTTCCCCATTCGGTATTGATGTTATTGTGAATATCTATTATGTCTTCTTGCTAATGTAGTGCTGAATAGTGAAGCACAGACTTATTCTCCATGACTGATATATATTATTTATAAAGTCTAGTTTAGTGCATCCTGAATTTGAGGATCAAGCTATTTCTCTGCCTCTAAATCTATTGTTTATGGGCTACTGACCTTCAAAATATCATGTCTTAAAAGATAACTCAGTGTTTTATGTAAGTTGATAGACAGACAAATAGATGGGTTTCTATTAATAGGCTGATTGCTGTGACTGAAAAATTTAGTTATGCAAATGAACAATCTTTTTCTCTCTGCTGAATTAATGATTAAGGAAGAAGAACAGAGACTGAGACAAGAATTTTCAGCAGAAGTATAACTCAATGTTTTCTGAGCCTTGGCGAGACTCTGCCTGTCCTCCTGAAGCCATGTCCATCCCAGCCCGCGGCTGCGAGATGCTCTGGATAGCCAGTGCCCAGCTCTGGAGGTCAGAGGAGTTTCAGTCTGGCTCCTTACTTCCAAAAAGGAGGCTTGGTATCATGGAAAGTCTTCTGCAGGATTTCTGAAATGAAGGACCACAAATTCTATCCACTCTACAATTTGGTCACCTGAATGGAAGCAAGGACCCACCTGAACACAGTGGAGAATATTCCAGGCATTTCATCCCTCCAGACTGACTGAGAAAGCATTGGAAGGGGATGATGAAAAACAATCTGTCAGCCCAGGTTTGTTAGGGGTTAAATGAATCAAAGTCAAGCCCAGCTTGCTGGGCTGCTGCTAGGCAACAAGTAACTCTGCATTCAGAAACTCCCCACTAATTGATTCTTGACACCATTCCCCCTTGGTTTGTATAAATAGGGAGCTGTTGCTGGGGGCTGGAGAGCAAAAGCTGGGGTGTGGAGAGCACCTGGCCCATTCTGGTAGGTGAGTCAGACATGCTGAGTCATTTCCCATCGAGGAAGGAGTTTAGTGGCTGTAAGGGATGGATTTGTGTTTGATGAAGCAATACTGAATTTGGAGCAAAGAAATCTACGTGAGCCACATGAAATATTGCATTATGTCACCCTTTAATGTGTGTCCGCTGAACACATGGCTTTTGCATCCACTTGCTCTTTGCTTTTATGTAAGTGACCAACAAAGGAAAGTGAACCAGCCTGCCTTACAGGGCTAACATTTGGCAGGCTGGCATACTAGGTGTAGTGTCAGTGGGATATCCTCCATGTGGAAACCTCAAAGCATGCAGGAAGGGGAGCTGGAGCAGGGATTTATGTGGGTTGAAGATACTGAAGAGTTGGGCTAATGTAGAAAAGGGGAAGCTTGCCTGAAGGAGAAAAGCAAGCCCAGCAAGTGTCTGAGTCTTAAAATCCTCTTTTATTGATGGCTCACTTCCGGAGTCTTTATTATATTGGCTCTATGCCTAACGCTGATAAGGTTTTACCCTCACCACCAACTGCAAGGCTTAGGCATTTTAAAAGATTCCTTCATGAATTAAGCTATTGTTCTTTATAAATAAACCCTAAATCCTTTTTTTTTTCCTTTCTCATACATTATTTATTTCCCAGCTCTTTCTTTAGCTGCAGAGAAATGAAAGACAGAGAAGGAGGAGTACAGAAAGGAAGAGAATGAAAATGGGATGTTCAAAGATGACAGAAAGAACAGGACTTTTTTTTGACAATGTTAAAAACTCCCTTTCATGATATAGAGGTAATTGGCAGATGCCACATGTCTATATCCAGCATGCACATGCTAAAATGGGTGATATTTTTACTCTATTTCTTTTCTGACATGATAGAAAAACATGCACTATTATGTTTTTTTCTATACATTTCCATATTTTCTTGCAGACTTTGGGGGATATTTCTTTTTCATTGACACCCCCTGTGAAGTGCTGGTTTTGTGCTGCCCAGGTGATGTCTCCCTACGCAGCTGGAAGGCAGGGGTGAAAGGATACAGCTTTTCAGACATATATCAGTTTGGAAGCATATTGAGTGATAACAGAGATCACTTGGGACTTTGTCATTCATTTCTCTCGGGCAATACCTTCAAAAAGGATTTCATTTTTATGTTTAGGTAGTTGTATTTAATTGCTAATGACCATGTTTCATCCCCTTGCTAGATGGAATGTAACTATTGCCTGTGAGAACTACACCATATTTTTAACAGCTTCATTTATAAATCAGCAGCTATTCCACACATATGTACACTGGAAAGACTGCATTAATATATTTTGGCATGCTTTCTAAATATGTTGCTACTGTTTTTTTCTAATTTATCTAATTTATCTAATACAGAGTCACTACCTTTATTTTTTTTCATTAACAGCAATGAAATCTATTTAAAGAGCAAATAAAAATTTTCTTTCTTATTAGAATTGCAAGTTTTCTGTGTAATGTACAAGACAGAAGAAACGGGAGACCTGACTAATAGACATTCATTTATAAGTAAGAGCATCCTAGTACACTTACCCTTTTTGAAACAAAATGCTTTCTAAAAGTATTTAGGCAAATTTAAATCCTGATGTCTGTTGTTTGCAATTCCTCAAGGAACAGCAAAAGTGAAATGCATTACCCAACAGGGCAATAGGGAGCTGAGAGAAAAACCAAAGTGACATATTTATTCCTTTTTCTTTTTAAATTACATCTAGTTCTCTCTCAATGCAAAATAGTTGGGCTGCTATTTCATACAGGCTTCCAAGAACAGCTGAATAAGCTCTGTCCAAAACACTTCCTTTTTCAGATTTAGATCTAGTTTATGTCCAAAGTTATATAGCAATATATATACTGCATATAATCTAATTTACACCACCTAGTCATTCAGAAGTCCAGCAGTTGCATCAGTGCTCTTAAACTAAGCTTTTGCACATATCAGCACTGCTAGATTGGCTCTGAGCTTTTCATTATTTCTAAATAGTTAGGATTCAAGGTATAGTACGTGCTTATCCAAACAGCAATGCAAAATTACTTTTTGTAGAGGCAGGCCACATGACAAGAAGTCAGTGGGCTGCTGCCTCCCTCGTGGGAAGCCTGAGAGCCCTTCAGGGAGATCCAGAGATTCATCTCCAGCATAATTACAGGGATGCCTGAGAGAATTCACATGTGAGACCAATTAGTCACAGAGTGTGCATTCCCACTGCAATATTTTCCTGTCTCATCTCTAACACTCTTTTCCACTTTTTGCACTATCTTAGAATCAAATCTACAAACAGCATGGAGAAAATTCAACATTAGGTAAAAGTAGTTAAAATCTACAAAGGAGAAGAACATAAATACCTCCATCACTCTTGAAAAGCCAAAGCACATCTACACATGCTTTGAAAAAAGATTTTAATCTTGGACAATCTTTGGAAAGACTAACTAAAGAGGACAGAGTCACTGTTATCAGTGGTATCTTGCCTATTTACCTTGCTTTATGAAAGAAAACACAATTGCTCTATCAGTTTTCTCTAATCTTTCTGTTTTGTTAAATACAGATTCTGTTAAAGGAATAACTATTCATTTTAGTTTTATTATTAAAATATTGGTGCACAATAAAAAGCTCAGTGATGACTTAAATGTACCAGAGAAGTTATTAGTTCTCCTTGTATAAAAAATCTTAAATAGAAATTAATTGCAATGAGGACTTTAAGTAACCTCAGCTTAATAAAGGAATTGTGATTGTCTGCATTTGGAATTCTTACAAGGCAATTATGTAATCGATAACAATATCTACTGGGTTCTAGCATCACTGTATAAGCATTATTTATGACTACTTGCTGGCAAAGCAGTTACTTCATTTTCCAAGCCAAGTTTCTGTGAAAAATTCTGGCAGCAATTAAAGAGCTTCCAAAAATATGCATGTGAAATAAATAAATAAGATTTCAGTCTTTTGGACATTATCAACGAGAAAAGGTGAATAAAGTCTCACATTGTGACTCCTATTAATCTCTTTATCCTGTCACTTTCTTTTTCGGATTCTGGCACTAAGGTAAAGAAGGTGAGGTGTTAAGGTATAAATAACCTCCCCCTGTTTAGATAAGGATGGTCTAAGGTAATCACATTTTTCATTTCTACTACTTCTTACTTCATTGCTGTTGAAGAGGCTCTATTTAATATATAAGACTAAAATCTATGCATTTGTGATCCCTCACAAATTTGCTGAAGAGCAGGGGCTTCGCTTTCAAATTCAGCCTTATCCTGGTGCTATCAGTTTCAGAAGTGCCCTCAGGAGCATCCTCAGGCAGCTTCACCTCATGTCTCATTGTGCTCCTCATGAAATAAAATTTTCCTTATGACCTGGAACTGCCCACAAAAGTGACCAGGAAACAGAACAGGTATATCTGGCTCAGCTGTTCCCAGAAGAGCCCCCATGAGGATCTGACAACTAGATAGGGAATATAGACTCTTGGGGTGGGGAGCACCCAAGATGTGATGTCAGACCTGTCTTTGTGCTCCTCTCAGCTTGTGTCCAGAAGGATCAGGGGCCATGCACTACACTGGGTGGGTTAATGCCTGCACAATCACTTGTGTCAAACATGTGAGCCCTACTTGCAGCCAGGTTTGCCCCCAGCTCCTTCCTTCAATTTCCCTCAGCTCTCTAACACTTGGATACCAGCATCTGTCGATGAAATCCCTGCCAAAGAGAGTATCATCCTGCCCAGAATCCTCACAGCTTCACAGATGAAACTGAGTACAGTAAAGAAGGACTAGATTAATATTTCATGCTTGCTGCAACATGATTTTTTTAGCAAACACAGTTTCAAAAGCAAGAGAAGGATGAATCAGCAACTGATTTTCTAATAAATTCTTTGGGATTTTGCAGAACTGTCTCTTATTGACAAAAGAGTATGATTGTTTCAGTCTCATATCCAGCATAGTAAGGAGATATTTGAGAGAGAGTCCCTGGGTGTTGTAGAAATCTCAGGACAGGCAGAAGGATTCACACAGCACCAGATCACTAAAGATTCCTGCAAATTAAGCGCACATGAAGTAAAGAAGCAAAAAAATATTGCCAGACCAATGTCTATAACTTGCCAGGCCCCAGCAATGGGACTGACACATTGTGCAAGCCTAAACCAATTCCTCACGAGCAGCAAGTTCATGTCTCTCAATCTGTCCACAATTTTCTCAACTCTTATAGTTTTCCTAGTCTGCTAAATACAAAAGAACATAAATCCTTGAAGGAGTAATGTTGGTGATCACTACAGAAAGCACCTTTAGACAAAACAGAGTCTTAGAACAGATGTAGCTGTGCAACAGCAAAGGTGCTCAAGGTAGGGTAAACAGGCACAAGTAAGCAGAAGGAGAAAAGTAAGCAGTGTTTTGCTTCTTGAAAGTTTAAAAATGGGGTTTCACTGTACCCAGGATGTTGATGGGCAAGTTTGGGCTGGGAGAGTTGTTCTTAAAGTGAGAACCTCTGTATTCGAAAGAGAATTTCCAGGCTATTAAGAAGTGCTTATCGGTTGTGTTTACTGACTCAGTGTAATTGTAAAAAGTTATCAATCAAAATGTGTGGGAGATGAAATATATTTTATGACTATATCCCTCACTGAAGAAAAAATTGCCTTTTCCTTGTCCACTAATCATCTGCCAAAAGGTAGTTTGCATTGGAAATTTTCCATTTTTATGCTAATGCAACTTGACAGTAACTGAGATTTCAGCACTGGCACCTCAGGAGAAATTCAGAGTTGTCTACCTTAGAGCTGGGAGAATATACAAAATATTATTATTTAAGGAAAAAGGATATTAAATGGTTATTTTTTGCACAGAAATAAAACCACCCCCACATTATATAAAATTATCTAAAGCTACATGTTATCCTGGAAATAAAATCGAACCTTAGGGCCTTAGTCAGCTCATTTCAATTATGTCTTATGAAGTCTGTAGAACTACAAAAATGTATAAATAGTCTGAAAAAATAATTACTATTGTATGAAGAAGTAAATACAAGTAATAGTTTGGGAACAAATAAATTGGTTTAGTGAAAAATAACTATATTTCTTTTCTGCATAAAATTAGGATGTAGGAAATATAGTTGACAGACAAAATATGCTGTAAGAATCACAAAAATAGATCATCTTTTGTACAGTTCACTTTTTAGAAAGAGAAACAAAAACATGTTGGTCAGGCAGGTCAAAATGCAAAGGAAAAGTTATTTACATTTCTTCAAAATTTTCCTCTGCTTTTTCATATTTCAGATGTTCAAAGTTAGGAATGTCAAAATGACATAAGGACATATGAATCAGACCAAATGCACATCTAACACAGTATTTTGTATCTAGCACCAGCCATATTGATGCTTAAGGACAAATACAAAAGTGGCAAGATGTACAATGTGATGCTTCACAAACATGAGAGTGGTTTTTTCTTTTCACTGTTCAGGGGCCAGAGTATTCAAAAGCTGTATTTTATTCCTCGAGTAAAATTGTTTCAGAAAACAGGTACCTTTTATAGCCATACATGAAAATTTACTATAACTTGCAGATTTTCATTGACACTACCTCTTGTTATCTCTTGTCTCTATTTCTATTGAACTAAAAAATCAAGCATCAGTAAATATCTTGTAATACTAATGACATCAACATCACAGTTATCTGCTTTCCATACATCTTGCTTGATTTTAACACAAATCAAAAGGATAAGTGTTTGTATTGAACAGAAGCAAGGAGTGCTTTATGACATGCTTGGCTGCTGCTAAGGTAATTTTTCTCTCATTTTAGCCTGCTCTTCTCAAGGTACATCAGCTCCACTGGACTTTGTATCCAGATACTACTCCTGCTGTTGGCCTGGCACCCAGAGAGGTTTGTGTGGAGAGCATGTGCACAGGGAAAAAGCCTTCAGATTCTTCAGGCAGCAATGGATCGTAAAGAACCTCTCTGTATAGACAAGCAGATCCCTATTTTATATTCACATCACATCATGTGCTCAGCTGGATCTTTTTTATGATTTGGGGAGATTTTAATAGGTCTCTCACCTCGTTTTCTGACTATGTTTGATGCCTTCAATGGCTGCTTAGAAACAGAGACTAGACAGGAATAAAGGAAAAAAAGGTGATATTTATTTGAAAGGCCTTCAGAGGTACACTCTGGGCTCCAGAGGGTCTTGCCTCAGTGGATCCCAAAATGGATGACAGGTCACGAGCTCTTCACACTTTTATACCAGCATAAATTCACCAACCAGAACCCAGCCAGTGATGTAATTTCCCCAATCTTGCTCCCCTCTCCCCAAGTTGATGTTTTACAGTTCTTGTTCTGGGTTTCCTTGGACAGCAAGCTGGAGAGGCTTTGTTATGTCTATCTTAGCATGAGGGAACAGCACTTAACAAGGTACAGGAAACTTCAGAGTTACACTAGCAGTACAGGACTTGAAAAATACAAAAGTTAAAACCTAAGGCATCATGTTGATACTATAGCTCAATTTAATATGTATTCATGAGTCCTATCTCCCTTTGCTCAGCAAAGCTTCATCAATCTGCTAAGCCTTTTTCCCTCGTGTTTATCAAGGTTTGAAGCAAATCAGTTCCCAACTTGCAGGAGATAATGCCACCAGGTCCACCTGTACCCTACAGGAACCACTGAGGAACATTTGGAGAGGAGGTGTACAAATGGAAGGTGTGAAGGGATTATATTGAACAACCAGCAAGCACTTTGTGTACTGTGTTCATATTGCATTAAGAGACCTTGGAGTTGGAAAAAAGCAGCTGAATAGTGCTGCTAATTTACTAATAGGTAACCCTTACAGCTAATGGAAACAGAACAAGGCCTGCATGTTTTGACAGATGTAACTCTTCTCAATAAGAAAATAGCACTTCTCTTAATTTTGTACAGTTCTTTCTTCCAGACATTTCTTCTTATCTTCTTTTGTGTGAATTCAGGAAAAGAAGAGGCAAAATTAATACTTTTTCAATAGTGGCAAGTATTTAAGTGTATGGAAACAAGCATGAAGAACAAAAAAACTATGCAACAAGTGTGTTAAATCTGTCAAATAGATCACTTTGTCATCACAACACGCCAATTACTGATTTCAGGGGTTTTTAAAAAAATATGGCTGCTCAAATTATCAGTAATTATTGCAATATTGCTATACCTACATATGGGGTTAAATCCTAGTGTTGGCATCAGTCCTTCATTTTATGATAACATGTTTCAAATTGTTCTGAAAAGACAATTAATTGCACAGTCAGAGTAGCACAATTGCTTCTTTGAAAACAACCAACCTTCTTGGAAAAATTTCCTCAAGGAGCATTGGAAATGCTTAAGTAAGCAGTAAGTATAATATGTTTTCCAAACCTAGGCTACATTGTAGAGTTAATCAATGATTGTGAAAACATAAAGAGTTCTTTCATATATCCACAACAATAATAACTGTAAAACATGTAAAATATGCAAAGAAATATCCCTTTCTTAATTATCTGAAGGCATATTCTCATTGAAATGCAGCTACATCGTGACACAAAGTGTCTGTACTTCAATGGTATTTCAGTGATAATATTTTGCTTTATATAAGGTGGAAAAAGGAATAATCTCACTATTAGGAATTACTTTCATGACAGATGCTGTTCTTCGGTAATTTTACAAGTATCAGTGATTTCTCTATTTATGTAGCTATAGGATTCCCTAAAATTTGAGTGGTTTAGTAGTCTCCTGAAGGATTTCTGAGCATACTAAAATTGACCTGAGTATTAGAACCTGCCAAAGAACTATATACTTTATGCACAACAAGTATTTCCTGAGGTAGGCTTCGAGCAAAATAGGAAAATTGAGATGTTTTTGTAGTATATCAGCCTGGACTAACAACACGTTTGAGAGACGCTGAAATGGTGTAGAGGACATGGTTGGCAGAAATAATAACTTTGGCAAAGCTGATGCAAAGGAAGTGCCAAATAGCACAGATTAATTCCCTCCCCTAAACAAATCTAAAAAAACCTATATCTGAAATGTTTGTTTTTCCATGGTCTTATTTTCAGAACTCATTTGTTCTACAGAAGCCTCTTGTATGTGTTTATTCTCTCCTATTAAAATGCAGGATAATTGCAAATGGTCTCAAGCCAGACTGTATCTGTCCATTGTAAGAGGGATCTCATGTTGCTTGGAGAGTGGAATTAAGGGGTGTATTTTCTTAATAGAAAATTTTTCACTCACTCGCCTACCCAAATGTAATGATTACTCCATATTAAAAGTGTGTACTCAGTTATTACCACTGAACTGAGCTCTCTTGAAGCAATTACTGATAATTTCATTTATCACCTGAGAAACTGGTAGTTTTCCAAGATACTCTGATGCTTGACTGTGCTCCTGTATAAAAAAATTCTACAGGTACTCTAAATGCATACAAGTATAAGCTCATATCTCCTCTCCTCTCCTCTCCTCTCCTCTCCTCTCCTCTCCTCTCCGAACCTCTCCGAACCTCTCCGAACCTCTCCGAACCTCTCCTCTCCTCTCCGAACCTCTCCGAACCTCTCCGAACCTCTCCGAACCTCTCCTCTCTTTTCTTTTTCCTTCCATTCCTCCCTTCCCTTTTTTCTTCCATTCCTCCCTTCCCTCTCACATTTCTTCCTTACCTTTTTACATTTCTGTTTCCATTGATCCTTTAATTTCTCTCTATCTTTCTTCTTTTCTTTCCTCTTTTCCTTCTCTTTGCCCTTTTTTTTTTCTCTTTTGTACTATTTTTTCTCTCTTGCTCTTTCTGACTTTGTGGGATTTTCTTCACTGCTTTTCTATGTCTCAGATAAACAGCTGAGTAATCCTCATTAGTGGCTGTATTATTTTCCTGGCAAAAGAAAGACTGCATGATTGTGGTCAGAGATTCTCTGGGTTGTTTTAATACTGATGCAATTAAGAGACCATGTCTGGCATGATATCTTTTCAGATAATTGTTAAGAAAAAAAGACTAAGCCTCTGAATTGAAAATTTTCTTCTCCTTCATGCTTGCATCTAAGATAACAGAGAACTAAGGCCTGTAGCAATTCTTGCATCTTTTTTAGTGGTTTTGAAGCCCATCCATATTCCAAAGACAGTTTCAGTCATACCATATGAAGGTTCTCCCGATGGCTCATGCCACATCTGTCATTCCAACCCCACTACCTAACCCTCTGCAAAGGGATCAAAACCCCCAAAGGTTTACTAGAAGGTAAGTACTGGGCAGAATGTAACTGGAGTAAAACCACAGCTAACAGAATGTAAAGCAATCTCTGGATAGATTTGCTAGGTCGAGTTTTGTGCCACAGTATGGTAAAGCCAAAGATAAATGTTGTTGTGTCTATGCCAAGGATAAATATGGAGTTTTATATATATACGTATGTGTCATGGATATTTCATACAGATAAACCTCATGCTATGACCAACTATATGGTTGTCCAACTAATTTAAGGATGACCTAAATGCATCACTTTGATTATTTTCCAGATCTAGTGTAATAAGAAATGCTTGTATTTTTCTTTTCAAAATATTGCAGTTAAAGAACAAAAAAAAAATCCAGAGAAAAACTTGCATGTATGCAACTGATTTTTGTAAATATCCATCTTGCTGTAAGGGTAGCTGCAATCATTTCACAGAAGTGCTTGGGTCAATGCATCACTTACAATTCACGTGTTAATGAAAAAATTTCATCCACACATCCAAGTAAGACTGTGAATTAATTCCAAATGAGTCAGTGAACCACTCATATTAACTACCAGGGGAGCAGTCTACAGGTGAAATACTTATAAAAGCTCTTGAAATATCTATACTTCTTAGTACCTTCTATGAGCATAAAGCCAAGTAAATGTCACATTTTGTCCCCTGTGGCTGCAAAATGCTTCTAAAGATAGGAATTCATTTAGTATAGCATATGCATTTAACATTATGAAGTTGTATATTATTCCTTCAGATGTAGGAAACCTGTATTAAAATCACATCCCTGCAAAAGACATACTGAATTTGATGTGATAAAATCTGATTGCAGGTGACAGGAGATATTTTATTTACTGGTTTATTTTGTTTTATAATTTGTAGGTCATTTACAGTCTGAATTAAAACAACAAATCCAGGCCTCACCCAACCTCAGTTCAAATACTTTGAAATAGATTTTAAACACATCATATTTTCTCCCTCTGTTTAGGCATTGCCAAATACTGCATCTTGACTGGACTTCCAGGAAGGCCCCTGGTCCTTCCCCCATGCCCCAAAGCAGGAGCAAGCTATACCCTGTGTCATTCCTGACAGATGTTTGTCTCTTAATCTTAAAAACCCCAAGTGACAGCGACTCTACAACATCCCCAGGCACTCTGTTCTCATGTTATTCTACATTTGCCTGTGGAATTTTTCCTCAATGTCTAATCCATGTGTCCCTTGCCCCAGTTTAAAACCATTATTTCTTATCCTACTCTCTATGGAGATAGAGAATAGCTTAATAACTCTCTTTTTCCTTTCAATTGTCCTTTAGATTTCTAGTTAGTTATCATACTCCTCTGCTGTCTTCATGGTCTCCTCAGGAAAGGCATTGTTATTTAGCATCATTGCAAAATGAGGAAGCAATATTTTCTGGTAATATTTATGTAATTATTGTCAAGGGAACAGTTTCTCTACTGCATCAGTTTTCTGTAGTATTTGCAATGGGATTATGTTAGGAGAAATGATAAAAATGTTTATTTCTGTAATTCTGTGGGGACAAAACAAAATAAATAAAATGGTCTAATGGGAACAATTTCAAGAGGGGAGACCCTTTAATTAATTTTTTGGGCTGCAGCTAGCTGATAGTTTCTCTCCCAGTCAAACTCCTTGTGTTACCCCAACTGCTGCTTGTTTACCAGGGTAGGAAGGAGTCAAAATAAAATGTAAGAGCAGTGTTTTACAAGTGAGTGTGCAGGGACATGTGCCTGTGCCTGTGCCTGTGCCTGTGCATACACAGCAGGGGATGTTCTGGAAATACTTCTGAAGGTGTTTCCAGCCCCATGTGTGTAAGTCCTGTCAGGTCACTGGGAAAGAACGGTATCTACAAGGACAATATTGATTTCTACTGATTCTTTGGTACCTGAAGCAAATTATTTTCTTTCTCAAAGTCAGGTTTCCATTCATTTTGGCTTACCTGGGCCACCTTTGGCTTACCATTGGTTTACCATTGGCTTGCATGCCATTTGGGATCTAAGGCCTTTCCTCTAGGACAGCACTGTCTGCAGTAGCCTTGGTAACTTGCACATAATTGCCCCCATTCTGTGCTACCATCAAAGGACTCCTTTTGTCCCACCATGTTACAGTTTTGACAACAAATCAGCACTCCAAGGTGAAGCCAGAAAAAATTTTGCATCACAATTTTCTTACTTTTCCTCCCACTGTATTTTTTAGGAGGAGTCCATTATGGTTACATCACGTGTGCCTCCATGATGTTGGGTGTGGGATGTGAAAAGACCTCTTTCATGGTGAGAAGAGCAACTGTAATGAAGCACCTGTAAGTTTATGTTGTGTACAAATATCAAATCTTTGCTTAACTTTTATGTTTTTATTTCTAAGATGTTTTGCAAGTTCCTCTCAAGATGTCTCTTGAAATGTATGGTTTTTAGCTCATTCCTCACATTTCTCGAAATTTAGAGCCCGTTAAAGAGCCAACTTTTCTGCAAGTTGAGTCAATGAGTCATAACAGCCTTACCTTATTTAATTTATAATTGTTATTAGTTAATGATCTTGAAAGTAGTAAAACTAAAATGGCAATAAAGTAAACAGCACACAGAGATTAAACTCAAATGCTCAATAAAGGGTTTTGGTAACTTTACATTACAGATTATAATGGTTCATATAA
Organism: Vireo altiloquus; assembly: GCA_013396875.1. Taxonomy (NCBI): domain Eukaryota; kingdom Metazoa; phylum Chordata; class Aves; order Passeriformes; family Vireonidae; genus Vireo; species Vireo altiloquus. Next base: position 973,764 of record VZRF01009875.1, read on the forward strand.
TTCTTTCTGATATACAGCATTTGGCATCTAAAGCAATTTTTAGAAGAAATTTTACATACAGATATTATTTCAGAAAGAAGCCCGAACTTAATTTAAAAGTGGGACATTGATTGATGAGATTTTAGAGAGCTAACAGAGAAATAAACAATAGAATAGTATTTTAGACACCTTTTTCCTCCTCTACTTTAAGAGGAATACGTAAGCCGCTATTAAGTCTATGTGCGAATTATGTACCTCAAAGAAGACTGCCTAAAACCTGCAAACAGCAGCTACCTGCAAGAATTGCAGATGCAGCCCTTCATGGCCTCTGACACTTCAGCTGTCAACATCAACAGATATTTTGGCAATAGCTGAACTTCCTCAGAAGAGCACAAGACAAGTCATAAGCAATATAAAGAATTTGAAGCCATCCAGAGAGATCTGGACAGGCCTAAGAGGTAGACCTGTGCAAAACTCATAAAGCTCAACAAAGCCAAGTGCAAAGGTTGAGGCAATCCAGAGCACAAGTACAGGCTGGGAAGTACAGGACTGAGAGCAACCCTAAGGAGAAAGATCTGTGTGTTGGTGCAAAAGCAGCTCAATGTCTTGGGAATGTGTGGTCACAGCCCAGAAAACCAACCACATCCTGGGCTGCATCCAAAGCAGAGTGGCCAGCAAATCAAGGAGGAGGTGAATCTGCCCCTCTACTCTCTCTTCATGAGACCCCACCTGGAAGTACTGCATCCAGCTCTTGGAACTCCAACACAAGAAAGCCATGGGCCTCTTGGAGCAAGCCCATAAAGAGCCATAAAGATGTGAAGACAGGATGAGAGGGTTAAGGCTGCTCTGCCTGGAGAAGGGAAGGCTCTGGGGACAAGTTACAGCAGTCTTCTAACACATAAAGGGGGCCTAGAGAGAGGCTAGAGAGAGACTTTTTACAAGGGCAAGCAGTGATAAGACAAGAGGGAATGGCTATAAACTGAAAGAGGCCAGGTTTAGATTAGTTACTAGGAATAAATTCTTTACTGTGAGGGTGGTGAGACACTGGAACAGGTTGCTCAGAGAAACAGTGGATGTTTCCTGGAAGTGTTCAAGTCCAGGCTGGATGGGGCTCTGAGTAACCTGGCCTAGCGGAAGATTCCCTGTCCACAGCAGCGGGGGTGGAACTATTTGAACTCCATGGTCCCTTCCAACACACACCATTCTATCATTCTCATGTATTAACTTCTAATCTTAGCAAGCTTTCTGCATTTTCCCGTCTTTCCTCATGGAAAGATGTGGTAGCATTGTTGAAGGTATCATTCAGTGGCCATCGGAGTGAAACAAAGCACTGAATTGTATGATGATGTACTTTCTTAATTCTCACTTTGCTGCATCAGTTACTTGTTTTAAAGCTACTACTTTCCATCTAGAGCTCTGTATCAGTGCCTGTGTCACAGGGCAATGTGCAACCCAAGAAGCATTGCATTTGCATAACATCGCATGGTTCTTGGAGACTACCCCATTGTCTCAATGTAAATTTCACATGTAAAATTATTTTCACCCACTTTTTACCTGTTGCCCAGAATGGTTATGGAAACTAGATTTCCATAAAGCCCCTGAAAACTGCTTTTGATTGTGTTGGTTTCTGTAAGAGTATAAAATAGTATCCTAACAGGATTTTATGGCTAATCTTTCATGGTAATTATGAGATTTATTTACCTCACTACAGTATGTTTGAAATTGTATTTAAAGATTCATGTGGTGTTTATTCAGTTCCAGCAACAATTTAGTTTTCCACACAGCAGCAAGCCATACTCATAATAATAAGACTCATTTTAAAGTATTGCCAGTACAACAAATAAAATTTACAAGTTGGAAGTGTGTTTATAGTTTGAATGTTCCTTTTTTCTCTTAACCTAACCAAATGAAAACCACTTTAGTAATATATATGTAGTGCTCTGTTTAAAAAAGATCTCCAAGAAGATAAAGATCTTCCTCAAGCCTCCTCTGTTTTGATAAGGATGAAAAGAAATAATAGTTTATTACCAGATTTTTATTTGATTGTCTTTGTAAGAGGCAAGTATTTAAAATAGGGCAGTCAAAGTCTTAGTGCTCTTGTTTGCCTGTTAGGCTGGCACTAGCCTAGACCTAGAGTTTGTGTCCTCATTAGGAGCCAGTGTATTTTTCTGCCAGAAGAAGTGTCATATTTTATGGCAGCAGCCTAAGAAAAGCAAGTAGTTCATTAGTCCACACTAAAATTGAAGGTCATTGCTATCAGACTTTAAGATTCATTTGAGATCAGCTGAAGTTCAAACATCTATCTGAAACACAATAGTAAAAACAAACTGTTGCACTGATCTATAAAGTCCCATGACTCAGAACTTGATCTTTTGTGGTCTTCTGCTACAGTTTTTTGGATGCTGAAGTCAGAAACTAAAGAGTGAGTATAGCTGATAGAAGACAGCTGCCTTCTACCCCAAGGAATGAAAATAAGAAATAACTGCATATATATAAAAGTTTTATTTTTCTTGAATGTAGAGACTAATTTTATAATGTAGAGATCTAAATTAGTAAACAGAAAGATAAAGGAAAGAAGCATGTTATATTTGTCTCTGCTGTTAGCTGACTTAAAGCATCTCAGGTCCAAGTTTCTTTGGAATAAAGCAGTTTATAGAATGTGTGGGTCAGATACTTGAGAGCATATCCAGAACTTTTCTATATTATACCATGACTACTAGGTACTTACGTATATTGCCTGTTAACCAGTCAGAATTTTTCTTTCCTGTGATGAGCCTCACCATTGCTGCACAATGAGAATCATATTTGATTAAAATATCTTTTTTGAAGCATGCAGCATCTGTTACTTCTGCTCTCTGTCTCAAAATTCCCATGGAGTCTGCTGTAATTGTTCATTAGACCTCCCAAAGCTACATTTAATGTAAAACAGCTCCATTAAATATCACTCATCTATTGGAAATGAATTTAATATACAATCCATGTGCAGTGCATGGCTGATTCTAAAGTAATAACTCCTTCCATGCACAACAATAAGCCTTACTGTAATTAGTTTCTTTATATAAAACACTGAATTTAACATCATATTATACTCAAGCAACTCATGTTCATGCTAGCAGTAAAAAACAAACCAAAACCCTAAACCTGAATTCATGTAAATAACTGCTCACTGTAAAGGGCAGATGTCTGACAATGAGAAGAGTCAGACTTTATTTCAAGTCAGCCTCTGAATTTTTATGGTCTTAGGATATTCATTAATATCTATGCTGTAATTCTGCAATATGTAAAAGAGGGATAATGATGTCTGATGACTCTGTGAAAAAGTTTTGTTTTTATTTTACTTGAAATATTATTGTTGCTGTTCTTCAAGGAGTCAACCTATCCCATGGGACAGTGGAGGAGTTTCAAAAAACATTCATTTCATAGAACATGAATGAGAAAGTTTTAAGAGTCTCAGACAGAAGGTAAGTTAAATTGTCAGATTTCAATCCTGCCTGGGACATATCAGGCATGGGAACTGAAAGCACAAAATGTCCTTCTCTGCGCCCACAAAAGGCTTAAGTCAATGGGATATATATATTTCCTCACAAATATCTGCAAATGAACAGGACATTACAGCATTTTGAGTGCTTGATCATTGCTAAAGGATTTTACAGTTACTTGGTTCCTGAGTTTCATTGACCTCAAGTGAGCTACAGCTTACTGTAATTAATAGGTATGACGGTACCAGTGCAAGGATCTTATACAAAAAGAAAAAAAAAATACATGAAAGATAGAATAATGAAATTTCAAATATTACAATATGAAAGTTTAAATGAAGTTAGAAGCAATTCAGTGGCATACCTCAGCACTGGACTTACAGTAGCATATCTGGGACATGAAAAATCTGAGCAAAATTGATTCCTACTAACACTGGTGGTTGTTAAACTTCTTTTCATTCACTTTTCTACCTTACTTATCTCTAGAAAAGGTAAAAGGTAATAAAGAACTATGACTGAAAATTACAGTTGTTCTTACTCATCACTAAGCTTCTATCCAGTATCTTGTCTACAAATCCTAGAAAAATCAAGGGAGAGGAATGCAGTGACATAAATGATGGAGCCTCTTTATGGCTAATGTATAAGACTGAATAGTCAGACTATGAACAGACTATAAAGGCCACCAAAAAGTCTTTACTCACCTAAAAAAGAAAAAAATTAAGTTTGTATCTGATACTGAACCTACCAAGGGAATGCTGGTTACCAGTAAGAGTCTCATTTTATTCCTTCATTTGTAATGTTTAAGATGCTGCCTAACAATATGTTTATCTAGAGAAGAAAATATTTGATGGTTATATTTAGTAAAGGATATGGGCAGTATATGTCATGTAAAGTGTAAGGATATTTTAGGTAAGCAAAAGGAGTTCCGTAGAGAGGAGTGTACTTATTTTTATTTTCTGCTCAGAAATTGTGCATGTATATAGTCTGCCAGCCAGGATCATGGGGCAATTAATTCCAAATATTAGCAATTCAAATAAAATACTGTTTTTTAGGTTTCTAACTTCCCTGAGAAAACTGAAGAAGTCATTTAGTCTTTCCACTCTATGTTGATTTTTCCCCACCATTTTGAGAAACATCTGCATTAGTGGTATTAAAAGCATATTTTTAAAAAATTGTCTCTTAATTCTGTTTCCACCTTCTTAATATTATCAAAAGCAAGGGAACCATACAAAATACTTATAGCCTTAAGGCCAGAGTACTGATAAAACTGATGTGTATGAAAACCTTTGAGACTGTTATTTATTTCAGCAGATTCTGTTTAAAGCACTGTATCCGGAAGGATCTGTGTATTGCTGAGTGACAATCCTTGTCACAACAAGGTTACAGCAGATAACTGCCTGCAATTCTCATTTGCAATGAGTAAGAGAGGGAAGATTAGTCATTCTGATTCTTTCCATCCATCTTTACAGAAGGTACTAACAGCAAGAACGGTTATCATGAACATACAAAACCCACATACATTATTGCAGCGGCACAAATTATTATCAGTATTAAATTCCCTTGCACCTCCACCATGAGATAATCAGTCTCAATTAAAATAATCTTCATGTAGCTACATTGTAGAAAAGGACATTTTTTCAACAGCTAATTGAAATTCAATTCTTAATTGTGATGAGAATATTTTGTAAGTCATTTCATGGAAAACAAGCTGGTTTTGAGTGGGAGAACTAATGGAGCTGCATTTCCAACAGATTTGTGACTTGTCACTTTACTCTCATTTAAAGGAAATAAATATCTCAGGTCACCTTCTGATGCCTGTTGTCACCTTTTCTCAGCATCATCTCAGGATCCTCTGCTTCCTCTCCTGTTCCTTATTTATCTTTTCCTGAGCTATGCTGAGATTGAGTTAGAATTATTCACAGTGGGTAGGCATGAGGCTCTTAATCAGCCAGCTGATAACTGAGTGAAAAGAACTTTTTTTTTTATTTTTTGTCTCTCAGGAGATCAGGAACAGAATCCTGATGAGACCTCACCCCTTTGTAAGACCTGATTGAAATTGAATAACATATATAAAAATATATTATAGAAGGACAGGCAAACGATCATAGAAGGTGAAAGGGAATTCTCACTATCCCTTTCCAGCCCAAACCCAGAAAATGAATGTCAATCACAAAACTCCTCTCTGTGTTGGCTCACAGTGACTTAGATCAGTGGAACAAACACCATGCTAGTCCAACAGGCTGTACAGCTGTTGCAAAGTTAATGCCCTTCAGCACAGCAGTATTTTAGCTGACATGTACAAAAGTTGCATGCACACTACTGTATCTCCAAAGCTAAGCTTGGAAAATTTGATTTCTACTTGGGGAATATTTTTTCCTTGAAACTGGACTGTCTAAAGAACAGTGTAAAGTTATTATGGGGCACAGCACCACTAGCATTGCCATCAAATACAAGACTCCACCTTCCAACCAAGCAAGTGAGTAAGGGCTGATCCCCTTCCAGCAGGGTCTTCCTCACAGTTTACTGTATGGGTCTCTTACCAAAGGTTTTCTAGTACAAGTTAGATCCTAGAAATTTCCAGTTTCCTCTTATTTTCTTTAATAAAGGAAATACCAAAAATACCAGTCTGTTCTGTTCACTGTGCTTCGGTGGTCATGGGAAAGGTGCATATGCTACAAGCAAGCTGCATTTCTCTTGCAGTGTAGTATAAAAGCTCAGGCAGTAAATTGTTAACCATCTTCCCAAAAATGGTTATAAAGGGGATAATTTTGGTTTCTCTTGGTATACCTTCCTATGTTTAGACAATCCTCCTTCTTTAAAAGGCTAAACTTGGAATTTAGGGCAGTAATCAAGATGACCTTTCAGTAAAGGGTATGGAAAGTATTAGCATCTGAACTTCAGCCACATAAATATTTTGCTTTACATTTTTGAAGCTCACCTATGAATCTCCCAAGACAGAAATTTAAGGAACCAATCATAAATATCACAGATAATTTAAAGTCAAACCTAAAGTGCTGTAGCTTCAATCAAAAAGCAAGTGAAGCATAATGACTCAGACAGGTTGTATCTCACAGCAATAAATAAAAAATCCCAGTGTAAAAGGGAGATGGCTTATTTCTGAGGATCTTGATCTACTGCTTGGGAAGTGGTATGGTCATGTCCCTTCCCTGCCACATTCATGTCCCCTCTCTGTCACAGACATTCTGTAGGACCTTATATGGATAATAAACCAGTCTGAACATATAATTAGTATTTCTTTATTTTGAATGAATACTGCAAGTGTAAGTTTATTAAAAATGACTGGTGTTCCCATAGACAGGAGCAAGAAACAAGTGTAGCCATGTGTAGAGATGGAATAACCAAAGAGACACGAGCTCTTTACCTCTCTTGAGTCTTACCTGTCAATGGTGACTGTCACTTGAATGCCATCAGTTTTGGTGGAAGGTGATTGACAGATGAACAAGGTGACATATTTAGGTATGCAGCTAGAATAAACTAATCTACCTGAGAGATAAAAGCGTCTGGCCTAATGTGTTTTACCACAGATTTTGAAAAAATAATTTTGACAATTATTTCCTTTATTTTCTGCAGGTGGGAGGAAAGCTCAGGACAACCATGCAGGGAGAATGATCAATCTTTCCACCACTCCTTGCAAGCACCAAGATGCCATAACTTCACTGGGATCCCTGCCCACTGTCCTTAGGCCCTGGGAATCATTTAAGCTCAAGACTGCTAGGCCTTCCCTTCCTGAGACATGGTGAAGATGTGTTTGGCTTTAGCTCTGCCTTCTTCTTGGATGACTTTGGGCCTGCCATGTGTCTTTGTCTCTTGTGCTGCTCCTGGACTGAGGTTGTCAATGGACAGCCTATCTTTTGTCACCCAGCTCGGGATGCTGCATGCCCTGGTGAGGGAAAGTCCAGCCTGTGCCAAGGTTGCCCTCAGTGCCCAGCTCTTCTGCTCCCAGCCCCATGGAGCAGCCCTGGTCCCTGGCACAGAAGACCTCCTGTGTATGCTGAGCAGGTGTTTTACAGGAGGTAGAGAGATGAGCTTCTTCATGGAACAGTTTACCATCACTGCCTTTAAGCAGTCCTAGTCAAAAATCTTCTCTGTTTAACTTTTTCTGTAAAAATCAAATTCTTTAATTTCAAGGCACTAATTTCTGAGTAGGTTATTTTGGGTGGGATTTTTTGTGGGAAGCTTAAATGGTGATTGTATACAATGGTAAAGTAGCAACTATAAAAATATGTGTGGAATTCTTCATTTCCAAAGATGTTGAAGAACTTTACAAGTTCTGATAATTTTATGCAAATCTCCCACCCCTTTCAAACTGCCAGAGTAGTTCTCCAACACAACTGCTTAAAATAAGTCTAACAGCAACTTTACCAGCTGGACCTAGGCTTTCTCAACGCCTATTTTACAGCTGTCACTAACTTGTGCCAGTGTTGTTTTCATCAGTAACCTATCAAAGCAAAGTTTTCAGGGAATGGCTTGTAGAGCAAACCAAATAACACTTATTTTCTTTGCATCTATCAGATATTAAGAAACTTTCTCATTATCCTAGAAAGAGTAATACAATATAAAAATTGATAAATATTTTTCATGCATCTTTATATTGAGCAGGTACATTGTACTATCTTTCAGAAATCAAGAATTCTGTAGAACTAATTTATTGAACTTTCAACAATCAACAAGTTTTTTCTGTCTCCTGGTCTTTAAAAACATTAAAGGCTCCAATTTCAGAGCAGACAGTAACTTCACAAGTCTCAGTTTGACTCAGTCAAAAAGATGGTGTTCCCCAGGGCACAGTACAGGGGTCAGTCCTATTTAATAACTTTATCGACGACTGGGGTGAGGGGATTGAGTGCCCCCTCAGTCAGTTTGCAGGTGATGAGTTGTGTAGGAATGTTGATCTGCTGTGGGGCTGGAAGGTTCCACAGAGGAATTTGGACAGGCTGGATTTAGGGCCCCAGGCCACCTGTATGAGCTTCAATTTGGTGAAGTGCCAGGTCCTGCACTTGGGTCACAACAACAACCACAGGCCGGGGCAGAGTGCCTGGAAAACTGCCCAGCAGAAAAGAACCTGGCAGTGTTGGTGACAGCAGCTGAACAAGAGCCAGCTGTGCCCAGGCGGCCAAGAAGGCCAATGGCATCCTGGCCTGTATCAGCAGTAGTGTGGCCAGCAGGACCAGGGCAGTGATTGTCCTCCTGTACTCAGCACTGGTGAGGCTGCACCTTGAATCCTGGGCTCAGTTCTGGGCCCCTCAATACAAGAAGGACTTTGAGGTGCTGGAGCATGTCCAGAGAAGGGCAACGGAACTGGTGAAGGGTCTTGAGCACAAGTCTTATCAGAAGTGACTGATGAGCCTGGCGGGGTTTAGACATTTCCTGAAGTATGGAACGTTAAGAAGCCCAGGAAGACAGAAAGGTAGGTCCCATGCTGGCTCGTGTCATCCCCAGTAGTTAGAAAATCCTTATGTTTATGTCTAAGTTGATGCAAAGATTTACTCACATCCTCACAAATCAGGCCATGAAACTGCTCTCCATAATTGACTTGAGTTGTTTTTCCCCTCTGAGGATTCAAATTACAAAATATTGAAACTTAATTAATTTTAAAAGATTATTTTGAACAAAACCATAGAGCTTTAGATGGAGATGGATGGACTTTTCTCTTCATGCAATTACAGTGCAAATAAGATGCAGAACTCTTTCAAGTTACCTGTGAGAAAATTATCTTTGGGCTGAGATCAAGCTGAGAATAACTTTGGAAACAACAAAGGACAAACTGAAACCACAGGCTATACTGAGAAATTATTTTAGTTAGCACATTTTGTTACATGGTGTCTGCTGTTGGAGACACTGATGTATAAAGTGTCAGTTTTGAGACACTTGGGAGGTGCGAATGGAGAGAAACATTTCACAAAGGCCATAAATCATATTTTTCATCATACTTTGCTTATGTATTTTATTCTCTAGATACACCCATACATAGCAGAGTAAGGTAAATTTAAAATTTCAATTTTATGCCAAAATAGCCATCTGTAACTATCCACTGGTGAATCCATATTAGTAGTTGTAATAGAATTGGGAGAGTAATTGTGTGCAGAGTTTTTGATATTTAAAAGGATGGATATGCACAATTTAACTACCTACAAGACACAAGAGACATTCTGCTTCAAATAAATCATGAAAGTAGTAATAGGATTTTTATATTGTACACTGCTTTGCACTGAAAAATATTGAAGAAAATTTTCTAAAGAAATGTTGGATACAGTCTTGTGTATGTGTCCAAGGAACAGAACTATTCAAATTAATTCATCAGACTCTCATGCAGAATAGTAATTCTTAAAAATGTTAAGAAAGGTACCTAGATCATGACTTCAAATTAGTCTGAAACTCGAGAAAGAGTATTACTTCTTCAGGGCGTAGCACACACCATATTAACCAAAAGTAGGCAAATTCACTAGTGTGGGTGTAGCAGAAAATGTAGGAGATAATGGGAATCCTGTTAGAGAACTTAAACCTCCCCAGCTCTCTGACTCAACCACGCAGCAATTAGGATGTGTAGCAAAGAGGATATGTAAATTGTGCACTCTCGTCTGCTGAAGTGGTAATCATATTCCAGCTGGCTACAGATGAAGTGCAGAGTCATGTTTCAAGTTCCAAGGGAAAAAAAAAAAAAGTTTAAAACACTTCCTTACTTTCCTTTTAGCATTTGCTTTTGTCATAGCTTTCAGCAGAAAAAAGCTATATACTGAGATATAAAAAAGCAGATATACAGTCTTGTATATCTCATTTCCAGTTGGTCCATATATTATAAATGAAGCCTAGGTGTTTACCAGCAGGCTTTTGCTTCCAGAGGGCAACAGTGCCTAAATGTGAAGTGAATGCTTTAGGCTACTTTTTCAGTGGTGCACTCTCTTGAGAAGTCTGTCAAGATACAATCTGAGTATAGCTCCCACCTCTACTGTGCCATATGAAATTTACTCCAAAGGACATACATTCTCCAAAGAATTCAGCCCAAAAAAACAGCAAGAATTATTTCAATTTCAGCAGCATGTACTAAGAAATATCTCATTGGTGTATCTGTAAAACACTCTCACAGATTTGGGCTGAGGACCAAGTCTGACTTTTAGAATAGGCTGGCATATTTTTTTCCATGTGGCATTCAACTCCGATATATATGCTATGTTTTGCATTAACTTGGATCAATGAAATATATGTTTTGGGCAAAGGCATACTGGAGGCGGAGTCATTTGCCTGGAAGGTGGCCAATCTCTAGAAAAGAAGACCTTTATCTTTCTACATTTTCACTGGTGGGTGCTGTTGCAACATTTGTGTGAACAGCCTACATATTACTTTTCCTCTTGGTTCTGGGAAGTGTCTAATAATAAAGCCTACATGAGGTCTGTCTCATAATTATAGCTGTCACCACAGTCTTCCCTATTCCCTGGATATTTTAGATCATAATCTGCAAAGCTAAAAGTATCTTAAAGGCTCAAAGCTACTGAAGCAAAAGCACTTAGCATCTACCAAATATCAAGATTTTTAAAGTAAAAGAAAGTTCATCTCTAGCTAAAGGCAACAAAATAATTGAACCACAGAAGAACAGAACATTGTATTTCTGTGGCTGAGCACTAATAAAGGTGTGACAACCAGCTGATGCCTCCAGTTAAATATAATTTTGAAAAAATCATATATCTTAGCAAATGAAACTCTTTTACATAGGAGAATTCCTATAAATTTTGACTCAGAAATTTGTGACTAGGATTTTTTAAAAATTCTTAGTAGAAATAGAGTTATGTTTCAGATTAAAACAGTTTTTCAATCATTACTATTAGCTATTTTATGTTGGTAGTGAGACAAACACATAACAAATAAAAATTAAAAATATCTTTCCCAGAGATTAGTCCTGACTGACAACAGAAATATGGATAGACACAGGTGATTGGGAAGAGTTTTCTACAGCACAATTTGGCTTTTTAGTAGACGTGACATTCTTGTTTATTTCATATTTATAGAAAAGTATAAATAATCTTTATATCAAGAAGATAACCCCTCTGCAGTGGCTTTCACCCAAGTGTCTTTACTAACTCAGACAAGTCTGAACATTGCTTCCTGTAAGTTTTAACCTCTGCTCTTGGCTAATCTGCTCCAAACAGAATGACTTAGAGCTGAATAGATGATATATATGTGCACCTTCATATTATTCTAATATGTAGCACATTTTTCTCAGAAAAGCTCTCCTTCTGCAGCCACAGACTTCGGAGCTAAATGCAAGTCAGTGCCTTCCAGACCGGGGAGGTACATACTTGTCAGAACCCTAGAGGGCAGTGGGCTGGGTGATGGGGGATAAAACTGTACCAGATGAATGCACTTGCACTGGGAGCATGGGAAGCAGGGAGCTGGTTGTTAAGAGCTTGGCAGGGCATCACTGGTATTTTGGTGGGCTTCAAATGGCTCTTTCGTGCTGGGCAGGAGAACAAAACACAAACCTTCTCTAGGTGCAAATCTTCTGTGCCATATGGGTTTAGACAAGGGGCAGTGAAGCACTGTTAGTCCTACAGTTTCCATATGAATATAGGCCAGAATGTTTAGGTATTGATAGATAAGGAAAATTAGGTGCTTAGGATAGGCACTGCAATCAATCTGTTAAAATACCCTGTGGCCATTTAATTAATTATCCAGTATCTAGGAGTAGCTTGAGTATCCTATGATTAAAAGGGGAAAGGGAGGTGAGGCTGGTAATAAAATACAATAACATTTAACAGCTTCATCTTGTATTCTCTGAAGCTAATGACAAAGCTTCTAGCTTGTGTACAGGGTTAGTTTTTATTAAGTCATAGAACACAACAGAAATTTTCTTCAGATATTTTAGTAATTGTCAGCTGTCTCATAAGGTAAACATGTAATAGTCAACAGACATAATTTTACCATTTAAGAGGGACACGGGATTCCTTTACAGATTATCATTGTTAGGTTATGTCTTACTCTTTTTAAGCATTGCTAAAACTATTTTATTATTGTGGTCTTAACTATTTGAGACCCACCACACCATTTAATATGATGCTCCTTGCTCATTTGATTCATCATTTTTGTGGGATTTTTAAGAAAGCATATTGTGATTTTAGTGTAAAAATCCTTTAATAGATGTAAAAATTATAGACATGGAAGATTTTAATGTTTTAACTCAATGCAGTGTTAGCTCCAAAAGCTTTAATGAAACATGATCATGTTGGACTAGCATTTTTCTTGGTGCCTATATATTAATATGAGAAATATTATTACCATAAGAAAGATCAACTGATGTGCACATATTTTATTACTAACTTAAAAATATTGTAGTTATTTATACTTGGGATAATAAAACAGATTTCATGAAGAAACCAAGGCAAGTTGTGACTTGGGATTTGTCTCAGTTATATTTATGCAATTCACTCCCAGAATCTACTCATAAAGGAGGGAATTATGAGCTGAATAGACATACTTTAGATGATTGTGGAACAAAAACACAAATATAGTAAACACTTCTGTCTGTGGTTCATTATGAACAAACTATCACTTTTGTTTCATAGTGTCTCTAGTGTCTCTTTCTCTAGACTGCAAACTACATGCTAATAATTTTATTAGTGAAGAAAAAACATCACAGTAATCAAGCAAATCAGAATTCCAGTCTTTCACTTTCTTATTATTAATATATTAAAACATAACCAATACACACTAAATCAGTGTTTAGGGAAGCCCAAACACTATAGTTCTGAATTGGCTTTAGCCTGTTTTCATCTAAAAAAGTAAAGAGTACTCTTGCAAAAATAAAAAGATATACCTCTTAAATTTCTGTGATTGACTGCAAATTTCCCTCAAACTAGCACTGACATCATAAAAGTTCCACAAAATTTCTTCTGAGCTGTGTAATATCTGATTACACACTAGGGCTTATTGCTTTGTTGAAGATAACTAGTCAGGTTAACTTTAGAACAGCCTAAGATGCATGTGTTAAAATAAATCCTTTGTCAAGTCAAAATTCAGTGTAACATCTCTTGATTACAACTGAACATGTTTCAGGAGTGTAGGCAAAGTCAGATTTGAGTGGACAGATTTAATTGCTTGCTTTAGGAAGAAGATGGCGAGTCAAACCTTATCTTAAAACAAGTCAAGAAAAATCTTCAGTGAAATATTTACCATTTTTATAGGTGCAGACCTAACTTCTGTGTGCTTAACAGTCTCAAGCCCACAGTATTCTTAAACACTTCAGTAGAATTACTGCATATTTGCACTTGCTTCAGCTGAAGAATATATGGGTTATTTTCCGTACATAAGGAACAGAGCTCATGACCCTGATGCATTTGGAGCAGTAAGTACTGCTTACATTGAATTCCTATCATAGCAAATGTAGGGTGGAGTGGACATCCTCTGGTCGAAGTGCACTGAATGTGTATCTCTGAGAACACAAAGTCCCAGCTGCAGCCACTGATTACATTATTGATGAAAGTCTCCTTGCATTCACTGATTCATTTAAACAGGATGTTTGCTATGTAGATCAAAAAAATCTTTCCTGGTTAAGTTATTTCTGATAAATATTTTTACTGGTATATTTAGTCTGATTTTTTGTTCATAAATTAATTTGCAATAATTTATCTTTGGTGTATATGAAATATTTTAAATAAATCAGGCAACGGTTTATGAAAATACATGTGGCCTCATATTCCCTGCCATCCCAATTTGATTCAAAGGTTTCTTATTTGGCACACTAGCTAAACACAATTTAGTTTTAACTGGTGCTTCCATTTCTAGGCCATTCTCTACTTCCCAGTATTCCAAGACGTTTTGATCTGAACAGGCAGGTTTTTCAGTGCAAATTCTACTCCTCAGTTGCTGCTACAAAACCAGAAAATTTTTATGGAAGCACTTGTTGGAGAAAATATTTGTTTATACTGCAGTGCCACTGCTGGCTTTCTTTTTGTTTCTCTAACAGTTTTATCTAATTTTGTTCTATTGTTCTGTACCTACAGAATGTTCCCCAGACCTGTGCATTTTCTGTTCAGATGATGGTTTGATGAATATTTGAACTCATTATTTCCATTTAATTACAAGAGACAGTCAGTTTTAAGCTTTCTTCAAAAGAAAATGAAGAAGTGAAAAACAATTTGGTGTAACTTTGGAAGAAGGAGAGTTTACTCTGGATGTGTGAGATTTGCTTAATAAATTGTTTAGAAGATTTTGCTATTTTAAATTAATTTCTGCTAACAGAAAATAAATTCCAGGACTGGAAAAGATGGCAGGTACATTTTAATTAAAACATTAGGTATGGCTGAATAACTTAAGAGATTTTAAGCCTGAAGAAACTTAACTCTCTCTCTCATACATGTAGAAGGAGAGATATGAGAGAGATTCAAGTAACACTTCACATGAAATCCCAAGTGCCTACTAAGCTCTGAACAGTAACAAATATGTATATATAACACCTGTGTTTTCCAAGTAGAGTCTTACTTTTACAGTTTAATCTCTCATTTTTAATCCCCCTTATTTTTTTCTAAGTGCTACAGTTAAATTCCTGACATAATGAACTTTATCTTTGAGAACAGCAAGATGACACTTCATCCATTTTATCACTGCCCTATGAATTCACTTTTGCATGCTAAATCCAAGAAAAAAGATATTTTCCTGTATAACATCTTCAGTCTATCTCCCTGCTCTATGAGAACTAGACACACTCTGCTTAAATCAAAACACCCAAGTGGTCCCCAGAATGCATCCTGTGAAATGAAGAATGTCAAGGCTGTCCTTGCAGAAGATCTGTTCCTCACTTCTGGTGAAATTTTTCTGGGAATTCACCAGTTGTTTGTGCTTTTATTTTGTTGTTAAATGATAATAACACCTTTGATGAGGCCTTTCAATGTGTTAGTTTTCAAAGAGTAGGTCTGTAGATACTGATGAATTCCCAAGTGTGCATGAATGCATATACTATGGTGCAAGTCAAAGAAGTGCACTCGATATCCAGCAGCACAGAGCTCTAGTCAACAATTTTAGAGTGAAATAGCATCAGACTGTGACTATACTGGTCCTTTCAATGGAAGATGTGAAGCCCATTCTGTAACGCTCATTATCTGATACTTAAAAAGCAGGGGATTGTCATAACGAGGATTCAGGTCAGCCCACGTTCCTTGCAGACATAGTCTGGACAGGAATTTCATTGTCTGCCTTCAAATACTATCAGTAGTCACTTTGATTTTACTGACACTTGACACTGGAAATGGCAGGACAGAATTCAGAACAAAAGGAATAAAGCTTACCTTTTTTTTTNCTGCTCAGGACACCTGATATAGAGTAGGAAGCCAGTGCTAGGGATGTAGGCTTCCAACAGGGAAAAAATAACCAGTGTGATTTTACTCATAGGAAATGCAGGTAATAAGGGTGTTTAGTACTGAGATGCTGCAGTCAGTGTGTTCAGGACTCAAGGCACAGGTGTATTCCTGGGTCCACAGCCACTCTGACAAGAGGCCTTTTCTTCCATGTTAGAAATTATGGTCCTTACCTCTGTGCTTACATCACAAATCAGAAACAAAAATGTTTAGACCTGGAATGCTAGCTTTTATTTTGTTATGTGGGTGTCTGTTTTTACCTCTGCTACCTATCCTTTTCTCCAAACTTTATTGACTTTCTGTCTGCCTTCCATTCAGGAGAACGTCAGCCAGTGCTGTTCTCTGCTTGTTTTTCATCTGCCTGGTAAAATACACTCATTCTTCCTGTGCAACAGTACACCTTTAATGGGAGAGTGCAGTAAACATCTCCATGATTCAAACTGCAAATAGTTCTGGCTCTGGATGTTAATTGTTGCTAATGCTGATTCTTCTGATAGCTGAAGCCTAGAGACCAGGATGATCACTTGCATTCGATTTCAGGGATAATTCACTGCACTATTAAATAAACATTTGATTGCATTGACCATGCCTGTAAAATAATCTACTGACACAACATTTTTCTGGAAGTATTTGAATTACTAATTCAAATTAGAATTTGAAATATTCAGATTAGAATTTGAAATACCTTCCTTTTCCCACTTAGATGATTGACTTTCCTTAACCATTTTCTCATCTCATTCTAAAATGAGCAAGCTGTTGTTCTGCCCAAATAATGAAAACTGTACTTTTGAGTACTACAGACATTTAACATATATTTTCTCCAGGATAACTTTAACAATGTGATTCTACCTAAATACCTAATCTTGTCCTTGAGGAATACTAAAGGCAAAAGCATACTACAAGAATAATCCCCAATTTCTTAGTAGATACATATTTTATTTCTTAAATAACAGGCATTAAAAATATTAATTATCTAGCAGTCTGTTTAAAATATTTTTTCTTTTTTTTTCTTTCTTAATCAAAGTTTCCATCTTGCTTTAGTGATTAGAAAGGTACTATGCCAACAGAAATTGCCTTCATTTGTAATATTCATAGTAAAGTACCTGCATGATTATGCAGGGCAACATAACGTGACTTAGTATACAAGTCCCAGTAAAAATTGTACAGTAGTATTCATTGTTGTAAGGTCCAGTGATTGGCCTAACAAAAGCTGTATGAAAAAGACAATGATGACACCTGGTCCAACATCCAGTGGAATTAATGAATATCAGTCTTAACATTGGATGAGCTGTGTTTACCCAGTTTTGGAAACTAATCTCCTTCCTAGGATTACTGAGCTCCATTCCATTCCTCTGCATCCCATTCTGGCATTGACAAAAGAGGACACTGAGGTGTAACTCACCAAAAAGGCAGTAAATGATTAATTGCGGTGTTTTCCTACAAAGAAGTTCACGGCTCCCTCAAGGAGATAAAATCTGTTGAATTACATAGAACTTCAACCAATTAAGGCTCAGCTCTAGTTCCCCTAAAACCAAATTTTTCCTCTAGCTTAAATGTGAGCTGATCCAGAGCTTAAAACCATAAACTGTAAATGTTGTTCTCCGTGTGTGATTGCTTCCAACTGTTCTTTTAACTAGCTCATGTCACAGACAACAATTAGCAGCCAAGTTAGTTGAACAGGCTGATTACCACTTTCCAAATGAGAATTAGTGCATCTTGTTCAGCTTTTTGGTTTTATAGCCAGTTTTAAAACTGTGATCTTACTAGCTTGTTCCATTAATCTGGCGAGGGACAGGCACAGAAAAAGTAAAGGAGGACCAAGTCTTGTTGTAATTGGAAGTCCCAGTTAACAGTTTTGGAGGCAGATCCAAACCCATTTTCCCTGTCTCTGGATCTTGGTTAGAAAACTGTTACGACCATTTTCCACAACTGTTGCATATTCTATTAACAATAAAGCCCAGAACTGGCCTCAAATATGACTGTTTAAGTCTTATCCATATAAATGAGAGAGTCATTTACGTGAATGAACCAGCATTCAAAATGAGGTGCATGCTCTCTGGAGATGCTGGTATGTATTACTGAGAATTATTAGACGTGTATGTAACCTGTTGTGGCAGGCAGAGGGTGGGTGCCACAACCTTCCGGAAGCGTCTCCTTATGAAGCTGCTCGGTGGTGCCTTGCTCGCGCGCACACACACACACCAGACAGCCTCACAGATGAGTCAACAGCGAAGAGATGCAGGAAAGGTCTTTGTGACCTGGGAATTCACCAGTTCCAGGGGGATGTTTATTGCAGCAGCACACGTGAACGGGTCCAGGGACGAAGACAAAGACAATGGGCGGGTCGAGGTTTGTATACAGAGTCGGTAGGGGTGGAGAGAGAACACCATAGGCCAATGATCTGAAAGCATGAGAGTGATACACAGGCAGGGCCAGGGTACAGGAGCCAATGGGGAAATAGAGAGGGAGTGGCTGAGGAACAAGAGCCAATGGAGAAGCAGGGAAGGGAGAACATTCTAGGCTCAGGACATATATGGCAAAAAGGGGCGGGGAGGCCAATGGGCCAACCAGTCAAGCAGAACTGGTGTACATTAACATAATACAACAAAGGACCCTGGGAGAAAGCTCTTTCTGTCACCCTGACCTGTGGAGTGTCTCTTAAGGTCTGTCCCTCCAGAGGATCCTCATGGTCCCTTGCTTAATAGGCCTGCCAGCCACCAAAACTTCAAGACATTCCTAAGTTTAAGTTTGTATTTTTAAAAAGACCTGAATGGCCTGTGATTTTTTTGTTTGTTTTATCAAATAAGCCTTGAGTGTTCTCAAGTGCCTTTACATTATCTTTGGCTGACGCAAAAGTGAAATATGGTTCCTCTGGAAGATTCAATGACAGCAAGTAGGACATATGGTTACCAGGGAAATGGAGCATTCACTAGTCAGATGCTTGGTTGACTTGTATAATAAATAGCTCACTGAGCATATGAATTGTATCTGGAAAAATGATTAATCTTTTAGCACTATTAAGAACAATTCCAAATCTATTCATGTCAATAATAAACCTTATATCAAATTTGTCAGTGTCTCCAAAACTAATACAAAATTCAGTAGCATGTAAGTCACTTTGCAGGTCTTGATGCACAATTGGAAATCAATGACTGGTTCAATGAAGTTCTGTCTGTGTATATGAGAAAAAAATTTCAAGTATTCAAAGGATGAAAACACCATGAATTTTAAAATATAGTGATCCACACCTTTTTTTTTTTTTAATTTGGAAGTGATCAGGTGTAATATACATATCAGCCATTTGAAGAAAAGGTAGATCTTTCCATTTGCTCTAAGGAATTTCTGATAGTTTTCAAGTCATATACCTGCAAGTATTTTCATGTGTTTAGTAAATAACATATATATATAAATAATTTATATTATAACATATATATAAAAATAGTTTATATTGTACTATAATATAAATAACTTACAACACTATAATAACTTATAATACTATATATCACCACAGGCTGGGGATGAACAGATCCAGAGCAGCCTTGCCAAGAAGGACTTGGGGGTGCTGGTGGCTGAGAGGCTGGACATGGCCCAGCCATGGGCACTCACAGCCCAGAGAGCAAAATGTGTCCTGGGCTGCATCCAAAGCAGCGTGGGCAGCAGGGCCAGGGAGGGGAGTCTGTACCTCTGCTCTGCTCTTGTGAGACCCCACTTGCAGGGCTGCATCCAGCTCTGGGGGTCCCAGCAGAGGGAGGACATCAAACTATTGGAGCCAGTCCTGAGGAGAGATGCAGATGACTAGAGGGATGGAGCCCCTCTTCTATGAAGAAAGAGTTATGAAGTTTACAAGCCCATGTAGTGATAGGACAAGAGATCAGGTTTAGAATAGCTATCATGAAGAAGGCCTTTACTGTGAGGATGGTGAGGCAGTGGAAAAGGTTGCCCAGATAAGCTGTGCATGCCCCATCCCTGGAGATGTCCAAGGCCAGGCTGGATGGGGCTCTGAGCAACCTGGTCTGGTGAAAGGTGGCCCCACCCACAGCAAATGGGCTGGAACCTCATGAACTTCAAGGTCCTTTCCAACCCAGGCCTTTCTGTGATTTTATTTTTACACCCATCTCTGAGCTGAAGACAACTTATGCATAGTATGCTATTCAAAGGCCAACCAAGAAGATAGCGGGCAAGTTCTTTTTCTTTTATAGAAAGTGCTCTGGGAGCTTTACTGTACATACAGGTCACTGGCATGGTAAGCCTCCAGAAAGTCATTTGTCTTCATGATCTACTCTGCCCCATAATCTATCCTGCTGAGCTACCTTGTTGTTGTAGGACCAGATGGTAATGCTTTCAAAAGTGTTGGTAAATACTTTTCTGAAGAGACCTCTAAAATACTGAAAGGAAGCTTTCTACTAATAAGGGAAGAAAGGGGTGAAATATTCAAGTGTATTGATTAGTAGTAAAGCCAGTATGAAAAAGATGGGGTTCTTAAATATCTATTTCTTTTTCACAAGTAATCTGTAATTTTACCTCATAAGAAGATAGTCTTTAATGGCTAAAGTAATTGAAACAGGTTATGTGTTAAAAAGAACCTGTTAGAAAATCTAAAATTCTATGTAGGCATTTCAATCAAATTCAGAGTTTGTGAAGCATCCTACTAAGGTATAGCCAAAACTGCTATGATGATTTATATTAATAACTCCTGTAAGATTCTCATTAAAGCTTTCATTTAAATAGAGATTGAACTAAGAATATATTAATGCAGAAAATCCCTGTGTACTGAGTAGTTATGAAAAACAAATGAATATCAATTTCCTCAGTAATGTTTTGTTACCTATAGCTGTCAAAGAATGCCTGGTGAGCAATAAAGGACATAATATTACATATCTGAATAGCAAGATCAATCTTGAAGAACAGTGAACTTTAGTAACCATATCTTTATATAGAGAGTTAAGCTCCAATATATAATAATTTAGTGACTGAAGGTTAGAAGCTGAGCTGGAGCAAGTATGCAGTGTAATAGCAAACAGACAACCAGGAACTTCTAGGACTTTTTCCACAACAAAATCCTCAATATCAAAATTCACTGAGACCAATTTTCTTTCCAAATACATTATAATGCAGGAAAGATTTTTTAAAAATCTATGTTGAGTCTAAGGGGCAGATTGGTTGCACTTGCTGCACAAATGCTATGCTAAAAGGCTGATTCCACAAAAAAAGAAAAAAAAAAAAAGGAATAATATCCTTGATATTGGCAGCTTGATCTTTTGACCTGATTTTTCTTCTTACAACCGTCATATGGCAAAAGCTAAATTGAATATGGAAGATCAGTGTTTCCAAGAGAGCAGGGTTTTCTTTCTTCCATTCCTCTGGAACATGTCTCCTTTATATGGCTGAATTCAGATTAGTCAGTCACGTCATCAGGTAGCACAAACCACCAAAAAGTGGACATATTTTTGGCAATTAACAGCCCTGGGTCCTCTGTTGAAGCCAAAAAAACCCAATTTATGTTGAGCCCAGAAAGAGAAGTTTAACAAACATAACCTATCAGACTAGAGAAGAGAGCAAAGCTCATGTCACAGCAATAATCCTTCTCAGGTGCTGCTGGTTAAACTGTCAGGCATACTGATTTTGCTGACATTTTCTCAGGATTTCAGCAGAAATTGCTTTTTCAGTCCATGCCATTTATTACCCTGTTAAAACTTGAATGCTATTATCAAGCAAAAGAAACCTCTCCTTTTCTGTCAGAGGTGAGGATTGTTTCTCTTCAGAAATTATCTGCCCAGGTTTTTCGGAGCATCTTGCAGGACCTTAATCATTAATTTCAAAGCCATCGATTAAAAAAACATCAAGAATTCTAAGCCATATGTGGATGTTCTGAGCACATTTTCTGGACCATACTTAAGTCGTCATAAAGAATTAAAATGATTTTCATAAGCTAAAATAAGTTTTTCTTTTTCTGATTGTGCCAAGTTTATATTCCTGGGGATAAAGCGGTTCTGATGCTCAAGGTAACATGCTAATGGGGTTTTTCTTCTGATTTCCACAGACAAAAGCTGTAGTAGAATAATTAGTTTAGAGAAGCTATCTACTTCCAAAAGCTGTTGGAAATATAGGAAGAAAAGTAGTGAGTGATAGCTTTTGGTTTTCCAGTGTTTCCCTGTTAACAAAGACATTTTCCAGAGTATCAGGTAAGTGCTGGCAGCATCTCTTTGTATCTCTTCACTTTCATGTCTTTAGAAAGTAAAATGTAGATGTTAATCTAAAACCATTAGCAATGTATCATGGGCTATATGTACCAGGCAGCACTTATATTGGTAATTCCCCTGTCAGTGTTGCTTTTCTTATTTGCCAGCCAAAGTGGCTGCTTGACACTGAATTTTGTTAAAAGACTGTCTAAAAACTTAAAGTATTTCTTCACCTAGTCCTATTGCACTAAACAGCTATTTTATAACAGTGCATATTTTTAAAAGAGAAGATTTTCAAGAGCAGTGTGCTCAGCTGTTACAAATAAATTGGAAAATGGGAACATAGAACACACCTGTAAAAGTTCTGCCCTGGATACTCCATTAATAAAAACAGGAATTAAGAAAGTGACTTCATTTTCCATCCAGCAGTGATCAAAGTCCATTGGTTACTCTCTGCATTCACTGGTGTTTTGATTTTTTATCATTGCAATTGTCAAATACCTCCCTCCTATCCCATTACTCATCTCTCCTGTCATTAGTCAATGGCATGCTGTGGAGCTTCACCACAAGAAAGGGGAAAGTGTTAAATGAGAGTATCTCTCTTTTCCCTTCACTTCACGCATCTGCACGCTTTGCTTAATTGCAAAGCACAGTTTGCTTAATTTTTATTTTTAGATGATCAGATATTAATCCATTTTTTGGCTGTTGAAAATGTGTAAGATAACACTTCTGTTCCTTGATTCTGAATCTGCAAACATACCCACGTCTCATGCAGTACAAAACAGCATCAAGAAAAAGCATACATGAAGTATTTGAGACCTAGATACTTATTTTCCAATAGTAATTTTTCTGTCTGATTGTTCTCATTACTCTTGTGACAGTGTTTCATTACAATTTGGCATGAGAAAACAAAAAGTATTGCAATTTCCATATGTCTTGTACATTTGTGGGTTTCTGGTATTTGTAGGCTAGAATACACTGCTGTTTGTAGTCAGAATTTTCAGAAGACTGTCTTGAAACCTGAGGTTCTGTCATTAAAATATGGTGCTGTCTTAAAGCAGATATAATTCATGGCAAGAATATGCTGGTTAGAGGGTTAATGTGAGCTAGCCTATTTCATGTAAGATTAACAGAGGAATAAACTGAAAATACATGCAACACTGATGTGAAAATGCTAAAAATAATAACATTCAAATTTCTTCTTTTAAATTATACATCTTCTGATACTTTAACAGGCAGAACCTAGTATTGGGTGACAAGGTTTAGTGGCAGGGGGCTACAGGAGTGGCTTCTGTGAGAAGCTGCCAGAAGCTTCCCCCTCGCCTGATGGAGCTAAGGCCAGCTGGTGCCAAGATGGACCTGCCACTGGCCGAGTCCGAGCTCATCAGTGATGGTGGTAGCACCCCTGGGATAACAGAATTAAGGAGGAAAAGAACAAAAAAGGGTGACTAGAGCCAAGGAGTGGAGTGAGAATATGCCACAGGAGCAGCCCTGCAGACACCAAGGTCAGTGCAGAAGGAGGGGCAGGAGGTGCTCCAGGTGGCCCAGCAGAGATTCCCCTGCAGCCCATGGTGAGGCAGCTGTGCCCCTGCAGCAGCCCATGGAGGTCCACAGGGGTGCAGAGATCCTCCTGCAGCAGCCCATGGAGGTCCACAGGGGTGCAGAGATCCCCCTGCAGCAGCCCATGCAGCAGGTGGATGCCCAAAGGAGGCTGTGATGCCATGAGAAGCCCATGCTGTAGTAGGCTCCTGGCACTCGTGGACCCATGGAGAGAGGAGGGTTGAACCCTTGCTGCTGAAGCAGGTTTGCTGGTTGGACCTGGGCCTGTGACCGTGTGAAAGGGACCTGTGCTGGAGCAGCTCTTGATAAACTGCAGCCCATGGAAAGGACTCATGTTGGAGATGTTCCTGAAGGGCTGCCTCCTGCAGGAGACACCTTAGGCAGGAGCAGGGCCAGAGTGTGTGGAGTCCTGATATTCACAGTGTCTCAGAGGGCATGGAGCTCACTGGTTTTTGTGTCAGCTGCCTCTGCTCATCTCAAAATCAGTATACAGAAATCCACACTGAGAATTGAGATACCATCTTCCTATTTCTCTGTTTTTTTCCTACAATATAAGCACCGTTCATGTCAAAGGCTAGCCACACTTCCATGAGGTGGATGCATTCTTACTGTGAGAATAAAATGGCTGTATAATGTCAGTGGGATTTTTAGTATCCTGATATTTACGAGCACCCGAACATGTCTGGCCAAGAATTTACAGCAAATGAGTGAAATTATTCTCATCAATGTTGAAACATATGCTGATTTTCTTTTCTCATCATCTTCAGTAGCCATGCAGAAGGAGCTAAAAGGGTTAAAACTAACATTTCATTCCCTTTGTGCAACAGAGAAACCATTAAGCTAAAGGGAATTACAACTATTAATGCTTTGAACTTTCCAAATTGCCTGCAAATGCATTTTGCTGCAGATCTTGTCAAAAATCTCAATAATTTCAATACCCAGAGGTTGGGCAGGCAAGAGGAGGATGGTCTGGGAGGAGGAGGAGGTTTGCCTGGGTAGCCCAGCAGAGCATGATGTATTATACTGCACTCTGCTGATCCTGTTCTGGGAAGAGGGTTGGGTATTACTCACAGCAGGTCTCAGGCTAGTGGAAGCTATATTTTTTGAAAGGGCAGATTAACAATCAGAGGACTTTTTTTTTCTGTCAGCTTGATGTGAGGGGTTTTTTGATGTTTATCATCAGTCTGTTTGAAACTCCTCTGTCAGGCATTTTGGATGCTAAAATAAGCTGTGAGGAGGTGGGCTAGTGGTGAAAGAACAAATAGTAAAAAGATGTGCATGAGAGACAAATGGAGATCTCTGTCACATATCACAAAAAGTGCAATAAAAAAAGGTGTAAAAATGGGTTTTAAAAAGTCTGCTAATTTTAAATGTTTTCCTACTTCTGGTGATTTCTTCCAATAGCAAGATTTTTTTTTCACATTAATTCTTACATAATTGTAGATATTTTAAGTGGGTCCCCTATAAGTGTATTTGTTTAAGCTTTCCCCTAAAAATATTTATTCATATGTAATAAATATAAGAATTCTTTATGAAGTGAATAAAAATTATGAGATAGTTTTACCAATATTCTAATACTTTCCAGATATCAGAAATAGAAAATGAGAAGTAGAAAACTATAAGATGTGCATGACTCCTTGATGTAAAGTGAACATTGGACAGCATTATTTATTGTCTCTATCATAGTTTAGTCCCTCATAATATTAGAAGAAATTTGTTTTATTACTGACTCATTCAAGCTTTTAGTCTGTTCTTTTGTGTTGTATTGAGAAAATATGTTACTGAATACACTTAAATCAAATTACTGTGCATTTTTAAAGAGATCTTTGCTTTCTGTTGAACCCAGAAAATAAATTTATAGAAATACTCTATGCTATTGCCTATATATATAATGCAACTGAATCATAGATCTCATCTTTATTATTGGAAAAAGCTTTTCAGCATTCAAACTTTAATGTTGAAAAAGCTTGCAAAAAATTACATTTCCATAGAAAGGTGAAGGGGCATAAGAATTTTCTTTTGTCTGTCAGTACTATGAAGCATGAGGTGAGTGGTTAGATTGCTAAGGTTTATGCCTAACATATATTTAGCCTAATTAGCAAATGAGGTCAGCAGTTAGAGAGCTGAAGGGAATCAGTGCATGAGCCTAGCTATGTTGTAAAGGTTATAAGGAAAAAAAGCACAAGCTAAAATCTTTGCATTAGCCTTGAATTGCAGTGGTCAAATGCCAGGGAAAAAAAAAAAAAAAAAAGATTTCTACAAAGCTTCCTCACAGAGGACAGAAAAGCCATTTGATCAATGGCTTTGATCATTGCAGTGGCTGATCAGCAGGGTAATGATACGGGAAATTGCATATTAATTGAACACATCCCACACATCATCTGCTAAACTGGCCTCCATCTGGCTGGTGGGGTGGGGAGGGAAGTGGGGGTGCTCTGTTCTCTCTTGGGGGAGTCACCACAGGCTGCCTCCTTGGTGCCAGCAGAACCTGTGCAAGCAAACAGCACAGACTTGATCCCCATCACTGTTTGAGGTTTGAATCCTCATTTTGCATGGTAGTGTACAACTTCCCTGGCTCCTCCATCACCTGCAAACTAAGCAGGATAGATGGTCTAAACCCCTTGAGCCACCCATCATCTTCCGTAGTCCTGGAAATACTTCAGAGAGTTCTATAATCCAGTTTCTGGACACGAATCACAGCAGGAGAAACATAATATAAAGGCATAAAAGAGAAGCTGTCTTTAACGAGCACATGGCTCTCTGTCATAACAAATTACCCTGTGATTCTCATGATTAATTGTGCTGCCACTTGTTGTATGGCAGCACAGTAATGCAAGCCAAATAGGCACAATGCAAGACTGTCTGCAAAATTAGTAAGCTTTTTAAATGTAATATTTATCACTGTCTGCCAGATGTGACAATCCTTCGACATGTATGTGATCCTGCCTGCAGTGTCCTGAATTAAAATGGATCATATAGAGTCCTGGTTCAGTGCAGGACTAATGAACCTATGCAAGCTGATGAGCCAGAAGGTGCTACAAATTAAAATGAATTTGTGCCAATCTCTCTTGAGCTATTTATGATATTATTGTGTTCCACTCTGCCTCTTTTTAAGATATTCTGTCACCATGCTTTTCCATGTGCGTCATCTTCTTTTATTCTTTGCATACATTTTCTTGCAATTGAGATATTTTTTCTTTCTTGTACCCAGTACTTATATTTTGCACCTGTTTCCCGATTACTAATGCGTTGCTATTAAAACTGAGTCACAGTAGCACTACAGAAACCCCAGTCCAAAGGGTCCAAATTCTTTGCTGAAATCAAAGTGTTGGTTATGTGTGAGGATTGCAGATCAGCCCCAGGTACTCTACTTCTTGGGCTTACAGCATGATCACTGTATATCAGGTAATAAACTATTGAGATATATATTAAGAGAAGCATATAATGTGAGCAAAAATATTTCTAAACTACCACATCATGCTGCCTATTAATAGCTCATCACCTGCTGTCTTCGATTATGTTGCTTTTCATACTTTTTCAAGGGAAATGTCTCAAATTTTTCAGAGGTAAATATAAAAATTAGGTCCATGATGGACCATGTTTCTGGAATGTTATTAGGAATCCAGATAGCCTTTGAAGATTTGGGCTTTCATATTCACGGAGCTTTGATCTCCCTGGGGTCCTACCACTTGAAGGACTATCCAGACAAACTGTGCTTTTGAGAGATTCTCTTTCTAACATTAAGGGAGTCTATAACCTCAGGTTCTGGAGTAGACACAAATATTTTTGCTCTCCAGCCCGACTAACTGCTCAACCACTGAACGTTTTTTCCACTCCATGGAAGAGCAGGTCAGTAACAGAGTGATGCGGGTTTGTCTGAGCGCTGCAGGCACTCAGCTATGCTGCAAGTCACACCATCTGCTTTTACACAACTGTGTCTGCAGACCTAGGAGGGCAAGATTTTTAATGGTCTGCTCAGCAGAAAAATGTGGTGTTTCCAATGAGTAAACTGCAAAAAATCAGGACAAAGCGGTTTGCAGGGTTGTATAGTATAGCAAACTAGAACTGGTTTAGATGGACCAGAGAGACCATGATCTGTCTAAAAGAAATTCAACTTGTAATTCTTCTGTCAATAAAAATTATATAAAGGACTATGTTTTTCTGATCAAATCAGTTAGTGAAAAAGGTCTATGTAGAGAGAGAGGTTTAGAATAATTACTGCAGCTCAGAAGTTTATCTGAGATGAAAGAGATGGGTTTTCAGAAGAAACATTGAAGCTCTGCTTCTGGAAATGCATTATTTAGCTTATTAATGGAGGGAGTAAAAGCACCAAGTGAAAAGCAGCAAAGAAAAAATTTGGGAAATAGTTGTAAAAATAGTGACCCAAGTCCTTTCCTGGATCTCTCCTTTTTTTTTTTTTTTTTCAGTTCACTAGGGGAACTTCTAGTAGTGCGGTAGCAAAATGTTCAGTACTAACAGATGGAGACATGAAAGAGTTCATCAGAATTATCTGTGACATCAGCTAACTTTTTTAATACTTGAAAAAGCAAATTCCCTCTTTCTGGAAGCCTTGATTTTGCTCCTTGTTCTGATTTCCTTTTCCATAATGAATTCTTGAATTATTTGGTTAGTAGATGTCTAGTTCACATATGGACCGTGACATTTATAATCTGTGGAAAAGCACCAAGGCTCACTCCAGCTCATATTATTTTTTCTGCAGCTCAGAGCTGTGAAATAAAAAATTATTAATTCTGGATGTATTGTGTAAGTTAGGAAAGAACCCACCCATGCCAGTGTTCCAATAGTAAGGGAAACAATGAAATGTGTGTTTAGTAAATCCAAGCCCATTTTGAGCTTAAGCATTTGACCCATTCCTTATTACTCCCAAGGTACGAAAGTAATGCACTGTTATGAATATAGTAGCACACCTTTTGTTTAATGAAAATGAGAGAAAAAAAGTAATTCTTTCTAATGCACAATGAAGAAGCAAGCAACATTTTTATAAAAGGATTCATTAGCCAGGCCACAGCTTCCAACCCAGAACCAGGACATGCAGGTTCACTTGCCCTAAGAGGGTGTAAGTCCATATCTCTCTTCTTGGAAAGTTGTCTTACCCCTTGGCAAAAGGCTGCTCTGAGACTTGAGGGGCACTGCTTTCCTCACCTGCTGAAAACCTAACACTGCAAAAACTTCAGGTTACTCTGGGCCAAAAAAATGCAACAGACTGTTGACTGGATATTCATTTGAAAGAATAGGGGCTCCAGCTGGGCTTGATCATTCATTTTATGCAACTCTGCTGAAACAGTGTTTCAGAACAAAGTCTGCATGTAGGACCCAGAAAAAGCTGCAGGCTGCCATACTGCTGTGTCTCTTTTTCTCTGTGAACCCTGGCTTCTGTCCTGCACTGTGGAGAGGAAAGAAGCACAACCATGGCAAAACTGAGAGGCCTTTGGGTGTCCAGGGAAGGGGGCTGAAAGAGCACATCAGGAACAAGAGGTATCTCTGGAGCCTGTGTGTTGCAGGGCTAGTTTGTAGCTGACTGAGAAGATTCTGAGTGTGTGACCAAATATTGTATAAGGTTCATAAGCCTTGTCTTGGATCTCTATGAGCTATATTTGACTATTTGACTAATCTGGTCATGATTTTAAAATGCTTTTTAGACAAGGTAAGAGACCTTGCAAATAGATGTGACATAATTCAGAAGGTATTTTTTTAGGATTTTTTTTTAAAACCCTATTGAATGTCTTGCCTGGAGCTCTCTACTAGTCAAGTATTGAAGTACTTGCCCAAAACTATTAATATTCATTTACCCTTAAACATTCTTATTTCAAGATTAGCTAGGTCTCAAAATAAAAATGACCACACTTCCCTGAAATGTTTTATGTTCTCCCCCACAACTCCTACACACGTTTTCATAAAATTGGTTTGCATCACTCTTAGGCTATCTTCAAGGACCAACTCATGTCACTTTTACTGAGGTTCGTGATGCCTCTCTGTGCAAAAAGTCGCATTAATTTTGAGTGCTTCCTCTTCTCACGCCTCTCCTGAGCTACAAAATCACAGAGTCTTTTCAGCAGCATACTTGACGCTGACAGCAATTAAATCTGAGAAGTTCTGCCAATAATCCTTCATTCCTCAAAGTGTGCTGACTTCACTGTGAGGTGGGCTGTGCTGTCAGGCTCTGCACAGCCCAGAGCAGGAGGCAGCCTGTCTGGCAGTCCTCCAGTGCTTCGCTACCTTAGGTTGAGTTACTGTTTCCTTATCTTGCATGCAAAAATTAGTTTCTTCATGTGATGTACCATGTTCAGGCACTGCAGTGATGAGCACCACGGAATTGCATTATGGAGAAAAATGCGTATGTGAGTGGAACAGCAGCTGTTGCCAGACCTTCTATCTGTGTCTGGGTTTTGCTACCGCTTGAGGGAAGCAATGCAGAAGGTCCCATTATGCAATGCAGAGCCGTAGGTTATGTAAATCAGATGCAGTAGAACTTGACACCAAGCAAAGCATAACTTTGACCCTGTTCCAAATGGATTATTAGACACCACAGTAATTTTCCCTATAGCGCTGAAGTCTGAATCAATCCTAATACGGACATCATTTACCCGAGTGTGACTCTATTGATTCAACACAGTTTTGTATCAATGGGGTAAAAAGAGGGTCATGAAATTAGCTGTAGGTGACTTGGTGGTGTATAATCCACTCTTAAACACTAAGTATAAATGACTAATTTCGTGTTGGTTAAGCAACCTTCACTTCTTTTTTAAAATGAAAAGAATTTTTGTGGTATTCAGTATGCCTCAAAAGAAGGTTTATAATTCTTTACTCAGATGCCCAGCAATGGCTTTAGGTTGCAGTGAATATGGCTAATACATCTAATCCTGTTAGAGAAACAGGGGGCTCACTGGAGTTCATTAGCATGAGAAACTAAATGCTATCTAATGCTGCAATATAAATGTTCTGCATTTGGAACAGCCCCTAAGATACAGTTTTATTGTGCAGTCATCTGATTCATACCTAATCTGAAGCAAGAAAAATATAAGGATGAACCCTGACATTTTCTGCTTATTTATAATTATCCTCTTTCAAATCCCTTGTGATTATATTGATTAAAGTTTTCTTTCAGTTTGTCTGTAGCTGAAACACATTTCTCAATTATAGAAGTTGACTTTATTCTGTCATTTCCTTCTGTCGTAAGCATATATTTAATGTTTGTTTATAAGGATGAAAGTGAATTTTATTACAATGCAATCACTGACAGAGCTATTAAAAACTGCATTTTCTCTCAGCATTTTCCTGACATTGCTGAATTTGGGTTCTCTGAACACAAGAGATAGAGCTTTACTTGTAAATAATTTTTTCGCATTTCTTTTAACAAACAAGAATGCACAGATGCACATATACACAATTTCTGTGATTTTAAAAATTCATGTCCCAACATTTAAAATATTTTTTAATAGATAACAGGCAGAAGTTATAGACAGTCACAAGCTACCTTGTGATAAAACTTAGGTTAAAAATCAATTCCTTATGTGGTGAGATTTTAAAGTCTAGGCAGAGAGGACAGAGAAAGAGTAGAAAGGTCTTTCCCAGGGAAAAGCAGCAATATCTTGACAGCTTTCACCATGTAGCATAAAATGATGTTAGGTTCCTGACTCTCCTACTCCAGAGGTCTTGAGACTGTGATACCAGCTGTGGCTGTAACAATACTAAATCCTCGCTAAGTATGGTCTGAGAGGAGGACAGCCGACCAAATGCAGAAAATGGGGAGAAAACACCACTTTCACTCAAAGCCCACCTTGTCTCCTCCAGTAAACACTTGAGCATGTTCCTTCTGTTTCAGGCTGATGGATTCCTGTACCCAGCCGAACCCAAGGTCCAGCAGTGCCTCGGAGAGGATGTGTGGAAGGGGTGTCAGGGATTCCTGCGCAGTTTTGCCCTGCAGAATCTGCAGCCCCATGTTCCCCTGAACATGCAGGGCGGTGCTGCCCAAGCATAGCCCAATGCCACAGCAAACCCTCTGCTCTGCCCGTTCAGTCTGAGTCTCTTTGCTTTGCCTTTCATAAATACTGGATTAACATATTAAATAACAACTAATGAACATCTGGGAAACAGGCAGTTCTGTGAAATCGAAGGTTTGCTGCTCCATTTGACTGAGAAATGTGCTGCAGTCTGATCCTTCTGGCTCTGAGCAAGACGCCGCAGTTCAGCTCACAATTTCCAAGATGTATTGCTGTAGACAACCCCTTCCCACTGGCGAGGGAAACAGAAGGGATTCCATAAATTCTGTATGGACACTCTAACTGCCAAATCTCTTTTAAAGCTTCCTTGTTCCATCTGTGGATTCTTCAACAGGTTATGTCTAAAATACCTCCTACTTTACCAACATCCTATATGATCATTAAGAAAGGTAAACATTTATTATTTTAAACAATTTCTCTTTTAATTCATATGTATTCTTTAAAATTAAAAACGAAAAACATAGAGTATATTAATAAAATCATTATAAGTGGTGTTGTTCTGTCCTTCAACAACTTTTCTGCAAATAATGAAGACAGGAAATAAATTTGCTTCATTTCATAAATCTGTACTTGCAGGAAGTTACAGTCCCTGTGTTCCTGTGTTGTTTCACCAAATTAATTTCTTGAATTCACTATGCCATGTATGTATTCATTTTGCAGCTTCCTAATATTTTAAAATCAAAAATTGCATTGTTAGGTGTCTATCCACATTTTAATTCTCAGGCCTACAAAAATAAGTTCTTTTGTTTACAAGCCAACAATTCTGATATTACATTTCTAGCCATCATATAGTCTAATTAAATTTTGGTATTACCATCAGTAAGCCAATATACATATATATTTCACATACAGAGTATCTCCATCTCTAATGTAATCTATATTTTTCATTGCTGAAAAGGATCTGTATTTGTTTCCTAAACATAGGCAAGCCTTTCCATTTTACCTAACATTGTCTAATTACACATAATGAATAACTGCAAATAACAAGCATTTTTTTAACTTGTGACTTAATTGAGTTTGCTTTAAATAAATAAATCCATTCCCAAGGCTATTTTAAGGTCACATCAGATTTCTGTTTCTCATGGAAAGAAGGAGGGTGAGCTAGGTGGAAAGTTTTTTCCCTCACTTCCTAAATTCCATATATTTTATCTCTTAAAAAATACTTGGAGGAAGCAGTTACAAGGAAAGGGAAGTTTTGAAACTTTGAGTCACAGAGCAAAGAGGAGAAACTTCTAGGGTCTTTCTGCAATTGCCTGAGGTCTCCTTCCAAGGAGTTAGGGCTAAAGGGCTTCAGGAAGAATGTCAGTGTCCTCCCCCTGCCTCCCCTAAGGATGTTGCTGTTATCAATAATACGTGAGCAGAAAATTATATAAGGACCTTTACTTTCTCATGTCAGTTCCTTTCATAGGAATTTCCTCAAAAAATAGAAAAAACATAATTCCCTGACAATTGAATTCAGACCTGAAGTCCTGTGTTATTCTAGTTCATGATTCTTTTCCCATTCTCTGAAAGGAAATTAAAGCAAGAAAGGGAATGGGCTGAAATTATTAATTGGAAAGGCCATAAGTGGGTTTTGTACTGGAAATAAATGCTCAAACACTGGCAATCCTTAAAAATACGTCAAGAAATTCGATCATGAGCTTAGCTGCCAAAATGTCATCACCACTTAATACCTTTTCTTCTTCATCATACTTTGCCATTTGAATAACTGTTCTTGCATTTCCAGTCCTTATCTCACCTAGACCTTTGCTGAATATTGCACTTCCTATTTTAACCTTCCAAATCAAAATAACTTCACAACTCTCCAAACCCTCCTATACTACTGAGCTCATTTCCATCCCCTGATTTTTTTTCTGCCTCTGATTTCCATCCTCTGATTTTTTCCCAATGCAATTCATATAAATTAGTTCTTAGACTTTGGAGATACATTTCTGATGGGTGGATTTTTTAAGGTTGTAACTATTCCTTTTTACTTTCCAAGGCTGCTGCCTCTTTTTTTCATGTGGTACTACTTTGGCAGTTGGAATGCTGTATGTAACTGTGCTTTTCTTGTACTTTTCCATATACATTTAGTGCTTAAGGAATGATTTAAAAGAGTAAAATAATGAACCTGCCAACTTGAGTAGTCACAAACACTTGTGTCTCCAGTCAAAGAAAGGAATGTTATTCACTCAAAGGCAAACACTGCATTACCAAGCTCAGAGAGAAAAGCATTGTTTTAAATATTGCTTGGTAAGGAAAGAAAGAAGAATGTTCAGGTGTGCTGATACACTTTGGTTGAACAGTGTTAACATGCATATTCCAAAAGTCCTCCATAATACAGTACAGAAAACAGTCCCTAAATCTGCAATTAATCCAGGAGGAATAAAAAACTGCAAAAATGCTTGAAAATTTAAGTTGTGTTTTGTCTGGTTAGGGTCTGACTTTTTTAAGGTTTAACTTTGTCTTAGGTTCACAGGTGCTCAGAGTAAAAAAATGTAAGATATGCAGTTCAGTTTATATTAATGTATTATGTTGCTCTTAAGACATTCACTAAGATTTTGTTCCTTAGCTATTATTTTAGATAGATGTGATGTGGGGTTTTTTTTCTAAGCTATTAGTGCTCCACAGAGGTTTGTGCTGAAAGGGTGTTTTGTGTTTTCATGTGGTTAAATCACATTTAGAAGATAACACAAGTATCAATCTTAATAAGAGGGCAATATTCTGCCTTGTTCAGGTCAGCTGCCGCAGATATTACGTTTTTGGCAAGGCTTAGAAATTTTTATGTTTTTTATTGATCTCCTTTCTGGTCTGAGTTGCTGTTCAATAGCTGAATTACTAACCTAGTTATTTCATTATAACAAGAGATAAATGGTATTGCTTTTAGATCTACAGTGCCTTATTTCAAATTCTGGGTTCCCAACACAGATTCAGTCAATACTGATTCAGGCTAAAGGCTATTCCTTCTTTGTGAGGGACATATCAGCCCCTTTGAATGTAGAGTCACAGAATGGACATATATGCTGTTTGTGTTTGCCAACAAAGGTCAGAAGGCAAGTATTAGCATTCAAGAGCATTCAGTAGTTTGGAAGCTGCCTGGAGGATATGTCTAGCAACTTAAGGCTCAAAATCCTGCCTCCATCTGTCTACTGCCAAAGCACAGTAAAATATGCCTATGCTCCTTATGTTACCACTCAGAAATGTCAAGATAGTCACCTTTCAGCATGAATCAGAAAGAATCACTTCTGCGAACAAGCAGTGTAGTCTGGTTTTCTGTGAGCCGAGGTCTGTACCATAAGAATAACATGCAAATTTCATAAATCTAGTCACCTAACAGAATAGCTAGAAACTGCTTTAATGTCAGGTGGAAGTGTCCTATTGACAGCATCCTTCTCAGTCATGATGCAGATATACCATTGTTTGAGAACAGACCCTAGTGTCTTAGAGTGAAAACATTATCAACATACCTAATTCTTTTGATACACTGTTTTTTTCTGAGTCAACATATGCAGGACTTGATTCTGGTTTTGACTCTGAAAAGGTCCAGATTCCTGTAAGTGTTGCTACAATTTGCGTAATTTTCCTTATCTCTTCCTGGCTATGTGAGATCAGAAGAGGAAAGAAATTAACAGAATGGATGAAGGCACTTCTTGAGCAATCCAAAGGTGATGAAAGGGCTCTTGGGCACAACCACTCAGTGTTATGGCAATGACACAACATTAACCAGTAGTGACCTCTCTGCTGCCACTACTGATGGTCTAACATCATCAGTTTGTAATTATAACTACTGAAAAGAACATCAAAAATCTTCTTAAGCCAGTCAACTGAGTGAGAAAAATCAGTAAAAACCAGCCCTTTATCAGAGTTTTATGCAGTCATAAAAGCATCCACAGCTACAGGACACGTACTTGCAGATAAAACTACTCTTATTTTGCTTTAAAATGATGAAGAGCTTAGGAGAACTGGCTATCTCTTCAGTAATTTCTGTGCCCAGAAAAACAATTTATTCAGAAGTAAAGTAAATGTATAGCAGAAAGGTATCCTACTTTCCTGACCAGGGCAACAACCAGTAACAAAAGTCTACTTTTCATTCTTTTCTCCAGGTCTTATCTCTCTGCCACTTCTAGTGCCCTAAACCGTGCACTGTTTTACTTATTTTTTACAGTTACCTGCAGCATACCTATTTTTTAAACAGAGATGGGAACAGAATAATTTTTTTTCTGACCTACAAAGATCATGGGAGACAATAAACATTCAGTTCCTGAATGCAATCTTTTCAACAGCACAATTTACCACTTACATCATTTAAAAAATAAATATAGTTGCCACAGACCCACATAAGAAAACCAGAGTGAAATACCCAGATGGAACCACATATGCTGACATTTTCCTGCGTCATCATCAAATCAATCTCGGTTAAGCACGCAAAACAAAGAACCTTATCTTCAACCAGGGTTATGTTGTACTTATTGTCTACAAATATGAAATAAACAATTGATTACCCGTGAAGAACTCTGAGATCCTCCAACCTCTTTTTTAAAGCAAAATTAGAGCAAACGAGTTTTATGGATATGTGTCAGAATATGTGTCTATTATTCTGCACTTATTCTGTGACTGGTTGCTTTTCCCTTTGTGAGGCCTTCAATTCCAGTGCTGTAGGTCCCATTTTCTCCATACGTATGCAACAGAATTACTCAACCCTTTTGACACCCTCTGGTCTGTATGTGGTTCTGTGGAATAGAAATTTTCTCTCCACTGCAGACCACACTCAAAGAATACATTTTCATAACATTCTTTTAGGGTTGGTCCACAGTATATTTGCAAACATAGCACTGAGTTACTCAAGTAAACTTCCAAGAATGTAAATTTTAAGCCTCCTTTTGCTTGCCTATATTTTTCCTGCTGCATGGACCAAAGCTATCATGAATGAGTCAACGTTGCAGTCTGCCACAGAGGACAGCAAGAGCCAATACTATGAGCAAATTGAATTAGTTTAGGATTTGACAATGCAGTTGGGCTACAGCTGCCATTATGCCTATCTATTCTGTATTAGAACAGGAATCCTACAATTGGCCATCGAAGAATTGCCCATCCTTTCCACAGCCACCAGAACCTGTGACTAAGAATGTCAGCACATGTGTTGGACAGCTGAACAAAGCCCCTGATGGGCTTCACCTGAAAGGACCTGTCCATTTTGGAATATAGCATTTTTCTCAGTGGCCCTGCTGCCTCATCTTGTTCCAGAGCTACAGGTCTGTGCAGTCCTTCGTGTGTCCATGGTATATTACCCAGCATTGTGGCAACACTTGTCAGAACTTGAGCTGTTTCAGTGCCATGAAGTTATTACCTTCTCACACAGCCATTCTGGCCCCATATATGTCCTGAGGCAATATTTACCTGGATTTAAAATCAAGTCTACACCAAAGTAGTTACAGAGGAAGTACATTATTTATTTTGGCACAGTTATGCTCAGATTTTCTTCTGGTCCTTCATTTCCCTCTTAGATTGGCATGACAGTGAATAGTGAAAAAGTGGAGAGCACCTCATTATACAACTCTGTGGGCTACCTACAAACCAAGGAAACTATGATATAATGCTGCACATAACATTCAACATATAAAGTGAAACAATTTAGATTGAAATACCTTTTTTTTTGTCCTTTTCCCACATAAGCATTTTACCTAGATGGTACCAGGTAATCAGTTTGAAAGCTGGTACGGATGCAGCTTGATGAATAGCTGGGAATGGAAATAGTGTTTTTTTTCTGAGACCATTATTTCTTTAACATTTGGCAGATTGTTTCAAACTCCTAAGGTTTTGATTGAAATAAATCACACATGTACTTAAAGTATGTCCTTTACTGCCACAGCAATCATTGGACTTTCAAGCCTTCAGCATAAGAAATTAGGCATGCAGCAGAGGAGTTAGCTTAAACTTAAGAAGAAATGCTGTATTTACATCAGAAAAGGAGGAAGAATGCATTCCCCAAACTGATTTTATCTTTCCAGGAAGGAATAGCTCAATGCTTAATTAACAGTTATTACTTAGGATTAGTATTAAGGACTACAACTGAGTACTGTATTTCTGAAGCCTTTGTAGACCCACCAGTTTACTTTTAATGAATAGCACCAGGAAATGCAGCAATATATGGTTGCTTGTACATCAGTATCCCCCGGGATCAGCATCCCCTTGTCCATAAGAGCTACTGATTAGAAAATCTTCCTTGTCATTGTGGCTTAGCCAGGTTCTTTATCCGACTGGATTAAAATCCATATAATCTGTGAATTGTAAAGTCCTAAACACTCACAAATGAGGATTATTTGCCACTTCTTTGTAGTACTTTTTTGTAGTACTATCAAAGTAAAATAAAATCTTTATAGTGCTACCGAAGAAGGAAGACAGATCATAATTCCATGGTTCAAGAGTGAGAGCACTAACCTGACACTGGGAGATCTAACTTTATTCTCTGCTCTGAGAACTATTTAGAGGCCATTTATCCAAGCATTACATAAAGGAAGAAGAATTAAATTCACACAACAGTAGAGCCTGAAAAAGAAAGTTACATATCTGTGAAGGAATGCTGCAGTTTCAAATCCTTTCTGATAAGAACATTCACCAAGTTTATATCTGCTTTTAACAGTTATCATTTTCTGCTTCCCTTTTCACTATGTGCTGTGTGTTCTTTGTATTGTGAGACTGTTCTCTCAAGCTGGACTAATCCAAAGAAAAGGAGGAAGAAAAATCAAGAGAGACTCATTGACCAAAAGTTGAATGTCAACATTTTTAGGTCCAACAGCTTCTGGCAGTATACACCTCTTTGTCAGTTCTCCCATGCCTGCCTTTCTCCACCATATCTCTAAACATCAAAGAGAAAACTTCTACCCCATGCCTGCAGATTTTCTTGCCATTTCAACACATGCTCTTCCATCCAGGTTCTACAGAGGTTTTATCATTGTAACAGCAAATTACAAATAGAAATTCCCAGAAGGTGGAAGGTCACTGCATTTTAACATGAAAGGATTACGTTTTGAAATCTCTGCAGAAACAGAAGAAAATAAAAAATTACTAAAGGAATAATAGAACTAGTGACAAAGTTAAAAGCTTGACAATCATGGCTTTTCTCCACCTCCTTCAAGGAAAATGGAGCTGCCAGATGAATTGATACCAACATTCAGATGAATTAGCCCCTCAAAAATATATCCAAACTAATATAAATCAAATTATCCTGTGGCCATGACTTTCCTCCTCTAGAAAAACCTATTACATGAATAAAAGAGTTAATTAAGGCTGTAGACACATCATCAGAAACCTGTCGTGCAAAGTTCAGAATCAATTACAGGAACAGAATGGAAAAGCTAAGTGCTAATCATGTTAAATTGAATAAACTAAAGGCACACATACCTGAATCTACTAGAGAGAACACAAAATAAGTTAGTACTTAGAAAAATAACATCTTATGATGTATTGTGCGAAAAAAAAATGGCACCAGGGAATTATTTTCTTTATTTTTCTGTGAAAAAATTTAGGGGCCATAACACAATTCCAAAGAAAGTTATCTGCAGAATTTAGAGGCAAAGAAAGGAATTATTCATTCAGCTCTAATGCATACGGAAGTGAAGATCAACTGAATGTATTGGTCATCCCTAAATGTCTAGCAAATCCAGTTACTTCGTTCTTCCATATATGTTGGCTATTAACCACACCGAGAAGCAAAACACATCAATAGAAATCACTGTAGCTTCATAATTTTTTTTTCATTTTGGTCATATTTTTCAGTGGTAAAAGGATGAGGGTAATAGTAAATAGATGTATGGTACAGGGGATTGCTTCTTAGCTTTCTGCAACCAAAATGATTCCCCTTGCATTCATCTGGCTCTGGTTGATGTTCAGATATCATTGATTAATTTCAGGCATCATGAAAATATATCACACAAAAAAGTTCAAGAATTAATAAGAACTCTCCATTTGCATTTTGTCTTTCATTGTTACACTAAAAAAAAGAAATTCCAATGCTCCATTGATTCTCTTTTCTACCATCTAAGCAGGACCCAAATGATGGAGTTATGCAAGAACCTCTGGGCTTATTGCTAACCCTTGTAGCTGTTCATGAGAGCAAAGTATTTCATCTACTTACCCATCACTAATTATTAGTTAATGGTAAGTGCATATCAACAGAATCTCTTGTACCTATGCTCTTTCCAGCTGTATGAATAGCTGCCTAAGTTCTGCTTAGTGACATTTCAGTAGTTTATTCCCTGAAACCTATCCTTCCATTTAACTTTAATTTAAAAGTATTTATTTAAAGAGATGAAGGGTAGAAAAAAACCCCCTTTGAATTCCACCAAAAAAAAAAAAAAGCATACGGCTATTCCCAAAGTACATAATTTAAAAATAAAACTACTGTAGTAAAACTGAATTATGAAAGATCTCTTCTTGAAATAGAATTAAATATACCTAAAGTTTTTCAGGAACTGTGGCTCTCTGAAAATGTTACTTTCTCAGGTTCATACCAGGCTGCTGTAGAGATTGTTACCTTCTTTATGTTACTAATGGACCTAATGGAATGAGAAATATGAATGTTGTTCTAAGATGTGACATTAAAAATTTTTAGGTTTTTATAAATTGCTTATCTATATAATGTGATGGGATGGTAGGAGTTTTAACAGAATAAATATAGTTCTAAATCCATGAGGATTTGTTCTCCTACTATTCTATATGCAGATTAATTATTCATAATAATAGGGTATCTCTAAAAATCATTTACTACATCTAAGTGAAAATGTATTAGAATCATGATCAAACTAATGGTAGAAATGTACTCCTAAAATATATATATATATGAAAATATATTAATTTTAATTGCTTGTTAGTTTTATAGCTAGAGAGTTAATAAGAGCTCAATAGTAGCTACTTTTGTGGTGCTGAATAAAAAATGGTACAGCCTAGATAACTGTTCATATAAATTAACAGGAGAAAATGGTGAATATTGAACAGCAGTTGAAATTTAAGGTTTTTGAAAAAGACATTACTATGAGATCAAAAACCCATATTATTGGATGCCTGGCCTCCTGAAGAAATTCTTGCCCGATTCAGTATATTTCGGCTCCTTTTGCTATACAACAATGTGACTGAAATCTCAGCACAAATATTGTAATCTCTCAAAAGGCAACAGTATCAAATTCTTCAGTTTATTAAATCCTACTACTCATTTATACTGATGTGCAAGTGTTATCTTTGTTATCATGCACTAATGTAAGTACAGAACAAGCATGACATTGCAATTAAGGACTTAACCTCCTACTTCATCCACAGATGCTGAAAGGCAAGCAATTTATTCTCAAACTGATTTTCACTTGAAAAGGAGGAGTGGAAGAATATCCAAGCCTGGAGAATAATGACAGCTGCACTCTTTGGGAGTAGGAGATTCTTAGGGGAAATGAGCTAAAAGGAAGGAAAGGCAGAAAGTGGAGTAAAGGCACAGAACAGGAGCAAGGATTAGAAGGACCAGGATGAAATAAAGTTGAAGTTGGCAGAAACCACAGTGAAGAATTACGTTGTTACAAAAAAGCACATCACCACAGGGAAAAGCAATATATTCAAGGGTAAGTTTCCCAAAATCTAGGTAAATAATTTACCTGTTTCACTGGCTCCACAGTCCTGCAGTCTTCTAGAGAGACTACAGAAAAGATGGATGGATATACCAAATGGATCCCATTCTTCTCACTGTGTCTCAATCTGATTTTTAAATTTCACAAGAAATTATCAATTTATGAGGAAATGAAAGTGTCTGCTCCCAGCCGTTTGTTCATTCATGCTCAGTTGCATGGCACAAATATCTGATTGATGTGCACCATTAATTATTCCTACACTTTGCAGGACTCTATACGACTGTTTTGACTTCACTTGCAAAGTAAAGTACTGTATCAAATGGAAGCAATGACTTCCCCACCATAAGGAATGTGAGTTAAAATAAGTATTAAATTAAAATATGTGATAACACAACATAAAGTAACCTTAGGAGCCATATGAAAGTGGAAAAAGACTGAAAGCTCTATTCTCAGGTCAGCATTCTTCATCATGCAAACATTATCAGAGTGCCTCCTGGACATATTGCTGCAAAGCAGCTACCAAGACATAGCAAGACCAAAACTGCACAACAAACAAGTGTCAATGAGAGCTCCAAAGTCCACTTCTCTAAAAACCTGAATGCCTGGGGTATCCATCAGACTGCACAGTCACCCAGAATGAGTTACACTGCACTCGTTCTTTCCTCAAAGGCAGTTGCTTAAAAATTTGACAAACAAATCTGTGTAAGGGGAAACACATTAAGAGAAAGTAGCCCCAGATTTGG
Organism: Vireo altiloquus; assembly: GCA_013396875.1. Taxonomy (NCBI): domain Eukaryota; kingdom Metazoa; phylum Chordata; class Aves; order Passeriformes; family Vireonidae; genus Vireo; species Vireo altiloquus. The sequence goes on from VZRF01009875.1 coordinate 1,015,668, forward strand.
AGGTTTTGCTGGAGATGTAACTTCTGGCTACAAATTTCCAGTATAAATCACATCACTTCTCTATGAGTCTGATGCCTTAATTGCTAAGACTACTCATCCTGTATCCCTGGCAGCATCTGAGGCATTATAAGTGATCTGGTACTGCTTTAGTCACATCAAGTAAGTAATAAATTACCCATGACAGTCAGGGGAGATCTCAGAATCTCTTATTCCTCAACCTTCAGCACGTTCCTGGGCCAAAAAAAGCGTGTTGGTAGACTCCCAGAAGATCAGGATGATCTTTTTGTTTCTCTCTTCTAAAGGTGCTCTTTTAAACAAGGTCACTTTCCTAAATCAAGCATAAAGCCATTGTACCTGACTGGAAGACAATCTGAGTGCCTGATAGTTCTATATGAAGTACAGTATGTAACCAACACATGCAGCCAGTGCACAGATCATTGGCAAAACAGCAAGCTCAGGAGAAATCTGTTGAGCATGCAGGTACTCCATGGACCACTGGCAGCAGGAGGAATTCAAGCTCTTAATCACATTTTAAGTTATTTGTTTAAGAACACACTTTGCATTATGCCTTACCAGACTTTACTGATGAAACAAATGGGCATTTCTAAATGATAATTACACTTTTGCTTTAAGACAAAACATCTTTAAATACACACTTTGCGTCTTTGCAAAGAAATAGAACACTGCTGATGTTACAAAACAAGTATAAACAGCCACATAAAAGGGCAAATCTCAGAGTACAGTAAAAATTACTACTTACAAAAGCATTGTTTAGCATTGTTCTCTAGTGTTCCAAATACCAAACAGGGACTGTAAACACCTCTGTTGCTGCCTCTTTGAAAATATGCTGGTGTACATCAGTCTTGTTATTAACCTTCATGAGTTGCCTTAGGACTTAATTCAAAGTTTCATCTCAAAGAATCCCATACGAAGTTATGAGTAAAATAAGCATGTATTTTACTTTTGAACTACCTTTATGAAAAGGAAGTTCCTTTTCAGCCTCACAGAATTTCCCACTAGAGTCTTACCAGTCCAAACATATGGAAATTAAGAGTGAACACAACCAGCACCACAGACTATGACAAACAAAATACGGCATACAGCACTCTTTCATTCTTAAAGGTAGTACTTATATCAGAGTAACATACACCCACAAAGTGAACCTAACCCTCTTCATTTTTCTCAGCTTTTCAATCGGTAAGAAATCTCCTTCAGAATTCAACTGAATAGAAAATAAAAAAGAATTAATGCCCCTGTCCTGTTCAGCACATATTATATTCTTGATAGTTACCAACTCTAGAGGATGCACTTCAGTGCTTGCTAGGAGTTAATCATGCTCACTTCTAAAAGCAGCTTGTAAACAACCTCAAAATGCATTGGTTATATATTCCAAATCTCAAGTTTGAAGGCACCATTTCAGAATTTATATCAGCCTCTTTCCTTGATCTGTCAGAAGTCTCTGATTACTGGACACCTTGCTGTCCTTCCTCAGAAAACACTCTAGAGTGGATACAGTACAGCTTCAGGAATAAAAACAAATTCAGATGCCAGTAATAAAATACCTTTAATCTCTAATTTATTTTGTCTCTATCATTTCCCAGCATAAGATTGATGAGTCAGAGCGGATCCACTGCAACACGGATTGAAAAAAGTGGTCTGCCTGTCTAGTTGGAAAAAATATTTTACTTTCAGAAGTTGTTAGCGTAGGACAGAGAAAATAGCTATCCAGCAATTATGCATCAAAAGTGCCTGTCATATGTCCTTAGTATTGCTGTCTCCCACCCACTTCTTCCTTCTTCTTTTATTCAATTCATGGATGGATGAAGAGTCCTGTAAAGCACATTTTGTGTCTAGACTGCTGTTGAAAGGTTTCTCTCTGCCACCTGTGCTAAGGGTCGGTGACAAACTATCAAGGTGGCAGCTGAATATATACTAAGTTTTTGAAAAAAAAAACCCCAACTTTAATGTTTTCAGTGTTAGTTTAGCAAATTTGTTCTTTCAATATCAATTTTGCACTTTTAAGACTCATTCACATAGTTCTTTCAGTTTTTACATGTGAGAAGGGCAAAGTTTCTAATCACACAAAAACTTTGAACAGCTTTTGCCTGACATTTTAGCTTAAGAAGCATAACTATTTCTGACCCTTTGAATGTAGGAACAGCTAAGTAAGAACACTGCAGAGACTGCAGAAAATGCTAAAGGGCTGATTGTATCCTACCTGATAGTGCTCTTACACCCAGTGCCTCCACTCCTTGCTGAGGTGTAGCCCATGGGCATCTCACTCTTCTCCCTAAGGTAGAGTTGTGGTATGGCAAAGGTTTACCCTCACCAAATGCATTAAAAAAATAGACGTCTTCAGAACATGGGTGAAACCTCTTAACAGGAATATTCAGTGCTATCACAGCTACTTGGCTGCATATTCATTCATGATGAAAAGAACATAGCCATTTATCGAAAAAAATCTGAAAAAAATCACAAAAGTAAAGAGCAAAAGGAACTAGAGAAATGTTCAAGTGTATCTAAAGCTCCATAAATAAAAGTGGCATAAAATTCAGAAATTAGAAAGCTAAAGATTTACAAGTCCTATAAACGTAATTTCTGATGTGTGTAGCCATTTTATTTCCTTTAAAACAAAAAATCTGCATGGCTCCACCATGAATTACAAAACTTGACCTCCATTTGCTGTGGCTAAAAATGGATGGAAAACAGAGATAAAACACTGCATGATTTCATTTCCATTAAAATGCATTCATATACATTTAGGTGTGTGGATGTGAACAGTACTTCAGAAGTAAATAGGAACACAAAAGAAAAGACATTAAAAAGAATTACAGAATAAGGATATTTTTGTTGCATGAAAAGAGTTTAACTAAATGCAAGATTATGCACCTCAGCTGAACATTTTATTGCTAGCTACTTTTTTTAAGTGTCCTTTAACTTGTTCTCAGTTGCTTTCCCCATTAATCCAGTAAAATCATTCCATTAACTAAACACTTAAAAGTGTTGTTATTATTATTACTATTGAGTTCTAAGCAGATATGATCTAAAAGAAATGGGTTAGTTTTTGTGTATCACGTGACTGCATTAATAGACATTTTAGTGGCTGAAGCACATAGGCAGGCAGAAAAGCAAACATACAGATCAATGAAGATTTTTAGCTAGTATTCAAAGAAACTTCTCACAGGTCCAGTAAACAAAAACTGTATTGCATTAACTAACATCTTCTCTCAGGAATCGTTTAAGTGGCATAAATGATACCTATTTATACATGCCCAGTCTAATTAATACATCAGCTCCAATGATACCATAGAATGAGAGTCTGCAGCTCTGACAGCTGGTATCCTAGCTTGATCTTATCCCTGTGAGCTCTGTTGGTCGGCAGGTTCCATCTGACCCTGGGTTTCCCCAGTGGGTCGGATCCTGGCCAGCAGATTGACTTCCCAGTTTGACCTGGGACCTGCCTCTTCACTGCAGACTTGCCCCATGCCCTGGGCTGGAGCTGGTGTCCCCTGTGCTGCTGCCCTTCATGGGGAGCCCCCACTGCTGTCCTGCTGCATCAGGACACTTCCGTGGCCTTCAGATCCCTCCTCCTCCCCAGATGAAGAGGCTGAGGCTGCCCAGCTTGATTGACACCCGTGACAATCGTGCATTGGCCCGGTAGTCACTGTAACGCGCATCTTCCCAGTCTCCATCCCAGTAGGGTTGCTTTCTTGCCAGCCTGATTGACAGCCAGGGAGATCGGATGGGCCATGTAGCCAAAGATAGAGTCTAGGGCTGACAGCTCTGAAATGGTTCCATTTGACGATGCAGCAACTTGGACGTGTTTGTCAGTAGCTCTGAATGCAAGCAGAAAGGGCAAAAATTCCTCAAAGCAATATTTGAAGAAATTTTAAATAAACGTCCTGTTCTGCAAGATGCTTTGGTAAAAACTGGATCTTCTTTTAAAAAAACCCAAACCTGTCTCTATGAATATTCCGAATATGCTGAGTCTGGAAATAAAAATAGCTGTTTGATGTTTTGTGATCTCATTTGCCCTGCAACAGCATCACAGTTAGAAGACTGAACTAAATTTTTGTGCATCTTCAAGAGGAGTTTTTTCCTGCACCTAATCACTTACATCTGCTGTCAGAGAATGGATTAATAACAGAGAGGTTTTTGCACAGCTGTCACTGATACTCTAATTTGGCTTCTAGTAATGGTGAGGATGAACAGTCAGCTTGACTCCTAGAGATCACACTGGGTCACTAAGAAAAAATTGCAGGAAGAAAATTCTGAATAGTATCTTTTATCCAATTAAGAGTTTAGCCTTGTGGTCAACATTAAATATATGTGGAACTTCTCTGCCTTGTAATTTTGCATGTTTTATATACCAATTTGAGAAGGAAGAAAAACATACAGAGGTTATCCATTTTCTGTAAAATAGCATTTAAAAAATAAATGTATTCTTAGAAAATACAAAGTTAAACTGTACATGAATGCAGTTGCCTATTTGTTTGGAATCCTCTTATTGATTACACATCAGCTTTGAAAAACTTCTATGTCTTCTATATAGAAGGGACATCAAAAAAATTCAACCCTCCAGATAGGTATACTCTGGGTTAAATGTTTTGAATTCAGCTCCAAAACCAGTACATGGTTCCTCAAAGGTTACCTCAAAAACTAGATTGTATTTTTGGTTTTCAAACCAGTGATCTTATTTTGAAAGTCTAAAAATTATAAGGTTGGGTAAAACAGCATCTTCTCAATTACAATGTAAACTTTTCCCTACCAGCAATGCTGATTTGCCATCAACTGAATACTGGTTTGAATTTAAAATACCTTTTCCTTCCATAGCTGGAATTTTTTCAAAGCCGTTACATAAGAAATCCAAATATTCCTCAGGACCAGCCAGGAGGGAAAAGTAAGCACTGCCAAGATGCTGACTATGGTTATAGCACCTTGCTGACAACCATCTCCTATACGCATTTACCAGGATGTACCAAAAACCTCAGTGACAGCAGCAATAATATTTTAGATTGAACAAATTAGTCAAGACATATCCCAGGCTTTAAGAGACAATGTGGATACTCTTAGAATGTCACAGAAATAAATCACTGCTTGCAGCTGCAAAGGACACTCATTTCTATATGTAATTTTTCATTTCTTCTGTAATTAGTTAAGATCACAGACTAAGCATATAGTTGAGTATTTTCCTTCTCAAAATGGTTGGCATGAGGTTGGAGATATGAGTGGGATGGAAACATGAGACTGAGGGAGATGGTCCAGCATCATCATTATGAGAAGTTTAGTTAGTTAATAGCCTACTTTATGTCGTAGTTCTATGCAGAAATTGCTTGTTAATCACAGAAACCTACTTCCTGTGCTATCTCTAGTGATCCCACTGCCTGGGTCAGGAGCTCCACAGTATTGCAGAAGTGCTGAGAGCTTTATGTTGGAGATGTAGGGTATAAAATCTCTCTTAAATTTGTCTGCCCTGGTTTCAAAGCAGCCCTGCAGTAGCTGGAAGAAATCTGCAGTAATTTAAGGACCTTGTCTTGAGTATTCTCTTTAACAGTCTGAAATCTAGGATGTCACTTTTCACACCCTCTAGACAATTCCTTCTGTTTCATAGCATGACCCAGCTGCTCTTTGTACAACTTTATTTCAATGCAAGAATAATATTTTAAAGATGCTGTTTATTTAAGTATTTTTTAGAAAAATAGAAATATTTAGGTAGTGAGAAAAAAAATCTGCAAAATCACTACTGTAACTAGAAAGTACATACGAAGCCACTGTAAGAAAATCTAAGTGATTCAACAAATGTTTTAAATGGAAAAATTAACATAAAGTAAAAATTCCTATTGGCAGGCATTCTTAAAGTCTTGCTCTATGAATTATAGAGGGATACTATCAGTAATTGTAAGGAACATTAACCATAAGGAACCTTATCATTAGCAGAAGAACACGAGTGTTGGGTTTTTCAGTTATTCAAATCAGAGACTGATTACTCCCAAAGTTTGTGAGTAATTTACTCTAATACTAAGGACATTTGCATAATAGTCAAATTTTTTTAAAAAGTTAATGTCTTTCAAGATGTAATCTCCCATTTTACAAATGCCGGTGCTATTCCTAATGTGGGCACATTGTTTCATCTCAGCAGAAGTGCCATGATAAATGTACTGAAATTCAACTTTTCTGATAAAGAGGAGAGCAAAAAGAAATTGTTCGGACATACTTATATTTTTTTTCAAATAAAAGTGTCACAGAGAAGCTGGATAAGAAATGCTGATTAATTCTTTTAAATCACAGCTGAAATGACAGTTTAAATCATTATACTTGTCAAGCTATAGTAAAAAAAAAAAAAGACATCAATACGACTTCTTAATTTGTTCTACGGAGTTAGACAAGTAAAAGACACTGAAGAAGTTCATTTTACTAGAGCATTATATTTGGAAGAAATCATATAGTTATAAATCATAATTTTCCAAGCAGCAGAGGCCAGAAAAAAATTCCCTTACAACAAGGAACATCCTTTCATTTAAGCAAAATTGCTACTATCTCATTGCAAGCTTCCTTTCATGTCCAGGTGACATCTATAGTCTTTAGAAATGGATTTCCAATAGACAGAAGGAAAAACTTACTACACATATGTGAAAATAATCATTATTATTGGTAGGAATAAAAACCTATGGAAAAACAGCCTAAAGATTTTGAGCAGCTCCACTTGCTCTCCTGCCTTCACTTCAGCCTTCTGCCTACATCCAGATCCAAAATAACTGAGGATTGGTAGGAGCTGGTCGGAAGGCCTGTACATTTATTAGGGCAGATGAGGAAAACTGCATTAAAAGAAACACTTCAGAAAATTTCTTATGCTTCTACTTGAAGCAAATTCAGTAATATATTCCCACTGTAGTCCCAACTCCTTTTGCAAACAGTGTAATACTAAGGCTATTAGTACAAGAAATTGCTTAACTTTTCACAAACACCTAAGTGTCTTACAGTTTTCAATCAAGAGGATTTAGGAGTACACATTCAGAATCAGTTTCTTTGCTTCTTTGAGGTTTTCCCCATTTTCTACTCTGTTTTCAGTTCCACATGTTGTTCTAGAACAGAATATTTCATAAAGAATCAGTTTTAAATGGGTCCCCTGGTTTAGCAGGAATTTTTGCTCTAGTAAAGGTAATAATTCTACATGCTTAATGTTTTGCTAGGAACAATTAACAAAATTCCTTAAGCATAAATGATGTCATATGTAAATGAGTATACTTTAATGCAAATTTAGTTTGTGTATGTACGAAGATGAACATCTATAGCCATAGTTTGTTATAACAGTAAGATTTCTCTGATTTCTGTTTATTTTTATTCTAGTAACATATAAAAGTATAGGCAAATCTATATGTATTTTTACAGCTTAATTAAATGTAGTGTATTCTCATAATAAAAATATCTAAAGTTCACATCTGAGCTTTGATTTGAACTTTATGATGAATTTAGACCAAAAAAAGTGCATGTTTCCTTCCTATAGAAGTAAAACCTGACAATGTGTGAGAAGACCCTCCCGCTGGACTAACTACATGAATCAGCTGTCAGGGTAAGAAATCCCTGGTAGGAAAATTTTTATAGAGCCATTTGGAGTATCCTCACTGCAAGGAAAGGTGCATTTTTGATAGGCATAAATAAAATTTTGACTTAAATGAAAAGTGAAATAGAAATCTGTATCAATGTGTTGGGATGCAATGGGACACATAGACTAATATTTTCACAGCATCTAACTAAATAAATCAATACATACACCTTTCTTAAGAGCTTTGGTTTTCATGTTTGTCATCGCCTTTCTCTAGTTACTTTATAATAGCGATGAGAGGCTTCTGCATATATCAGAATGGTAAGTGGCCTCAGTATGCTGATTTAAATGCCCTATTTCTCAAGATTGTTACATAAAACTGTTTCCCCCCCTTTTCTGAAGATCAAAAGGTAATTCATGTTGTGTCACATCAAAAGAGACTGATGAAGGAATGAAGTGAACTTGGAGTTTTCCTCTAATTACAAAGTATACAAGCTGTAATCTTATTAAATAATTCATGTCTAAGAGTGATAATCACAACATGAAATGACCTAATATCTATTATTCACAATCTTGTTTTATCTTAGTAAGCATTGTTTGCCTACTGAAGACTTGCTTGTTTATTTTTTGAAGAAAATCTTAAATGGAATCTGTGTGCGTTTTTTTTTCTGTAAAACTGTATTTTTCCTATATGTCTGCTTCAGCTCTCAGAGGCTTTCTAGACCTCGGTCCATGTACTTTTAAATCGTATGCACATTCATTATTCCCATACAGGAAACAGTATTGGAAGTCCCCCAGACCATTCTGGAACATTTCCGTGTTGGAGCAGCAAGTCAAGTCTGATTTTACCCCAAAAAAAAAAAAAACCCTAACAATAGAAACTACAGTAAAAACTGCATTTTTGAGAAAGACAGACAGGATTGGATGGCTTCTGTACTTCCATTTGTATGCCTTCATTGCAGTGCTTTCACAGAAGAGTTGCAGGCCAAACCCATTCACTGTGTTCTTCAAGACAAATTGGCTGCTACCATTAACAAGGATATGAAAATACATGTACCTCTCTTCTTGGAGGAATTAGCTGATGAAAATTATGCTTTTTCAAATGCAGGAATTTTCTCATCCATTCAGAAGTTTTGTTGAATGGAGGAAAAAAAATGATGCATGTAGGAGCTTTCATTAGAAAGCTTCCCCCGTGATACATTTGTGCTGGCACGAAGATGCAGCTGCTGCAGACTGTTTTTGCTACTGAAAGAAGTCTTTGGAAATTATATGTATTAATACAGCTTTTAAGTATACTCAACATTTCCTCAGGACTGTGAAACTTCCCCCAAACTCTTGCAGTAAGTCGCAGGTTGCAAAATGTTATTCCAAATGAATAAAAGAACAGAAATAGGTAAAGGTAAATTTAATTAAAATAAGCTTGCCTATCCTTAAATTTATGGGGTAATAGGGAGATGGTGGGTTTTTGTGTTGCAGTTTAAAATTGAAGAGAATATTGTCATGGATACATTCAGCTAGCCATAAAATTTGGAGGCAAATCTTCCACAGGGTACTTGTCGGCACACTTATTACATATATAGCAAATTCCAGAAACAATTATCACCCATGGTCTCTGCACTGAGCAAAGCTTTTCCATTCCTTTTGTGAGCACGTTTTTAAACAGACTGCAGTGACAGGAGGTGCTCAGCATCCTTCTCCTTTCTCTCTGAATTCATGCTAGGCGCCCACCAACATCCTTTGCATTTAAATAACACAACTGCAGGTCTCACTCAATCCTGACTGAAAACTGAACATAATTTCCTTTGCCTTTTCAGCAATCACTGCACTGGCAGCATGAAAGAAAATCAGAAATTTGAAAGACCATTTTGCTTCTTCATCCAGATCATTGCTGTTTATTCAGCATAGTCAATGTTCTGCAGTTCATGTGGATGGATAAACAGGAATGGCCCACAGCAACATGTGAGAGCTACAAATAGGATCAAGACATATTTTTTATGATTGCTGGGCTCATATCATTTCCACGGTCCAGAATTGAGAGGCTGTTTTATCTGCTTAGTACTGTGGGCTCTGGACATTGATTTTCACATTGAAGCATTCGGAAATGCAGTTTAACCAACCTTTGGGCATTTATCATTGACAACAGTTTGTGTGAGAGGCAACTTATTGATCTGTTAATTGAACAATCATTGCCCCATCTTTATCACACGTGTCCCCATAGAACCACTTTTATTCTGTGACCCAAAATCCTGTTTTGAAGATCTCAGAATCTGCAAAGAAAACAAGAATCCCACCAAGAAAAAAAAAATCAATAAAAAGCTGCAGAAATGCATGAATACTCTTCATCAGAAGACTTATATGTTACATAAACTGACCTAGAAACACAGCAAAAGCCATTGCTTAAAGTATGAAATCCCTGCTGTACAAAGAATCATCAAAAGGACAAAAATGATGATGAGACTTCCGTCCTGACCTTTTCTATAGGGGTGAGTTTCACTTCAGGGCCAGTGCAATGACATTCTATACACCTGTGGAAGAGCCCTTAGACAAAAAGACTTAAAAATTATAACCAGATCTGGCTTTATGTGGGTATTGCTAATGTATATGTTTTCTTATTTTTCTCGAAGTTCTGAAAGGTTTTTGTATCTGAATTGTTTGTTTGGATTGTGGAAGAATAGCTGACCTTTTCATTTTGCTCCTCTTCTCTTCTCCTCTTCTCCCTGCCTCTCCAGGGAACTATTTAATATAATTCCTCCTTAAAAAATGAAGGCAAGATTGTGTCTGCTTGTGATCTCTTACTGGCAAACTGGGAGGATCACTACCAACCTCTGACACCTCACTTCATCCCTACCTGAGGAAGGGAGAAACTGGTTTTGACTGTTACCTGAAGCTGATGGAAAACTTTATAATTCCTTAATCCCTTTCAAAATCTTCTGAACTGAAAATGCCAATGTAATGCATAATTCATGCCAGTGAACTTCCAGATTCTCTGATTTCTAAACTGTAATTCACTTCTGGCAGAACTAAGGGTTTTAAATACTTTTCTAATTTTCTTCCTCCCACCATTTTCTTCTGCTTAAAATATTAAAATGTGAAGAGAGAGCTGACACTAAAAGGAAGAGTCATATTGAATTCAAAGCAGACAAATCAAAAAGAGGTATCTGCACGTATGCACAGGTTCTCAGTTAGGATGAAAATAGGCTTAATTCCCTAAATTTATACCAGGACATACAGGTAGGTTATACAAGGCAATGGATCTCTCTTCCTGTCTATATTTGCTGTCATTAAAGTTACATTAAAGATTTGCATTAAGTGAAGAATTTTAGAATTTTTAATCAGCATTTAAAGTCATCAGATGGTACCAGAAGGTATAACCCTACTGACTGTATGGACAGATGTAGTCCGTGAGTTTTGGAGAAGGGAGAATTACTAGAAAAGTAAGGCAGTATGAACAGGACTTTCTCTCTGTACTCCGTTTCTGTTTGGAGCTAATTCAAGAAAAGAGGTAGATCTGTGTCAATTGATCATTGTCATCCATCTGAAAACCTAGAAGGACAAAATTTCTGTGTGCCGTTCTGAGTACATGCAGTCTAGGATAGGGAGACATAAAACAAGGGTGCTACTCAGTGAAAAAAACTTCCTAGATGCATCAGAGTTAGTAAGAAACATATTTCTCTTCAGTTTTCCAGTTTATGGCGTTGTAACCAGGAATTTGTCACTAGTCACCAGTGACAACAGAGGGAGAAGATATCCCTCTCTGAGTCTGTCTTTGGAGAGGCATTTCTTTTTCATTAGTGTGACACCTGAAGGCCAGGATCCTTGGTCAGTTCCTCACTGAAGGACTTTAGGTTAAGCAAGGTAAATATATATTGCTCTATATGCGAAAATAAAAAAAAAGTCAGGATTTTAAATGAACTATCTATTAGACTATCTAAGAGTCACATGGATTCCAGTGAGAGTGGATTAGGCTCTAGACAGGTATGATTTGGGGAAAGAAATTCTGCATAAGCAAACATGGTTATGTTTCTGTTACAAAAGAGTAACCGAAGAACTATCAAATTCAGAAAATTTGCTTTTAAAATTGGGTAGATGGAATCCAGTAAAAGAGAAATGGATTAATTTATCAAACACACTAACAAAAGAAAACAGTGATATGAGTCTTATAGAGTATCAGTATATACAACTTTTTTCCAAAAATTTAAATGAGGACATTTCATATTGAGTACTAAAGTCTTAGACAACCCTTTTTATCTTCTAAAATACAACTGGGATGAATACATGAACTATGAGATGATATTATTTATATTGTAAGTGTTCAAATGCCCCCATGTCAATACAGAGAGAATTAAATCTACAGGTTTCCACTAGCATTGAAATGATTTTCATTATGACATTGGAAGTGATAACCGTGGGTTGTTATTCAGGAACTCAGTCTATGAACAAATGTTACAAACTACTCAGATAACTGGGATCTAACTGAAAATGAAGTCACTAAAAGAGCTTCATTTTTTTTATTGTAGGGGGAAGTGGGAAATTCAAGCTCCACGGAAGACTGCAAAAATGAGTCACTCCAGATGGAGTATATTACATTCCTAATTAAAGAGCACACACAGTACTTCATGATTTTAGTGCTCTTAAACAATCTCACTGGCCATAAACATTATGCTAATGTCTGTTGTGGGGAAAACCACTTCTGACAGTGACAGTATGTGTTTGGGTGGATAGCAACAGCACCACTTCATGAAATAGTTTTCTTTTCATGCAGATAGTTCTCCTATTTCTTTGGTTTCCAGAGAAATCTAATGCATCTGCTAAGATGCTGCTAGATATGAATTAAGATGTGAAAAAATATCATGCACATCAAAGTAATTCACCCATTTTAAGGTGAACTTGAAAGCAAAAAATACTCTGAATTACACACTTCCTTTGATTTTATTGCTTAAAAGCAGAACCAGGTGATGCTTAGAGAACGCAAATAGTAGCATAGAACATATAAAATCTCTTTAAAATGCATTTCCACGGTGATATACACTGCTTTGAATTTTATCTTCTTAATAGAGACAATATCTCAGCAAAAATCTCCCATTCGCCTAATTTCTTTTAAATGTACAATGATATGAATCAGCAGTAACAATAAAATTGATTGGCTTGTTCAACCCTATTCAGGATCTGGAGAGTGATGAATATTCTTTCTTGCCTGGTTTCAATCCTGGTTTGCACCTTTTGTCAAATGGTAAAATGTATCAGATTTCAAGACAAATTTTGTGAGTAAAATGAATTTAGACTTACTTGTCACGCTATCACTTCTCCAGTAAAAAAACTCTTGCATGTCCTGTCGTGCAGGAGAATTGACTCTATAAAGTGTTCTGCTGTACACAAGGACTTAAAGCCACCACTTAATATCAAGAATTTCAATCAATTGAAACACAGTCTATGTAATTCAAAATGTAATAATACTATAAAATATGATGATGTTTAATTGTGGTTAACAAATATGATGCTATTTTAATTATGGTTAAATAGACTTTTGAAATCAAATACATCAAGTCATATTCTTAAAAGGAAAAACTGCAGAAAATATGATGCACTAGTGTTGGAAATATTTTGTCATTACTAAGTGCTAAGAAGTCAGACAACTGCCCAAAGGCACAGGCTGAAACAGCATTTTCATCCTTTAATAATCTGGAATTGTTTCATTTAAGAAAATTTCCCACTGACCTGAGTGTAAGCAGTTAATTTTGCCTTGAGAGCACTAGACTTGGTGATAAGGGATAGCAGTGCATGTGTTGTATAGTATGTTGGGGAAAAGCATAAGAAGACTGGACCAAAGAGATGTTAAGCATCATAGAACAGCCTAAGCCAGATCTGCAAAGAACAGAGGTTGAAAATGTTTGGAGTTAGTAAGTTGGCCATGATACTGGGCCAGAGGATAAAGTCTTTGATGGAATTGTGGGCTGATGTAAGAGTTTGAGCCGAGAGACCAGCTTAGGAGAAGTGACAGAAGAGTTGGCAGCTATTACTCTCTATTTTTGCCTCCAGAATTTAGAAATAAATCCAAGACTCCTCAGCCTTACCATCCTTTTAGCATTACTAAGCACTTATCAAATCCATGGGCAAAACATTTGTTTACCAACAATGATCTGTCAGTTCAAGCACAGAATTCACCACTGTGCCTCTTGCCTCCTCTTCATGGATCAAGTATCACCAGGGACATTCAGGACTGCAGACAAGCAAGGTTGGAAAGAAGGACACCCAGCCCCACCCTCAGTTCCTAGAAAATAACACATGCTGTCCTAGATTATTCTTAAGCTTGAAAAGTCAAGGTCTCAGAAGTAGGGTGGTTCATGCAACCCTAATTTAGCCATTTAAGCAATGCAAAAGTCATTAACTGCAAGATCACAGACTATATTTATCCATAAGGCTTCTTAATCAGGGCAGAAAGTAGATCTACTCTAAGGATGAATCAAAGGTGTGTGCTGAAGGAGCCTGCTTACAAGACTTTTACTTGTTGGAAGAGTTTGGAAAGAAAGAAGTAATTAAACAGGAATACAAAAGATGGTCTCAAACTCTAGACAGCAGATCTGCTCTGGGGAACTGGATCCTACCTTTATTTTCTGTGAGTATTCATGGTCACTGGCACAAGTCAGTTCACAGAAGTTTCCAGCAGGTTAGTGGATCTGAAGTTAGCAGATTTTTCTTCCAAGCTATCTCCTGGCAGCTTTTGAACTACACATACAGATAGATCCAGTCTATATGCCTTAGGACCTGTATCTGTATCACGGAATTAATATAATCCTTGTCTCCATACACAAAGTTCCAGGGTGAATCAGCTGCACCACTATGGTAATACAGGAGAACATCTGAATAAATTTCCAATTCTCCCTTCAGAGAGGGTTTGAACAATATGTAGTCAACAAGGAATGGCACCACACACTGTACAACATGCACAAAATACTGAATTAAGGTTGTAGGGGCAACATTTATTTTGACATTTCCTACGTTGTGACTTCTGGCCTCTGCAATCTTAATGTTCTTTTAATATTGTTTCTCAAGATAATGCTTTTATAAAAATGCAATCTAAGTACCCATCCATATAATAACATTTTATTACTTTGTCAAAGTCAAATGAAATACTGGGATATCTGAAGCAGCTAGCTAGTAGTTTTTAAAGTGAAATATACATAGCTCTCTTGAGTATCTTAAACTAAGGAAGAAAGTAAGGCTCATTAAGCCTTCATGGAGACATCAATGAATACAGATTGGAATTATAAAAGAAAACTATCACTTATATCACCAGCAGATTTTACAAATATGATTGTATATTCTATTGTACATAGGTGGTATAACTTATTCATTCATCCTATGATGTTCTCTTTATCTGCATTAGGCTCAAATATGAATACATACATTTTCTGACTCTCATCATGCATTAATTGATTTCAATGAGAACAAAGTTTATAATATTTACATACAGCTCTAGCAGAAAATTTTACTTCTAGTCCTGTCTGAATTCAGCTATGCCAGTGATGATTTTATAAAAATTAAGGGATGAAACAGCTTTTGCATTTCTTGCAGTACCATTAACATACCGGAAAAGTAATAACTTTCAAGGATTCTGGCTGGTTCATCAACAGATGTACTTAATTTGCCCTTCTGCTAATTTGCAGTGCTTAAAAACCTATCAAATGACACTTCTAACCGACAGCCTACTCTGTGATTATAAACTGATTAAACTCTATGATCTCTCACTGCCTTGTAAATACTTCTGTCACTTTTTCCAACAGAAATTAGTCAGGATTATTTTCTATGCATGTATACTGTGTTGTTTTATTGAGCTAAGTTTCAACTCCTAAATTCAGCTGCGATTGTCAGTTTATAGTCATTATCTAGGCAGTACAGGAGTTATTTTTGATAATGTTTCTATCTTTACTTAAGCAGATAGTATGAATGAGGCTGGCCTGTAGAGAGCAAATAGAGATGCCTATTTTGTTAACAAATGTTTCTTGAAGTTCTGTACCAGCATAATAATACTCCTAGGCTTCCAGCTGCCTGTTCACTCAACCTGAGGCACGCTATCACAAGTGAAAGTATCTGCAGACATCTCTCTTAAAATCAGCTGGGACAGAGTCTTTTCAGACAGTTATTTCAATGCCAGACTCATTTGGATAGCTTTTACCTCATTCAGAGATAATTAAGTCTGGGCCCTTGGTGACCTTTGCCAACAAGTATCATGGAACGGTTGAGTTTGGAAGGGACCTCTGGAGAGGTCTGGAGAGTTAAACCTCTGCACAGACTGGGGTTGGCTGGAGTCCACTCAGACTTTTGATGTCTCCAAGGAGGGAGATTCCTTGTGCCAATGCTCGCAGTAAAAAAGCTTTACTTGCATTTAAGTGGAATTTCAAATGGATCTCAATGGAGTGTTTGGGGTCTCAATACTTTTGAGAACAAAAAATGCCTCAGGCCCCTTGTCTGTTGCTTAAACTCAGGAAAGCATGTAGCTATGTCCTTTGCTTTAAACTTACTGGTTTTTTTTAATTAAGGGAAGTTTAACAGAAGGTGGGCTTTTCAAAGGGCTCAATAGATGTCGATCCTCATTTTTAGGTATATAGCATACTTAAAGGAATCCAGGTTCTACCAACTTCTAAAACAGAAACATCTGCCTTTATGTGGTACTGTGTAACTTTCACATTCATGTTCCTTTGTTGCAGGTTGATTTAGTATGTAGCTAGATGATGATACAAGTATGCATCTCCTTAATTAGTGGAATTCAAGCATTTAAATCAAGAAGACATTCAGGAAGAAATGCTCATGTCTGAACACAGTTTTTGGAATATCACTTTTGTAATGCAAATCTGAGAATAAGCAGATTGAAGGTCAGGTTCTGAATGTAATTATGGTCATTATAAATAAATCATGAAGAATATTAATTTGAAGCAAAGGATGCTAATTTCTGATTTAATTTTAAAATTCCCTATTTGGCCATCCTATAATTTTTTTCTTTCATTTCAAAGAAAATACACCAAAAAATCCCTTTTTAAGAATAATTTTGAAAATAGATGTTTTGGGCTTTTTTTCTTGCTGCTGTGCCTTAATTTCTGCAATTTTTTTTTTTTTTATACATGTGTGCTTTCCCATTATATGAAAGGTACTCCAGTTTAGGAAACATAGTCCAACAAGGAAACATAAACAGTTGACTCAAAACCAATGTCAGCTTGTAAAACATTTCAAATCACTAAAGTTGTAGTGAACTTTGAGGCAGTACATGGGTAAAATTCTTTATGACTACTGTAAAATGCTAAGGAATTGCAATCTATACTGCAAAAACTACTGCAGAAGGAAAGATAGACTACACAGGCAATTCACAATATCTCTTCCTTTATTTTGGATTTGTGTGTACCCTATCTGCCTTCATTTCTACACAACTGCTATCAAAATAGAGACCACAAATATTTGCATTGTAAAGGAGTGCTTGAAACATTTGAAGAGTGGTAAAATACAGAATAACTGGAACAAGACTTTCTCCATCCCAGCCCTTACCTCTGCCTTCCCTTTTCACTCCCTCAGGGGTCCATCCGGACTGAGATGACTGATTACTGTATGCTATTTATTTGGTTATTCAGTGGGCATACAAACATTCCCTCTGCCCTCCACCGTAAATCTGTTCTGCAATTTTAAAATGAAATATTTCACTTTCCATGTTAATACTCATGGGTTTTGGGTTTTCTTCCCTAGTTTAACTGTCTTTTTAGGGCTTTTTTTGAAATAACTCAGCCCAAAATCTCACAATAAGACTGTACAAGATATTAGAGTTCTTGTGGAAATATTTCTTTTCTTAGTTTAAACTTATCAGCAGAAATGCTTCATCAGTTTAGCAAATCTGTACTCTTACGGTATCTCATAAAACCTCAATTTTTCAGGATTCCCTGGTATTTGAAGATAGAAAAAATCCACAATATCTGTTCTCATGTTTTAATTCTTTTGGATATCCCAGAATGGATCCCAGGGGACATCTTATGCCAGCTTTCTGACAGTCACTTGGCACAGCAGTGAACTCTCATTGGTTTCTGAATAAAACATGTGCCTATCCTGGAGTTCTCAAGCACTCCACATTATGTCAAGTACTTCAAATTTAATGGAGAATGTTAACTACACTCTGCCTGTTTGCCAGCTAGTTTCAGCTAGTTAAGATTTTAATTAAAGTTTTTGGATCAATTTATTTATTTATATTCCAGTGGAAGTCACACTTTAGAAATCCCCTTTTCGGAAAACAGCATTGTTTAGAATCCGTATGGGGCCGAGGAAAATAGGGTGACTGCCTTTTAATTACACAACACAGGAAAAACCAGCACCCAAGGCTGAATGGAAAGAAGAATCAGATAGATGGGAAAGAGAAATGGGGACTGGAACAAAAACCAAAAAAATCTTGATTTTCTTTTTCAGACTGTGCCCACAGTTACCAGGTCTGTAGCCAAATATTCAAGATTTACAATTACCAGCTTAACTATAAAACAAGAAGAAGATTTTTGAACTGCAATTCACAAAAAATTTTATTATAACTGCAAAGCAGAATGTCCCTCAAGGTCTCTTGACCTTTGGCAATACCTCAGAAATTCAGTTCTTCATAACAAGAGTTACTGGACCTCACTATGTGCTAGGAAAACACATGGAATGATCTGACATGAATGCAAATGACTGAGCCAAAGCATAGGAAATACAGGATTTAGGGTGTTTAATTCACTCTTACAGACTCCTTAGGGGTTTTAAGCTTTTGCACAGTAAACCCCTCACAAAGGTGTATGAGACTGGATGTGGTTTGTGTTAGTTTGCTGGATTTCTTTGAAGGAGGAAATGCAGCTTGAGAGGGACAGAGTGAATAGCCCTTGCTAGGACAAAGAGAAGGGGCACTTCACTGATGCTGGCAGCAGTAGAATACAGAGGACAGAAGTGGTGAAAGTTGCTTGGAGTAAAGACAGTGAAAATGGGGGTCATATAAGTTGACACCTTTCTTCATACCAGCAAGTAGGTATCTCTGGTAAAGGAAATAGCTGAACCCTTAGACTCTCAGTGGCTCACAGCAGTGCTATACAGCTTCATTAAATGATCAAATGGCAGCAAAAAAATGAAGTGCTAACTAAGGACATAACATTCAAATGCTAGTTTTAAGTTTTTTTTCCTTAAAAAATTAGACACACATATATAATCATGTAAACTGAGTGTAAGACTTAGGGAAATGTCTTCAGAGACAAGCTAATTTCTCCATTCTGCAAGCTGGAAGGTTATTGCCTAGATTGCTCTCACTCTCTGAAGTTCCTTTTGTCCTTAGACCTGCACAATCTTGCTCAGACCTTTTCATCCTGTACTCAAATTCTCTTTTATAGGAATCTGTTTGGTAGGACTCTGAAGGAGTCAGTCCCTTCTCTAGTTCTGTGTTTACATTGTGCAGCATCACTATGATCTATGAGTATCAGACAACTTGGACAAGGTCCCTTATTCCCCACATTACTTACTCTACATGGAGGCTCAAAAGACACTCTCAGATATGCAGAAGACTTAGCCAAAGATAATGGAAAAGAGTTAATACAAGGAAACAAACATTCCAGTATTCAGTAAATCATTAAATTAGTCAGTTACACTGTACAGGGTGAATTAGATTACTTTCACTGCTATGTATTAAGAGTAATCTAACTAAGAATTAAGCCTATTTTAATACTGATCTTAAATAAAGTATAAAAACACATTTCCTCAGCTCATATATCACTGCTACCCCTGGACAGAACAAAAGATTTTCCTGTTGGGTATTATTTCAAGGTTGAATATTTTCTCTCTGTTTCAACAAGAGAAGGTTTTACTTGCATGTGACTTTAATTGTCATCTGTCATTTCCTACAAATGAAAACACGAAAAACAGAATGCAAAACACCCATATAGATCAAAGTAATGAGGTTATCCAGAGTGGGACACATCCTAGACTTTGAAGCACTAGCTAAAATGGATAAAGAGTGTGTTTCAGTCTATTGCTTGGAATGAAGCAAGGCCCCAGACCTAAGCCTCAGGTCTCAGTATGATAGAAACCATTAGGAGATATTTACTTCTCAGTCAAGTCTCCTCCCCAGTCCATTTTTACCTTATTTTGCAGATGTGCCATCCTTTATCTGGGACATGGTCCTAAGGGGAAGATTCTCAGTTAATGTTTTTATTACTAGTTTAGGTTAAATTGAAGCAAAATTACACCCAAGCAAAATCCTCACTTTGTTCCTGGTCCTTTTTCATTACTACTAACAACTTAAAAAAAAGCCTGCACATTCCAGTCCCCATAGAGATAAAGATAGTCTCCTACAGACAGAGATCAAAACAGATTGCTACCTGCTTGAAGTATGTGGAACCAGGCAAAGAGTTGTAACTCAGTCATAATTCCCTTCCTGACCTACTCCCTGGGTATTAGAGCAGTGCATAACCCACTTTCAGGCCATATAAATTCAGCACATCATTGTTAATAATTGCTATGGGCCTTTGTGATTTCTTCTGTCATTTTATAAATAGGAGCAAACCCACAGCTCTGATAACTGAATCAGCATTTATAATTTTGATGCTATTTCCAGTATAATATGTACCATGGCCTCTTGGCACTGCTTCGATCCTACAAAGTGCAGCAGTATTTCTTTTTCCTTGTTGTGCATGTATAAAGTACTGGAGACCTGGCTTTCAGCAAGCATAAATGTTATTCAGGCACTGAAAGCTACTTTCTGAAAGACGGTTATTTGAAACATCCTTTAATGTGAAGAGTGATACCAATAAAATGAGGATTTTTTTGTAAATTTCAAGGGATGTAAACCTTAAGTTATGTCCTTGAATATTTTCAGTTTCACAAAAAAATCACCACCATATACTATTAGAAAGCAGCACTAGTCTAAATTTTGTAGCAGTTTTCTTTGATAAGTATTTGGTCTTCAAACTGCTGCAAAATAAATTTTTTCTAATAGAAAGGTGACAGTAAATTACTAGAGGGCCCATTGGCTACTACTTCTTTTGTCAGTGCTACTTTTTTACAGTGATTAAAAAAATTAAATTAAAAGATTTCCCTTTCATTTCGTAGATAACTCTGGAAAATAAGAAAGGAAGGAGAAAGGACCAGTGCTGTTTGAATGCCGTGATTCAAACAGATATATCCCATTACAATTAAATATGTGATAATGTAAGTGAAAAATTAGCAATTCAACTATTTTTATAGAATGAACATCTCAAAAAACAGTCTCTCCCAAATGACTTGTGGGTCATTGTAAAGTGAGTTGCCTCAGTGTAAACTCTTCCTACAGTGTCTTTCTAGATGAGGAAGTAAATTCTTTACAGTGTTATGAAAAGTGCCAAATAAAAGTAGGAAAGTATTTGTGTCTCTGTACACAGCACTACCAAAGATCAGTGCTAGAATGCAGTTTTGGAATGGCTGCAGGAAAACAGGTAAACATTGAGAAAGAGTAGAAGAAAAGCTTGTCGTTATTAAGAGATTATAAAAGAAACCTGTGATATCAAGCTGATCAGGCTTAACTGTTCTGTTTATTTAAGAGGCCAAAACATGACTCAAACACAGTACATAGTTGTTTGCACGTGAAAAAGGAAAGACTCAACAAGACTCAATGGCTACAGAAAAAAATCAGAGAAATCCAACCTGGCAATAAAGCTGAAGTATATACAAGCAAGTTTTAAACCAGTCTTTTGCAGGCAGTCCCAAACCCAGTTGTATGGCTCCTCTCAGACAAAACTGTGCATCTTACTAAAACATGTGCCCAGCAAGCTTTCACAGTGCTCTCCAAGTCTGAAATAGGTCACTACACGAGTATCTGTAACCTTAAAAATTAAGGACTATTTTTGTTTCACAGACTGTTTCAATTTGTCAATTCCTTCAAGCAATGAGGATCTATAAAAGAATGAACATCAGCTGGATAACAGAAGAGCATTCACTTTTTCCCATTTTGAGATTTCTTGTTAAAATTTCTGATGCAGAACCATAGGCAGTACAGTATACTTCCACTACTTAGACAGACAGAACACATAAATTATATGAAAAAATATTAATTATACAGTGTAAAAAGAAGTTTGGGTGGGTTTTTTTATTGCCTAGAGGATAGGCCATGTTATTATTGTTCCTTTGCTCTTCAGTGTACAATCTGCTCTAACTCCCAGCAGCAGTATCTCTGAAAGAAATTTGCTTCTCAGGTAGTGATCTGAACTTCGTGACAATGATTACTGTTTCATCTCCAGCCACATATTATTTCAGATCCCTCACATTGTTCTTTAGAGGAAAATACTAAAGTGCATTGTCAGTCAAAAAAATCATTAGTCCTCCCCCAAGATCTTACTGGTTGCTTTTCCCAGCACTGAGGTTTCCCCAGCTGCATGACTTTAGGTTTTCCTCTGTCCTGGACCTGGTAACTCCCCTCACTTGCCATACTTAAGTCCTTTAGCAGCTAATAAACAAGACTTCTTTTTCTTTCCCCTAATTTTTTGAAGGCATTTCTCAGAGCATAGCTAACAGACAGAGAAACAACCTGAATGGAGGTGGACAGAGTTCAGTGAGGAGATGTGGGCTTAGGCTTTGCCTCCAGACAGAAGGAGCTGGTGTCTGGGAGCAGATTGGGTAAGAGGAACATCTTCTGTCATTGAAGATGCTTCAGTACTGAGGTGAATGTTTTAGCTGCAGAGTTATTTTTGTTAGGGCAGGGAATCAGGGAATACCTATTTAGACTACAGAGTTTTTGGCAGACTGACTTATTACTTGCAGTCTGACACCAGAATTTTTTTTTTTTTTTTTCACAAGAACCAATTGAAAGTGCTAGGGCATATATGGAGAGGTGTCAAATGAACAACTGTTTTAAAACTGTCAGAGGTTCATAAATTATGGAGCAAGGTATCACTGAGGACCTGAATAGTAACGTCTTGAGTTGTATTATTGATTCTGCACTTCCCCAAGTTGGAAAAAAAACCCTAAAACAAGTAGCAGCTGCCATGGCTAGGTTTGTCTGCACACACAGTTTCCCTAGCAAGGTTCCCAATGGCATGTTAAAATGAATGCAGGTTATCTCTATTGATATTTGAGCATTTTTGCCTGCAAGAATGTATAATGGTTTTGAAGTCAGATTTGACAACAGTTATGACATGCTATGCAAATAATGTCAAGCCTACTTCCACTCACTGTAGTGGAAAAGACTTAACTTGAAACTGTTTATACTAAGCTTCCCTACTGAACAAAAGCTAAACATGCAATAAATAAAGGTTCCTGTGAAAGGTGAACAATTGACAGAAAAGAAATTTAAAGTAACATCTGTCAATAACAAAAGGATACACAAAAGGGAATAAGTAAAACTCTAGACATAAACAGGGTTGAAAAAATTCCTTAAGGTAACAAAAGAGACCTATGTTGATGAAATGAGTAATTACTGACAATGACTCAGATGCTAATGATAGAGATTGTCTCTAAGGCATAGGAACACATCTAGGCCAAAATAACTTTCTGCTTCCTCTTATCACTAGCAGTTAGAGATGTTCTTTAGTGATCCTTCAGCAGAAAGTATAAAATAAGAATCTGAGGGAGAAGAGCAATTTTGGATTGAAATAAAACCTTTCACAAGGACTACAGAAGTTGTTCTGAAGAACATGTGGATTGGATCAGACTGTAAAGTTTTCTTTTGTTGCTTTAAACTAGTGTCTTAAAGAGTGTTCTGAATACTGCACAAGTTAATATTATTTTGCCTGGGTAATTTTATGTTTTATATATGGGTAGGAAAGAAATCCTACAACCTGAGATCATGTTGTATAGGCCAACATCTCAAAGCCTGATTGAGCACCAAACAAGAATTAAAGAGGAACTGGAGAAACTATATAAGTGGGCAGATACTTGTGACTGTACACAGAACTAGTTTTCTTTTCACTTGTTTATACAGTGACTGAGACTTTCAGTCTATCAAAAATAACTTTAGCATTCTGTGTGAGAGAAAAACATCTCTGCTCATGAGGCATGGCTAAAGTATTCTAGCACATATGATTGTGTTTGTGAACAGTGTCTAGTGAGAAACCCTGCAAGTATTTTCAAATAGTCCATGATAAACACTTGATTCACTGTTAAGTATATAGATCATTTGAGCTAAACATTTTATTTGGTTTGATTTCAAGTACTGTCTCTTTTTCCTCATTTTTGCTTGCCGTCAGGAAAGAATAGAAACTTGGTTATACTTGGGTTTTCGTTGTGATTTTAAAGACTGCTGTTCCCTGAAGCAGTGAGCCACAATAGTTATTGTGTTAAAGCACAAGATGTTTCTTCTTCATGCAACCTGTCATAATACTGTGTTACACTTCACTGCTTAGAAAAGGAAGGAGCAACTCTCTTACAGTTCTATAATCCATTATCAAAATAAATGATCCCAAGACCCCCAGAACACACATAACTGTCACTGTCCATGCCAATAAGTTGCTGTTAATTTCCTTTCTCTAATCATTAAGATGAGCACCAAACATGCCGAGTCAATGTATTCAGTCAACTGCCTTTCCCAAGTAAGTAATTACCTCACTGCAAATTTTTTGAGAATGGAAGAGCTGCTGCAAAATGGAAGAGCTTCATGAGTTATTTCAGTGTCGCCCATCTTTTTCTATCATAACTGCTGACATATAAAAGTATTCAAAAGATAAACTCTGAAACTGGGAAAATATGAATCAGAACTTCAGCAGAGTGTTTTAGATAGATCTTATCATTTACTTAGCCAACAGGCTGTATAACGGTAGCAGGGTTTTAAAGCTAGAAGGCTTGACTGCTTTTCCTAGATTGCAGCCACCCAAGATTTCCTTTCAGTATGTCTGTGTGTGAGGAATTCGAGTTCTCACAAGCTCTTCAGAAGGCCCAGCACAGCACAGCTTGGTGCTGAGATGAAGTGCTGTCTTAGCCCTGCAATGAAAGCCTCTCTACAGCAGGGCTGTGCACAAGCAGTGCTCTCCACAGGCATCGCTGAGCTGTCTTTGGTCCCAGAGTGACACTGCTTGTCACCTGTGCCACTCAGGTGGCTCTGCGGTGGTTTTTCTAACCTGGGTAGGGATGTAAAAAATGTTTGATGTTATAGTACCCGTTCACTGTAAGGAGGAAATCAATAACCACTGAACTGCTAGTTTATCTGCCTCCTGTAAATTTAGTAGATAGCATCACTGTAACATTCCTCATTTTCTATGGCACCCTAAATATGGTTGTATTACTTTCTAGATAATATAGATGGAGATAAAACACTCACAGAGAACACAGTCAGGATAACCAATACAAAAATGGGTAGAAAATTGCTAATCAAAAGCCCTTCATGAAATATAACAACTTGGAACTTGTCTGTTCAGGTAGCACATGCACAATAAGGGAAAATCGTAAGCTTCAGGTTTAAATTTTAATGAGATCTACTTCAATATTTTATTACAATTAGTGTAGCAAGGCCTCCTTTATGGTACAACAGTCTTCCAGGAGAAATAGAGCTTAATCACCCATATTGCAGAAGATAGGCATTTTATGGAATATCTTCTTTAACAGATTTTAAACTAATTGTAATTGATGCTAATAACTGTAAGACCTGTTTTTTTTCCTTTAGAGTGATGGACTCTTCCTATAATTTTAATATCTAAATTACTTGAATGTACTAAGTAAATGTACTAAATGTACTTAAATGTACTAAGTAAAACCAAAATGAAGAGAAGCAAAATAAAGCACAACAAACCTGAACAGTATAAGACAATTTTGACTTAATTGAATTGGGGCAGTGGGGAGAAAATCACATCTTCATGAGATTTCTTGTGAAAATGCACTTGCTTTAAAGAACGATAATCTGATAATTAAGGGCTAAGTAAAGGACACTCTTTAGCTTTATACTGCCTCTCTAGGCCATCTTGCCACAAATAATAAATATTTAGAAGGACAAAATATCTTTTTTTCCTGACCAACTGAAAACACAAGGTTTGGTAGTGACTTTAATAGAAACAGTAGTTTAAGGTCGAAAGCTTCTGTTTCAAGTTCTCAAACAATCAACTGACACTTGCCAAAATGCATGGATTAAAGCACGTCACCAGGAAAATCCTCAATCTATTTTTTAAAACTTGTCATTAATCTATTTTCTACACAGATTTTGAATTGTGCCAGCTACAGTTCATGTCAAAATATATTTGGATTTTACTATCTAAATGTCAACAGAACTTTAAAAGCTATTCGGGCTTTTTTATATTGAGTGGTGTTTTGTGAGATATCCCCTGCCAAAGAATATGCTGTGAGTTGTTACAGGTGGGGGCTATTTTCATTCTTTTTGTGAGTGAGCCTGTCCTGTGATCAAGAATGCTGGCTGCATTTCTGGGAAGATGTTTTCAGCTGAGTATCTCAAAATACAGAGACAGAGGCTCTACTTTAGCTGTGTGCTTTCATGCAGTTGAGAAATCCAGAAAAAGATATTCCATCTAAAAACAGCAGGAACAAGAACATGAAAGGCTTCTGAACTAATGCTCTCTGTGGTTGTGTTGCCTCTGCCCAGTCCATGTCCCAGTCTCCCTATGCTGGCTGTCATGGGTGCCTTTAATTTGTCCCTTAATATACTATCAAAATTACCATCAAATTGCTTTCTTGTTATCAGCCTTAAAGCAGATGTGAGCTACCACAGGACCCAAACGACCCTCACAGAATCAGAATCTACAAGCTGAGATGAAGCAAAACAAAGAAAACCTGTAACACATCTTTGTGTCACTTCAGGCTTTTACCATAGCTTGGTTCCTACAGCAGTAAAATTAGCCTTTTCACAAGCACTCAATCCACTCTTGAAATGATTAGAGAGGTCTATTTTCTTCTTTTTTTTTTTTTTTCCAGCTTGAAAGGTTGCTCCTGGCCTGAAACCTTGCAAGCCAAGGTTCAGCTCAAAACATATTTTATGGTTGAGTTATTGCAAACCATTTAAATTAGGGATTTATAATGGAAATGCTGACACAACCTAAACTCTAGCTGTTTGAATGGCACCACTACAATTATATGAGAATTTAATGATTTCAGCTGCAGCTGAACTGACAAGCAGCATAACCAAATAAACACCAGCATTTATGCAGGCCATCAGTGAGAAAAAACATAGTAGCAGACCTGGGTAAACACACTCATAGGAACCTGATGGAAATTTTCATAGGAAAAAAAAATCAGGAATATTCCAGGCTATAAATAAATACCACCTTAATTTCCTTTAGAGTGAAAAAGAATAGAGTCACGATGCAATTACCGAGTCCTCCTCTCCCTTTATATAAAAAGCATGTGAGACCATCCGGAGAAACACAGGATGTGTTAAACTACAGACTGACGAGTGACTCATCAATAAGATAAAAATAGATTTAAACTGAGAAACGAGCTGAGGGAAATGGGCTTAGCAGTGAGTAGCAGCCAGGGAAAAAGGGAAAGATTTAGAAAGCTAAAGAAGGAACTGGTAAGTACTATTCCAGAACATGCATTTCATTTCTAGCATCCTTTTCTATATCATATCTTAACTAGAGTTGAAAAAATTTGCTAAGTGAATATTGTGCACTCTGCACTTTGCAAAACCAAAGTTCATACACAGACTTGTGTCCAGAAAAACACCACCTTTTACATTATGACCAAATTATTAACATCAGTATTTTTCTACTCTCAGATAAAGCTGTTTCTAATGAAAACCAAGTTTCTGATGTTGGGTATTTACATTTCAGTTATAGAGTTTTTAATTTGCCAGGTACTGCTTTTGTAATATATTCCTCTGCAAATTCACAATCCCACTTCACACCTTCAGGGTAGCTTTGAGTATGTGTAGCAGTTTCTACAGCAAACTTTCCAGGAGTCTGCTCATACAACAATGCCTTATTGAACAACACGTATATCTATTCATATTTCATTAAGCAACTATCTTTTTTCCCTTTCATCTTTTTGAAATTTTAATTCTCTCCAAAGGGCTTCATCTGACCCTGACAAGAAGTTGTGTGCTATCATACCAGGTTTTCATCAGATATCCTGGTCCTTGTAGATCAATGAGGAATTATACATTTACTAATGGTATCCCAGAGACTTACAAAAACAGAAACAACAAAATCCCAGAGATTTTGTTGAACCCTTCAGATCAGAGAACTGTATCATTGTTTTCAGTGATTGTAGCATTAAGCCCATCTGTTTATTATTTACACTATATTGAACATGGAGAGAAAAAAGCATAAAGAATTAACAGACAAGTTAGAATTAGCAAGCTAAGAGGAAACCCTATGCTTATTTCACCCTCAATTTAAAAAATCATATTCTTCTCCCCTATTTAAAAAGAAACTATGATTTTAATGGTCATATCCAGAATAATTTAAGAGTCAAAAGCTGAAATGTAAACAAAACCTAGGTACAAGGGCAGAAAAGTTGGCATGATAAAAATATCTATCCAAGCTGTTGCCTAAATCTGGAAAGCCTTAAATTCTATATTACTTAATTAAAGCCCATCAGATCTACTTTTTTTTTAAGTTTTGCTTTTCAGTTTATAGTATAGAATCTTTTTATTGACTATATTGACTAGGTTAACATCTGCCTGATGTCTAAATTTATTCAGAATCCTGAAATTAGGTTTCTCTGTCTTCATTGGTTCTAGCCTTTATTATGAGGATATTTGTTATAGTTTGCTACATGAAATACAGAATAATACATAGAAAAAGCCCCAGAACAGGTCTGGAAAGGAGGATTTTGTTACCAGTCCAATAGATTTAAACTTTCATGCCGTAGAGGCTCCTCTTGCTTCAGCTCACTGGTGCAGTGTGTCTTGAATTCTACCCTACTCAGTGGCTTTGAGCTCAACAAATGTGACTGACACAAGAGTAGACATTTCTGATCATTTATGTGCTGCTTTCTTGGACTAATCTAAATCTGAATATCTCAGTGAAAACTAGATCTGATACAGCGAAATTACAGTGGTTTTTAACAGTAAAGACTCTTCAGTACCAAATTCCTGGCAGTACAAACATCACTCAGAAATTGTACTGGAGTTAAATGATTTAAAAGGGTAAAGGGTTAACTGTTGTCATTTGGTTAAACATGAAGATAATTAATGGATTAATATCATCACTTCAAAATTAAAAGATAATGGCATTTTCATCAGGACTTCACTGGCAAGGATACAACAGTAGGATAAATAGCAGATAACAGGAGAAAATTAATTATTGATTATGATGAAAAAGTGCAATACTCCTCTTTTTGTTTCATTTTTATTTCAATCTTAAGCAGAAAGGAAGCTGCCCAAAAATAGGAACATAAACATTAATTCATATGTGCACTTTTGAGCAAGCCAATTAATTTCTCATCCCTGTTTTTTGAACACTTCCAACATAATGGTAAGCTTGTTTAACAAACTAAGGAAAGAAATCACTATTTTAGTGAGTCAAAAGACAACTAACATTAGTATCTGATTTTAATCAGAGTGTTCTTGCCATTGTTGTGCATTTAGACTTCATAGCTATCCTAAGGGGACTTTTAACCACACTAGCACTGCAGGGGAGTCAACATGAAAATCAAATGGGTAATTATCTAAGTCAAAAATTGCCTTGAATACTAATCCAAATACAGTTTCCTAAGAAAATCTAATTTCCTAATTGTCTTGATCAATTTTTCAAGACATAAAAGTTCATATACAAACAAGATCAGGCAAGAAAAATTGAAGAGACATAACTACTTCAAATTCTGCCTTTGTTTGAGTTGAATATAAATAGGGAAATAAAACACTTTTGAGTTCACACTTCCATTTATTTCCAAATATAGGATTATGTAACCTTTTACTTATTAAGCATTTTCTATCTCCACTTCCATGATAATTGTTTGAAATGAATCTACAAGTTCCAACAATAATTGATACATATTTATGGAGTTGGACTTGATGATCCTGATGAGTCCCTTCAAATTCAGCATATTCTATGATTATTTTATTACAAAGAAAATGAACAAAAGCTCATCTCATTTGATAAACAGTAGATGAGTTATAACCTGTTGCAATAATTTAATAGCACAGATCAGCCTAGCTTTCCTTGATATCCTTCTAAATGATCCTTCCTTTACATAAAAGAAGATAAATTTTCCCAAGTTTAGCCTGTTTTAATAAAACTATGGATTCTTTTTATTACAAGATTGCTATGTATTATATCTAATATTTTAGATACCATATATTATATCTAAAATACCATCCTAATCTATTGTAGGAAGAAGTAACAGCAGCAGGACTTAAAATAGTTCAAAACCATTTTCATTTAAAAAAAAATTAAAATATTTCTTCCCAAATCATAGAATTTATCTCAGAGGAATTTTTAATTAAAATAGTAATATTTACAATACCCTATGCTAAATATTTCAAATACTAAATATTTATAAATATTTAATGTTTAATATTTACCTAGTATTTAATAGTTAAATAGATTATTTTTGATTCAAGCCTACTGAGTATGCAGAAATTTCTGTAATATTTTTACTGAGGTAAATATTTATTTTGGTTTCTTTTTTTACTTTCTTGGATTATAAGGCTTAAAATGGAAAATGGGCATCTCTATGGAAATCATAAACCCAAAAATTTACTCATCTCTTTTTTTCCTTTAATTTCATTTTAGGACTGTAAGCAGAAGGTGCCAGCTATCTATATTTTCACCAGAAATGCTTCTTTTATAGTTAGAATTCTGCTACAAAGAATGCCTAACATTGCTCAAGTTTAAATAGATAGGCTGTTCAGCTTCCTCTAGCTGGATTCAGTAACTCAGTTATTTGTTGGGTTTTGGCCTCTAAGACCTGACACACTAAGTGCATCCCCAGCACACCTATTCCATCCAGTGTCCTCTAACACAATGTGAAGAGGAGTCTCCTTTAACTTTGTGATTAGCAGAGCCATTTGGGATGCTTGCCAGAAGTGTCCAGGCTGTGGCTGACACCAATCTACAAGGTGGAGTCATATGGTCTTATGGCTGGAGTGCTTGTGCTGGGACATAGATCCCCTCCCAGTCCCTGGCACAAGGAATAAGTAACAGAAATTATTTCAGTATTGGCTGAAGTGACTACTGGAAATGAGGCCTGATCTCAGATGAGTGCCTGAAATACTCCACTAAGGATTCTCTCTGGCCCAATGAATTTAATTATTCTGTTTGCAGCTGAGCACGATGTACAAAGGGAACCCTGTGCCAAACGTGGCTGGAATTTGCTGTTTGTTACACTCTGCAATCTGAGTGCTCACATCCCTTCAAGCACACGTGTGATTGTATCAATGTTATTCTCCAATCTAAGTTTCTCCTTATGTGGAAATCTTGGGTAGTTCTGTTCTTCAGATGCTGAAAGGGATGTTCTTGCTCTGTTTTGAAGCCATTGACTTTTTACTTAGATTTGTCTCCAATGTTTTAAACCACCTTTGCTCTTCCCGCACTTGAGGTTCCTTTATTTTCCATGGCCTGCAGGGAAGGGTAGTTTAATAAACCAATTCCATATCAAAGGTGATTTTAAAGAGAAGAGGAAAAAGGAGAAGATGAAAGTAGTAGTAATAGGAACACAAAGCTGCATAAACCAGCTATATGTGCTTCTAATGTGTTCTATTATTTTTATTACTTCAGATTCCCAGAATGCCCATCTCCTTTTGTTGACTCGTTTCTGTTGCATTTCCTGGAAAATGTTTGCTCTGAGAAGCCTGAGTGTGAATGACAGTCTTATATATTAATTCAAGGAAATTGGGATAAGTGAGTACAATACAGGGTCTCAAGTGTGTAGGTTAAGCAGTGCCAAAGAACAGATTTAAAATGTAGGGCAGTTTACAGTTCTCATGATGCACAGCAGCAAAGCACTCATTAGAATTCTAGCAATGTTTCTGCTTATTTTCAAGTAGTATGTAAGCTGTAAAATGAATGACAGATAAGCTTTGCATCTTGGGAAATGTGTGATTAAATTACAGCAATTTAAGATAAAACACGATGAGTTATCATTTTGACATGCTATTTGCTAAAACTGTCCTCTCCTTTTTACTCTACAGTGCTTTAGATGTTTACTCTGAAATATATGCCAGTGTCCCTTATCCAAAAACACGATTCCTGTTGGAGAACATGGTACCATTATTCCCTACTTCACTTGTTTTTCAACATCTCCTCTGCAAATCTGCACCAATTACCTTTTATAGTGCCATAAGGCTTAATCAGAGGGTTTTTTGTTCAGAAGAGTATAGCTTCTGAATGCATGAACATAATGACAAAAGCATAATGTAAACATTTTGAGGGTGGTTCCAAGAACAGAGAGCTTTTCCATTGAGGATTGTCTACTGTCCAAAATCACCCCGGAACTCATGCTACTGCCTCCCATTACTATGGCACAGACCTTCTTAGCTTTGCTGTCCACTCTCTCAAAGCTTGTAGGAATTACAAAAGCCTTTTACTGTACCTGGCAACTCTGAAGGTGAAAAAGTTGATAAAAATTTGTTAATGGGAGGATACCAGAACAACTGCTGAAGCCTTGTTTCCTTAGGCAACCAGCTTTTTAAAAAAAGGAAAAAATATCACAGTGATGTGAAATCAAAGCTAACTTACACAGAACATAATCAATATGAGAACTTTGTGGATCTGTTATTCCAGAAAGAATTTCAGTGAATATGTGCCTTTTTACAAACCCCATGCAATTAAAATTATAGCCATACTGATTAACATCAATTTTACAGATGAAAGCTTATTGAGTTGGTCTGCAGCATTTACTAAGAGACAGTTGACTTAGTTTTCTTTCCACATTCTTTAGTGTGTCCTTTTATCCCTCTCTCTTAATTTTTATTCCCAATTTTTCTTTAAATATAAAATCCAGAGAGTAGTCCTGCAGTTATTTCTGATCTGACTTTCAGCTGCTGGCTCTTTTTCTCCTCCTGCCTCCTTCCTGTCTGCCCGCAAGAGCATGAAAAAGTGATGGACAGAGAAGACATTTATTCCTTATGCTGCAAATAAACCCTTAGTGGTCAAGAGGATAATTATTTTCTAATACTTTAAGATCTCTAATAATGACAGAAAGGCAAAAACGATCACCTTTGGTGTTCAGAAACCACCCAAATCTAAATGTCAGGCTACGAGATGAGTAAAACACATAAAGCATGATGAGTGATCATCTTCTGGTTTTAGACAAAACACAAACTTCCACTGCAGCGGAGCTCTTTATATAGCTCTCTGATGTAATCAGATTTAACTTTTGTGAACTTTTATAAGTTGTTCCATTTAGTCATTTCTTGGAATGTCTGTTATTTAGTCTATCTCTACTCCTGGAACTCTCTTACCCACTGCTGAAACAGTGAACTCTTTCTAAGTAATTTTTGGTATCATGATTGCTTTGTAACAGACCCATCCTAAATGTAGAAATTCTAGAAGAATAATATATCGTCTCAATATAATGAGATCTCATCTCTACTTAAATATTTCCATATATTGAAGAAAGAAAAACCTCCTGCTAGCACTGCAACTGGTATCTTGACACTTGCATAAAGCCTGAGAGATCAGCAGAGGCAAAGAATTTTCTTCTCAAAATCAGTTCAGTGGTGACAGAAAAAAGTAGGTAGACAATATATTTCAAGAAGTTGGTCAATATTTAAATTTTATTTTTGTCTGATAGAATCAGACTTTAAGAAAGACCAAAATGAGCTCTTGAACAGTGAGGGCATTTCTGTAATTGTGGTGAGGAATCCTTTACTCCATATCAGAATGACACAACTCATGCTCTCAGGCCTTATTTTAGTTTCCTCTCAGTGACAACTAGACACTGGTAGAAAGTGAATATGACACCTTTGCTTATTTTGTTTGTTTGTTTTGAGAAAATTTAGGAAGTCCATTTTAATTTTTCTTCATCAGCTGCATCAGAAACCAAACCATGATGTCCCACAGGTGGTCTACATGAGACGTTACAGACCAGGCTGTGGCTTACAGAAATGTCGTTTCAAGGGAGACATCACAGATCAGGCCTCTCTTCCTGAAGGAGATCAGCCTGAAGTAAAGGTGGTGTAGGTGAAAATGAAAAATGTGTCTTTTTCCTCACCCACACCCACCCACCCCTCCCCTGTTTGTCTTTGAAAATATGGTAACATGTTCCACTAGAGAAACAGAGAAACAAGACAAAACTACTGAAACTTTAACGCTTATATTAAGCACCTATTGGAGGTTTTTTTTTTTTTACTAAATAACCAGTTAAGGAATGCTTTGTTTCAGTACCCAAAATTAAATTGAGAAGTACATTATAACAGATTATTCTTACGGTGTGTCTAAAACCTGTTAGTGACATAAAGGTAGAATGTTAATTTAGAGATTACCTTAACAGAGCAATTAACAAATGCCTCATAAAACATGTATGGAAAACCAATTTAGATCTTCTGCACTATCATAATTACAAATTTTCAAAAGTCCCTAAATGCTTATTTACATAATAGAACATAATGGCTCTCAAGTGGTCCCTCATAAATACCATCCGTGTTTAGAAGCTCTTTATAACATGCTTTTGTCTAGATGTCTTAATATGCATTGACAACTTTGCTTTTATGATGTCATTTATGATATCATCAGTTAATTTGGTTGTTTATTTTGGTGTTTTCTTAATTTTCTCATTTCTGGGCAGAAACATAGAAGTTATTTTACTTTCTAGGTTTACATTTTGCACAGGTACTCCAGTCACTTGTTAGGACCTGTAAAATTTAGAAGGAGGCGTGGATTATATGGACATACCACCTGACCTGGTGTGGTATGTCATAAGTAGTTTCAGCTTTTTGTGAGACAGTTATGCAAAATATAAAATAAAAATTTCTGTAACTGTACTGAGTTTATTAAAAGATGCAAAAAAAAAAATTAGGAGGAAGTACTTTTTAAAAAAGTCCTACTTAGTAAAATATAATTTTAGACAGATCAAGACAGTCCTGAGCGTTTTTGTGCAGAATTTCTTCTGAAATTAGATGGCAAGGATACATTTGTTTAGGAGGTTAATAAGGGAATGAAGTAGACTGGAATTTTGACCTATTGGAAGATATGGGTTTAATTCAATCTGTACTTGAGTAAGAACATAGAGGAGAAGGTAGCACCTAAGATACTTAGCCTGTAGGCATACAATTTACGCTAAATATTTAATCTTACATATGAAAATAAACATCCAGCTTCCTCTCAAAAAAAACCTTGGAAATACTGAAGACCGCAGTATTATTAGTTGCCAGTCCGGACAGTTTTGCATAGTGGACAATATTATATTTTCATAAATGGCTAATATTTCATGTGATTATAAATCAAATGACTGTGTCATCGTTTTATATCTCCAATTAGGGTTTGCTTTCCTCTATATATATTCCTATATATCTTCCCTATATTGATTATAATATTGTTTAGTGATCTAATCACCCAGAGCCATGATAATTTACTAAAATGTAGCTACAGAATGTAACTACAAGGTGAAAGAGACTAGCAAAGTTTTAAGTTGCTGGTGCCATCTTGAAAAGGATGTCAGCACTTGCTCAGAACTGTGCTTCGAGTAAGAAGCTCCATTCAACAACAGATGACCTGTATTTCTTTGACTAGTAATTGGTCAAATAGCTGGCATTAATTTACAGGGACCACTTAGACCACAACTGGACTGAGAATTTGCAAAATACAGCAGTGCACTGAAAATCTTTTTAATCTTGCCAGGATATGAGTGACATTCTAAGAAACATCAGAGAAGCAGATAAAAGCTAGAAGCAAAACACCTAACTTTTCTGCAGGGAAATCATGCCCATGATGTCAGATGAACACTTAAAACACTGATATCTATTTAACAAAATATAAATGTGAGGTAATTTTCCATTTATAGTCATGTTCTATGACAAATAGAAGGAGCCGCATTAGAATGAGCTTTTGTTATCAGCTTCTGACTTCAGAACTCAATTCATTCAACCACAGTTTAAAGTGTTATCTACAAGAGTCTACACTGGACAAATTGGTAGGAATAATACAGTAATTACTTTGAAAGACTGAACAGCAATACCAGGATTTAAGTTTAAGTTAGTAAGATCGTGAGTTGCTATCCAAAACAATTGCAATAAGCTTTTTTTGCATCCTGAATCTATCCCTGATTACGCCTTCTAGAGCTGTGCCTCTGGCACCTCTATATGCAGAGGTTCTATGTATGAAAGTGAGAGAGATCTAACTGCACATGGAATAACATTTTTTTCTGAGCATCAAAGGAAAAATGATCTTACCGAACCTGACTGAACCAGAAAGATTACCAAGTGCTATTTACTGTACCCTGACTCAGAGCATTAACAAGTTACACTCACTAAGCCATAGATATGAATTCTTCTGTACTTTGACTCAATTGACTTCACAAAAATCACATCAGGAAATGTAGTTTTCTATTAGGTTTTCTTTGTCTGGGTCAGTAAAATATTATTAGCCCATTGGGCTAACATTGAAAGCATTGGAAAAATGGAAAATACTGCAAGAAAACATGCAGTGCCTTTCAAAATACTATGCAACATCATCAACACAGTAAAGACACAGATTAATAGGGAATAGTGAAAGGTTAACATTGCTGAGGCAAAAACAGAGATGTGAAATAAGCAGAAAATTCTAGTGAAACTTAGTCAAGAACTCACTAGTTTGAACACGTGTTCTTTTAAAACAGAACACCAAGGAGACTGTAGCCAAATCCATGTTTAACTACTGAAAAAGGGCTTATATATTTAAGTTTAATCAGTTTGTGAGAAAGTTCATATACATGAAAAAAATTTTTTGCCATCCCTTTGGGAGACATAATAATTTTGTCAAAACTAAGTTATCCTGTGCTAGAAATACAATGCATGTAAAAATAATTAAATTATCATTGAAAAATTCAAAGTATTAACAATCAAAAACTTCAAGTTGCTCTAATATCTATCTGTGTGTTTTCAAATCAAGTTACTTTTTTTAAAATTCTGTTCTTAACCATTACACCAGGAATATCAATACATCTATAGTGTCAGCAAAATGATACAATTCCTACCCCAGACTGCTTTTTCTGGTTGTAGAAATGGGTTTCAAAATGCCATAAACTAAATGCTGTCAGAAAATTGCAAGATAAAATAAAATAGTTTGTAGACATTGTATCAATAAACGGTTACAGATTTTGAAGATTTAAAAATTAACTATAGTTCATGGAGTTCATTTAGTCTAAGCTTTTAATTGCCATATGTTTCCACCAGCAGATTTCACTTTGAAAGCAGATTTCTTCATCATATTGTTTTCACAGTGACAATCAATATTGTTGAACATTTTAATATATTCAACCACTCATACTGAAAATATCTATAATCATTAAAATTAAGTTTCATGTTTGTGAGCAATAAAACTCATATTCGGTCTCTTTTTCCAGTTTGGGAACTGATTCTGATTTCAGAGATTTTATTCTGCATTTCTTTATATATGTATATATATAAAATATATATATAAAAAAGTTATAAATGTAATTTGATCCCAAATATGATAATCCCTTTAAATTCCCTGACAGCAATCTGTTCCTCTTACTCTCCACGGAAAGATGAACAAGCCAGCTATTTAAAGTATGCTTAACAGTAAAGCTCCATGAAAGATAAATATTCAGTTTTGTGGCAAGTTTTGAGGTTTTCCCTTTGCTTTTGATCCGCATTAATGCAAGGGAATAATTTTTAATATGGTATCAAAGGTGTGATAAAATATCTAAAAAGAACTGAGCTATCAAATTTTCCCTTTTCCCCCCCTTTTTTCTCTGCTCTCTACACTTTTTCCATTTTTTCAAACATGTAAACCTACCAGAAGTTCAAGATTTTTTTAAAAAAATTCCTTCATGTAAATTTTACTGAAGGCGTTGTATTTCTGTGAAATATCACATTCAATAAACCCACGTTTCAAAACAATTTGACTGAGAAGGATGCCAGTTATCTCTTTTCATTACCATGCATTTTATCTCGCAGAAGAGTGTAATGGCTTATTGCAGAGAGCATTATGGCAAAAATGTGGGGTGCACAAAAATTCCAGAGCAAAGAGCTCCCCATTGGTGCACGTTTGCTCAAATGCCTTTCACAATGCTGCACACAGGGCCACGTGCAGCTCTGCAGTGACAAAAAATGTCTAACTCATCATTCAGCCGCTATCTAGAAACTTTTGCAAAATAGTATCTGCGTTTACACAGGCAGATGTTCCCAAATACATCTGTAGATCCTGCACGTGGCTGCAATCTCTCTCTGCAGTCAGGTCCTCCTCTGTGCAAGCACAGCATCTGCCAGACCAAGAGTCAATTAAAATAAATCATATTTGGCTGCAGGTGCTTTCTGAACTTTCAAAACACTACTAACTTTCTACCATGATTTTGAGATGGCAAATGTTAACAAAATTCTTCTCTCGGTTATGAAATTCCAAGATCCAAACCAAGGACATTCATAGATTTTCCCTGAGCCAACACAGCTTCCTAAGTCTTATGCACAAAATAGAACCCAAATATTCAAAACTCTAGATTAAAAGCATAATACAATGTAGGTGTTCTTCTTGAACCACACAACACAGATACATACAAGCTTTACATTGTCACTTGCTCTGTTAAACATGATGTTGAAGAAAGAATAAACATGACGTTGAAGAAAGAATAAACATCTCTAGACTAAAATAATTACTTCAGCTCCTGTTAACTTCTCAACAATTTGAGAACAAGACTTAAGCTTTTCTGAATCCATAGCTTGTCTATTGCCATTTTATTTTGGAAAGTGACTCTTAATTTGCAGACCTGAGTTTGTTCCATGTCCCAGATACTCTTTTCTTCAGTCATCTTTCTTTCTTCAGCCTAAAATCTTACCTCTAGACATGATAGGTACAGATACCCTAAACTACTGCCCCTTGCTCTAATTTTTGGCTGCTATCCAGTCTTCCTTTTGGCTGTCATACTTACTAGACTCCATTGGTTTTAATGTTTGCTCATTTATACAGCAAGAACAGCATCTGTTCTGATATGGAAGCTCATGCACATCTCCTTTCTGAGCCTGATCAGGCACCTCTCTCACTCCTAATTTGGTCATGACATCAGTAAAAGAACAGAAATTATTACCTTGCATTAGAATATTATTCTAAGTAATCTTTCTCTCTAATTATTGAGACTGTATGGTGGTAAACGCTGCTTCTATTTTCCTCTTTTCTTTAAAGAGTATCATATATTCTTTGGAGATCTCAAAAAGAGCTGTGACTACAGATTAGCTCAGACATTTCAGTGTTAGCTATTGGATTTTTCTTAACACTCAGATTGTGTTATGTTATTTCAATGCTTCCAACGAGGTATATATATTAAATTCAGCTCTTTCCTTCTTCACTAAATATCATGCTGTATCCATCTCACGACTACCAGTTTAAAAGTTAGTTTGCAAAATTCCTTTTTATTTTCCAGCTAAACATATATTTAAATATTGCATGAACCTGACCCCTTTCCAGCACACATTTTATTAAAGCCAGCTGTGAAGTAATTATTGAACATGCTAAAAATGGCTTTTGAGAGTAGAACAATGTGAGTTTTGTCCAATTTTGATTCACACACTCAGCTTTGACTAAATACTACATTCCAAGAACTCACTGTCTTATGAAATGGAGTCTGAACAACTTCAGAAACATAATTTCTGAGAAATGTGGGAATCTAGGTCAAGGACTGATTGTAGCAGGATTTGCTAACATAAGGGAGTACATTTTTCCTAAATAAAAAATATGCTTTCAAGCACCAATGAAGACAAAATAATGAAGAAAGCACAAGCAAAACAAGTCATTTTGAGAATAAAACCATTCAATGTAAAATTCAAACTATATTGCATATATAATTTCTTTTTACAGAAGTAAAAGGCTTTGTTTCTTTGGGATTTGTAATCTAGTGACATTTTGACAGAGATGTTGCATATTTCTGATGAATTTCCCAACATTCTATTTTTGTGTTCATTTGGATGTGTATTTTTATACCATATGAACTTCTCACATGCATTTGTATAAACATGAGGCATTTTTTAAAGCATAAATGATAAATATTTCTCTTCAGGAGGAGCATGGCCTAATTTTGAGTTTTTTATGATTACTCATATATTTTCTAAAAAATAAAATTCATACCTCTAGCAATAAGATTTTAATTGGTTCCGCATTTGCATACCAACGGATAAAAGTATTTTAAATCCTACAGATAGCGACTGCTGGCTACATGCAACCCAGACACTGCCTGTTAAAAAGTGATTAGAAATTAATGTAACTATTCCATGTATTCACAGCTTGAGATCTCTAATATGTAAAGAATGATCGTTCTTAAAGGGGCCATGCTTGTGAATGCTGTGTTTAATTAATGCCCAAGGGAAAGAGAAAAAAAGGAGGAGGAAAAGTACTGCAGCTGAATTTATTCTGAATTTGTAGTGATGTTAAACACTGCATGCCAGGTTTAATGGCATGTATTCATCTAGCTAACACTGTGTTTTACTGAGAACAAACAGTGTTGTCTGCCTTCAGGAGATGAGGATTTTGAAGTGAATTTGGGAGTGCAGAGTAGATTTCTATTTTATTTTCTCTACTGATTTATGCTAGGCCTGCCACCACAAGCACCCAAGCTACTCTTTGTATGAAGGACAACTTCATGCACAGGATACACAGAATTCTTGTTTACCTGTAGTGATGTCTTTAGGTATGTGAGTAGAAGGATGCCATGCCACAGCAATCTGTACGAGTCATACCAATCATTTATATTGAGACTGACACTTCCCTTTTTATTCCTAACTGCCACTGGTTATGTGTGAGAAGATGAAATTATGTGTGGTATGAAGACATTATATGCAACAGATACATTTAGAAAGAGTAAATACTGGAGCAAATTAACATCAAAGATTGAAATATACAAAACAAACAATTTTGTATCATAGGAGGAGATTTGAACGTCATTATGGAGGTTAAAAATTTTTAAAAAAACCAAACCAAAACAAACCCAACAAAATAGTACTATACCATGAAACAGTGCATTGGTACAGCAGAAAACACCTTCTTACACATGCCAAAAGAATATTACCCACTGCAGCAGTCCTGGGTCAGGCACTGTTTGGGCTGAAAGTTGTAGCAGAAGGAACACAAGATCAGGACAACAGGGTTAGATCCAACCTACCCAGTCGTGGCTGCTGTTTGGTAAACCAACAGAGAAGAAGCCCCAGCTAAAATTGATGGGCCAGGTTTAGTTGAAGAGCAGTAGGCACTTTAAGAGAAACAATCTACACACATGTCAATAAAATAAACCCAAGAGATCAGGAAACACAATGTCCCTTACAGCTGCTTCTATCCTTAACACAGGAGAAATGGCTACGAAGGCTGGAATTCTTTGCTTGTTATTTTTTCAGAGCTCAACTGCTAATTAAGACTTGGAGAGAACATGAATAACAAAGGCCTTTTTGTCTGAGTGAGAGCTCATTTCATTGAAATAGAAGTCTGGGAAAACATAAAATACATATTTCTTTTTGCATCAGTGAAAATTTCCATGCTGTCAGTACAGTGATTATTACCTCAATCTGCACATACAAAAAAAAGTAGCGTACACTAAATGTCAGACCGAAATGTTACATTATTTAATCTTTATCATTTAACTGTGAACAAGGTAAACATGTAAATGCCTGCAGATGGGAAAGCACCAGGGACAAAAATATGAAAGAGGATAAGCACAACCCAAGGACACCTCGCCTGACTTGGGTCAGGGCACCAAGATGTCAAGGCTTCTGCAGCTCTGCCCAGCACGTCAGCCTCGGCACTGGCCACAGGGCAGGGCTCTGCTCTACCCACCTAAATTTTTGCTTCATTTTTCCCATCTGCAGATCCAGACAGCAGGAAGTCCCTACAGAGCCGCAGGCTGGGCCCTGAGCTGGCAGCTCTGGTTCTGGGGGAGCCCATGCTGACTGTCCCTGCAGCCTCCCAGGAGCAGGGCCCGTCCCTCCCTGCAGGGCAGCTTGGGGCACACACAGCTCCAGGGGAGCAGCCAGGGCCCATGCATGGCAGGGCATGGGACAGGGATGGCCCGAGGCCAAAGGCAAGGTGGCAGGAGCCACAGCAGTCTTGGGGATCAGCCCTGTGCCTCAGCCTGTGGCCATCAGCAGGACAGTGCTGCCCACACAGGCCCCAGGTTCAGAGAGGAGGGACAGGTCGTGTGATACAAATGACAGCACTGTGAAAGGCATGAGGTGAGAAGCCCTTCAAGCACCTCGAGGGAGACGTCGCTCTTCAGCTGACACTCTCTATATGGACGTCTGGGCCAAAACATCCATTTAGGCACTTAGCAGAGCAGTGTGCCCCTCTGGAGGACACACTTCCTGCCGACACATAGATCTTCCTGTCAGTTTGTGGGCAGCTCAGCATGGAGCAAGCCTCTGTGGCTTGGATGAGCTGTGTGGCTTTTCACCAGCTGCAGTGGCTGATCTTATTTTCAGGTTGCCTTCCACATCCGTGTGGCAGCATGCCAAGGAGATTTGTCTTTTATTTGTAGCTTAAGAATGGTTGCATCTGAGCACCATTTAGTCTTAAGAAATGCTGCAGTGTTGGTCTTTGTCCTCCTCTCTGTTTGGGTACATTACAATTGTAGCTAAGTTTGTTTTCCATCTTGAGATTGTATTTACACAACAAATAAAGGAAGTTCACTCATTCGGATTCTTCTAAACTAGTTTCAGATTTCTGCTCCAGGAGTAACACAAGGATAGCGTGTGGTAACGCTCAGCTTCAGGCAAATTGTCTGAGTCAGAGCATCAGATGAAATACCTGCCTGCGTCTTCACCAAAGCTCCCTCCCACAGACTGCAGCCTGCACCGAGCTCCCTGTTACTGTGGATTCACTCGTTGTCTTCATAAGCTGCACTTGTATCTCGGCGGCAGTATAAAAATATTCTCCAAGTCAGCTTTCAGAAACCATCTGCTTCCTGCAGTAGAGAAGTAGTACTTGGGACCAGGATTCTTGAGAGAAGCTATTTTCACTCTGTGATGACTACTTCAGTTTACAGGCTGCTGTAGCCATCTTGCCCTTATTAAAAACTTAGCATTTTCATCCAATTTCTCATTCACCAAAAAGGCCAACACCTAGACCCTGACATCCATGGTGTGGCAGAGAGTCATATGATTCATTCAAACTCTAAGGCTGGTGGTCACTCAAAAGAATCAAAAATGCTCTTTGTGGCAGGAGGAAAAGGATTCCAGACCATGTCACTTCAACGCATTTGAGTGTGCTGCATCATCTTAGGGCTGATGATTGACTGACAATTAACTCTGATACCATGAATTTATATTGGCCACCTAGATCTAGCAGTTTCCCTCATATAGCAATAACAAAGCAATGTCTGTAGCATCTGAAGAAAGGGAGACTTACCACCGTAAGCAGGAAAAAAATGTTTTGACAGCCACTTAGAAAGTAGAGCAGATATCTACATTTAATTTCTGAAAGTCTCAGCTGTGATATCACCCTCAACCTATTGTAACATAGTAGCAATAACATATGCAAGCGTAAAGTACAATTAACCTTTTCTATATTCATATTAAATATTTTCTGAATTAAATATTGTTCTATGTTAGAAATTAATAACTTTTCAGCATTCTTTTGAGGAAGGTTTCCTCCTTTATTCACCAGGATACTTACTGTCTTGCATAGAGATACTGCATCAGGAAATGGAAAAGCTCACTGAAGTCCTGCTTTTTCTTTTTCAGTAAGGTTCAATAGAACGGACAGAAAGAAAAAGAACATAATAGAAACAGTATATGTTTTCTCTGTGGGGCCTGAAAAAAAGAATGTAATGCCTGAAATGTCACAGATTTTTTTAAAAGTCTTAATGAAAAAGCAAAACGACATCTGTGATCTTCTACTTAGTCTAAGAAAATAATGAATATTTTTCTTAAAAGAGGCCATTTTATTTCTGAGTTTTGCTACAATTCCTAATGCAGCACTGACTGACCTTTCATGAGAAGAAGGAAACCATTCCAAATCTGCAGAATCTGTTGTCTTCCCTATGCAACCACTATGTTCTCTAGGCTAAAAAAGAAATAGGACAAGCAACTATACCACTGAGACTCAGAGTCAGGATCTCTGACTCAAAATCCTTATTAGGAAGTGTAGGCTAATAGCACTTTCTAGAGACCTTGGGAGGTGAGCTAGGATTCGTGCAATAACTGTGTACAGGTAATGGACCCTATTCACCTTCTGTTGTACCAACCAGTATCTCAAAAAAAAATATGGTGATTGTGGATTATATGTGTAATCTTTAAAATGCTACATTTTTTGCTTTTCTGCATTCTTCTGAGGCATAAATGTCGCTTTCTTGATGCTTCATTGGCTTTCAGGGCCAAAAATACAGAAATCTGAGATGGCATAACACAACTAAGTATGGTACAACAGACATCTATGCTGCAAAACTCTACTTTTTGAGATAAAAGCAGTTTAATAATTGAAATAATTTTCTTTAAAATTACAAAGGAAAACTAACTCATTTTCAGTTCATAAAATTTTTCTTTACATAAAAAAAAGGTTTAAAAAAATCAGAAAAATAAAAGTAATTTTTAAAGGATGAAATAGCATTTGGCTTTGACCATCTAATAATAAAGTTCATTAAAAAGGCAGAAAATGATTTAATGGATTGATTTAATTTCAACTGCCATTTTTTAAGTCTTCCCAAAGACATAGGTTATAAATATGTATTATTGTCACTAGGAAGTTTTATGAATGTGCAACTACATTCTTACATGCTAATATCTTACTAACCTGTTTAGGGGAAGCATATCT
The DNA here is from genome assembly GCA_013396875.1 of Vireo altiloquus. Taxonomy (NCBI): domain Eukaryota; kingdom Metazoa; phylum Chordata; class Aves; order Passeriformes; family Vireonidae; genus Vireo; species Vireo altiloquus. The sequence continues at coordinate 1,059,984 of VZRF01009875.1, forward strand.
TGAACAGATGAGAGGAATTTCTGAGAATTCTAGGATAAAAGGATCCAGTATTTGCACTCTTGTTAGAAAGGAGCAGTTTAAGTGACTCTTCTCAAACAAAATCACTCAAAAAGGGAACATACAGGGCAGAAATTATTTTTTATTAACTTCTATGTTTTCCTTTTTTCACTGTTTCTGCTATAAGAATGTAGATGAAGTTGATTTCTGGAAAAGGGGCAATTTGACTGATTAAACCAGGATGCTTCACTTTAAATATTCAACTGGTTACCATGGCAACAGTTTTACTTTGACACACAGCTTATCTTGTTCTAAGGAGTGCAGCCTGTTGTTATGGCAATTTGGAACACCACTATTTTTTCCCACACACAAAATAAAACAGTAGTTAAAATGGGTTCAATAATTAAAAATCTAAGCCTGATTTAGTATCTTGTAGAATGTTGTAGTTTAACAAATGAAACTTGACCAGACGGAGAAAGAAAGAATAAAAGTTCATGAAGATAAAAGGATAAAGGATTACAATTTTTATCCTTAAAGGAAAAATAATTGTAGAGGCATTTTTAATTATAAAAATTCACTGCTTTCTGCTCTCATGAAGAAACACATTATTTTGTCCTGCTGATTTCTTCAGAAGCAAAATCTAAATAAATGGATACAGAAGAAGCAATGCAAATTATCCCCCCTAAAGCTCTTAGAGCAAGCAGAATGAATATTCTAACTGAAATTTCATAAACAGTAATACTAAATGATCAGAGTTCTGACCTAAAATAAACATATTTCAAAAAAGAATCATTTTTTAAGAACCTAAGTGTACACACTACTCCCTACTGATATATGCACTTTACATGACATTCTAAGCAATTGTGCACAAACCTGTGCATTTTAAATAAGAATGAAATCTATATGCCCTTTCCTAAGGGCATATTGAATGTGTCCCTACACTTTAATATTCAGAAAAACTCAGTTCATGTTTACTCAGTTCATGTTTAGAAAGAGTTGGAATGGTCCTATGAGCAGAGAATAGAGCTGAGGGACATCCAGCCATCCCAGAACCCTAAAAAAAAAGGAAAATCAGGAAGAAACTTTGATCCAGTTGTCCAGTCTCTAAAGAAGTAGTAGAAAAGGTCTTTGCACTAAGCAAGCTTAGTTAGGATTTACCTGATGCACTTAAATTTGGAAAGTGCAGTGGGGTTTTTTTTAGTATTTTTTAATTATAAACATATGGACATTTCAATATTTACAAGATTTGTACTGAGGTGCTTGCTTGAGGTTTTCAATATCCCTATCAATATTTCATTTTTTACTATGAAAAAGAAATTACCTAGTATATAAGACCTATCAACTTAACTTTGGATGTCCTCTTTTATTTTGTCTATAAATATGCAAACAAAATTTCATTGGTGTGGTGTCTCCAAAGATTTTTACAAACAATATTCTACACAAAAAAATATAGGTAGAAATTACGTACATGATGAACTCCCTGAATATCCATTTTGGGAAAAAAGCATGAAAAGAGGGATTTTAGATAAAATATGAATGTTGTGCCTCAGGTCTCTCTCTTTGTCTGTACAATGGCATCAAAGTTGCTTTGAGTTTTCAATTAGTTTCTTTAAAACACTGTTACTGTCTTTCTGTAATGCCTTCTCTCCTTTCTTCTATGTCTTTTTTTTCCCTTCTGATAATTACAAGTTTAACAACAATTAGTCCCAGTCTTGTCCCCCTTCCAGCAGTGTCTATGAATTTAATTTCTTTCTGAGCTTGTATCTTTGAGAGCTTCATTCCCTGCAGCATTTTGCCTCCTCATTCCTGTTTCAGTTTTTTCAATCTTACTCATGATACATAAGGACAGATGTGATTTCAGACATTCCTTTCTCTTCCGTTAAGAAAATCCTACTGCTGCTTTTGCTATGTAGAACATGAATTTGAAAAGTCTTTTCCTGTAATTCATATATCCTCATAAAGGATGGGGGAAAAACAAGCAGTACAACATTAACTTGGATGCAGCTTACAATATAAAACTCATATGGCTGGCAATGAGAAAGACAGCAGAGGCAGCTAAACGTCTTTTGACTCTTATTTTTTGGGTGACTGCAGACGTATGAGGGGCAGATGTTTTCCATTTTTCCTAAGGCAACACAAATCTGTGAGCTGGCAGTGAACTCGTACACGAAAGAATAAAACAGTGATCAGCTCACACAAGATATCAACTCTAAGTATTTGGTGGTTTTTTAGCAATGTCCAGTATTAGGTTTAGGTTCCTTCTACAGACCTGTGAAGGAGAGGGGTTGCAGTTTACCACTCTGCTCAGGTAGACAGCAGAGAGCCAGGCTCAGTGGTGAGGCACCTCCCGAGGTCTGTGCCTCGCCCAGGGCCTGGCAGAGGAGCAGCAGCAAAGGGTGGGACTGGCAGCCAGGAGCTGCCTGGGCTCTCCCCACCAGCAGGCCCCCAGGTGACAAGCTCTTTGAGAGGTGGTCTTCCTGGCCTTCCTGTCAGTGGAAATTCTACGTTAAAAAGCTGGTTTGAATTATAGACATGCAGCACTTTCCAATAGTTATGTGGGCAGATGGGAACGCAGTTTATATTGAACATCTGAGAATTTCATCTTATTGTTAAATATATTAAACAGCAGCTTCTCAGTTTCAGATTATTTATTTAAGCTGCTTGGATATGCTCGTGCATTCCTAATTGGAAGATTTCAGCAATATGACTATTCTCTCTGAAATTAGATTTGCTTATTACTTACGTTTCTTTATTGCTATCACTGCCTTTCTACTTTTTTTTTCCTGTTTTTTTTTTAGTCCTGTTCTTTTCTCTTTTCATGCCCTGTCTTCTCTGTATTTCTTTGTTTTTAATTTTTTCAGAAAAAAAATTGGTAATTTAACACTTCACAGATAAGATTATTAAAATGCCATTTAGTAAGATAGTAATAGGAGATTAACAAGTGATAACAGAGAAGAAACGAATCTTACTCATTGGTTCAATAATAAGTCAATATCTGCTAAATTTGAGAATAATCTCTACCCAGCCTGCATATGATTTCTCTGTGATAAAATCAGTAGATTTAATTTGTGTCCTAAAAATTTTTCTCATTTAGCTTTTACAAGGACATACAGCCAAACAATATCGGCACTATTTGCTCAAGCTAAGCAAAAAGAAAAAAAAGCAGAAGCTTTTCAAAAGAAAAAAACAATTCTTTAGCTCTGAATCTTTTTTATGCTCACATTTTTAGATCACTACAACTGACTACAACTTTCCATTTATAGATTATTGTTACCATTATCACATTCTCTAACACTGTCACAAATGCTTAACTTACTATTACGTCTGGATGCCCCCAGCAATTTCACAGAATAAAATCCAATTGCAGAAGGAATGCTGGTGAACATGATAGAGAGATAAAGCGAATTGAAATGGCATTTCAAAATTTTGCTAGATCCTTTCTACTCAGACCAGTCCAATTACTCAGCTTGTTCTCATTACCTCCTTTGATATAAGTATTTGATGGTTTGCTGCTGTGCACATTTATCACATATGGAGCTGGCAGCAGTTTGCTTTTGCTTTATGAAGAATCATTCCCAGAAGGAGGGAGACAAGTAACACTGTGGACTTAAGTTGGACACCATAGGAGTTTAGTCCTAAGTCTCACTTTTGCAGTTTACTGTGTGGGCATGGAAAACTAAATTTGACAAAATCATCAAACCATCAAGTTTCTTTTTCAAGGACAGGAGGCCATCATTGCTGTTACTCACTCTGAATCAGCAATAACAGCAGTGAGACTTGGGATCAATCTAGAAAAGTATTTCCAATAATAGTTTCACTTGTTTATTGAGCAGACCATTTTTTTAATAGCAGGACATTAGAGACGGTTCAGCTTGCAAACAGTATGTGGGCCAGAACTAGTGAAGTAAGCGGGAACAGCTTTTAACTACACCAGAAACCTGCACCGTCAGCTGAACACGATGTGGAAATCTTTGGAACAACAGTGCAATGTGCCTGCAGCTTCATCCGTACCTATACAGCAGAACAGAGTGATTCTCCAGGGCCACTTGACTTCTCTCTCTGGTCCTAACATAATGTTTCTTCTTATTGATTTCTACTTCCCTCCTTCCCAGCATCCTTTAGCACAGCTTCCTAATATCCTCCAAAGGATACCAATATCTTTACTCAGTCATCCTCAGTTTCCTTCATGCTTCATAATCATCCACAGGATGGGGTAGGAAAGGCTGCAGAACTGCTGGCCTATAGGATTCTATGTGCATATAGAATCAAAGGGATACCAAAGCACCAAAAAAAGCAAGAAAATAAGAGTCTCCCTCTGACCAAATTAATGTTGGAAATTTTGCAGCCCAGAAGGAGTTACACAAAATTAGCTTGGTAAAGTCTGTAGATGTGGTTTAGATAGAAGAAAATAAAAGATGAAAATAATTTTGGAATTGCTGTTTCCTTGTATTGAATTTCATATATTAGCATTCAGAGTTTTATCAAAAAATTAACACTTGCCCAAATCCACTATTAGAGGAACTGACTTCACAAGAAAGCCCTTCTTGAAAAAACTAGTCAGTTGCCAGTAGGAAACTTGACGGCATTGATAGTGATGAAAATTCATGGAAAGACCAAAAGAGGACAAACTCAAGAGTAGAAGAGATATTCTATCCTGTTACTGGCCAACAGTGACTGTGCAAGTCCTCCCTTCTCCCTCTGTTTTTCTGAACACGTACACCAGTTTTGGGTTTGGGGATTGCCTGTGGTTGGACACTTTTTTTTCTCCCCATCAGAGCCAAAATGGAAGAGACCTGACAAAAGCAGCTGGCCTTCTGCAAAGTATCATGGAGGTGTAAAGTTAGATGTAACTTATATATTTAAAATTTTAACAGAGTTAGGAAATGAGAATGCATCACCATCAGATATTTTGCTTCCATAACCTCAGATTTACTTTTTTCTTTGTCAGCAAAATTTGAAGTAGGAAAGAGACTGAGAAAATTTCACTCAGTCTTATGAGCATGAGAGAATTTACTCTGTTCAAGGGCAAGAAAGTTTATGGAGCCACACTGACATGACATCAGTGCCTGGCATGCTAAATTAAAGCATAATTTGGCCTTAAAATTTGTCTGGCTTTAGCCATCTGCATGTGTTTAAATGCACGAAACTACAGTCCATTTAAACTTAATATTGTCCACCTCTGAAAAGAATACTTCTACTGGGTTTGCATGGCCTGGATTTGGTAGCAGGGGGCCTACAGAGGTGACTTCAGTGAGAAGCTGCCAGAAGGCTCCCCCATGTCTGGCAGAGCCAATTCCTGGTGGCTCCAGGACAGACTTGTCACTGGCCAAGGCTGTGCCAGTTAAAAATGGTAGTTACAAGTCTGTGATAACATATTTAAGAAGTAAAAGCCAGATGTAACTGCAGCCAGAGATGAGTGAGAATATGGGAGAGGAACAACTCTGCAGACACCAAGGTCAGTGAAGAAAGAGGGGGAAGCCATGCTCCAGCTTCTGGAGCTGAGAAGAGAGGGGTGGGGGGAAGGTGTTTTTAAGGTCTTATTTTACGTCGCATTATCAGTCTCTGATTTTGTTAGTAATAAATTCAATTAATATCTCCAATCTGAGTTTTACCTGTGACAGTATTTGGTGAGTGATCTCTCCCCTGTTACTCAGCTGAGGAGCAGGGTGGTAGAGCAGCTTTGGTGGGTGTCTGGAATCCAGACAGGGTCAGCCCACTATGATACCATTGTGCAAGGAATTTAATATATGTGAGTAATAGTTATGAGAATACAGAATTTAACACATTAAATACAAAGCAAAGCTTGACAAAGTGAGTTTGAAGCACCAGGAAAAATCACTGGATGAGAGATATAGACTATGCTAAAATTCTTTCCAGTTTGCAGAGAAAACATCAGAGAGGAACATGGGCCCACAAAAAAACCAAAACAAAACAAAAAAGAAAAACCCCAACAAAACCAACCAAACAAAACCAACTATTTCTCTTTCCATGTATAAATTATTTGTCAAGCTTCAGAGTTTATCAGCACACAAAAATAGAAATAATCTTTATGATAAAATCAGGTGGGGAAAGGAAGAAAGAAAAATTCTCTTGATGTATTAACATCTGAAGTGCAAGCTCCAGATTAAAGATGTACAGTCACTGACATTTATTCCCTTAGTGTCTTCAGTCTTTTAAGAATGTTACTATCTTTCTTTCCCATCCTTTTTCTCCCCTTGTCTCTGCCAGAGCTTACCTCCACAGGAGTGATGCAGAATACCTTTTATCTCCTCACCAACACCTCTCAAATTCAATTGCTTAGCTTTACATTGCAGAGAAAGCAAACTTCAAGAGAGCTGCAAGACTGCATACTTCAGCAGCCAAGAAATGTCTGGGTGCTTAATTTTACAAAATCTTCTGTGGAAAGAGAAATATTAAATAAAAAGTAAAAATTGGGTTGGGTGTGTTTGAGAACTTACACTACTTTAGGAAGATTCATTGGAATATGTCTTCAGTGCCCTAATTTCTTATTTTCCAGTTACACATGATTAACAACAGGCCTTGTTCTATCCACAGTCAAGTCTTCAGCAAAATTTTTACAAAACTTAGTAGAAGCAAAATTAAGCCATTGCTTCATTTAAGGAAAACTTTGTATAAAAATAATACTTACTTTCATATTTTAGCTACTCTTTACCACCTACAACTTTTAGTGAATTTATCCTTTAAAGAATGCAGTGCAGTTTGGTGGTATGTTGTAAGATAATTCCTTTGAAGGGTTATTGACATTAGGTTTTGTGCACAACCACAAAAGAAACATTAAATGACATGTTGTTCTCCTGCTGCTCCATCTCTGCCACTCTTATTATGGGAAATTGCATGCCAGTCTGAGCTCTGAAGGCTTTGAGTACCTCTATTTCCATGTTGGTATTGTCAGATTGGGATTTGACACCTCAATCAATATTTGCAAAAGTAATTATATATTTTCAGGGTTGATTTTTTCTTATGTATTGCAGGCCGAATTTGCTCATGGCACCATTTTGAGAAAGTACATTCAAATAGGAGATTCGCAGATGTTATCTTTATTTCATGTTTTCTTTCTTCAGCATTATAAAGTGTCTGAACCTATTTTGTCTTAAATAAGAACAAAAGAGCCTTTCTATTACCAGAAATTATACTATGCTAAAGCTTTTTTCTGTGCTCGCTTTTGATAATTCAACATGGAATTTTAGGTAGGTTTCTCTCCTTTGCAAATGTGCTTTACACAGTGCAGTGCTGCCTCAAGGCACATAAATTAATGCAGAATGAGTTAGCACAGACATGAGAACTAATATATGATAAATTACACTGGGTTTTATTTTGAGGTAACATAGCAATAATGCTTCGGATACTCAATGCACCAGGGATGCTACCCATGACACAGCATTCTGATATATGGATATATGTCTGGTTACTTCAGATTAGATTCCCAGCCTTAGGGAAATAAATGAATGTCGTTAAAAGGATTAAAATGTATTGCAAATAGTTTTTGTTTTCTCAATGCTGTCTCAATCATTTTTTGAAACAAATGAAAGAAATTTAATAAAGTAAGCTTGATACAAGTTTAAATAATGTATACCTGGGAGTTCTTTAATGGTTATCTGTGTCAAGCAATGGAGGCATCTCATTTAAAAAATGTAAAACTGAACATAATTTATTAGTCAAAAGCTAGGCTAAGAACACACAGTGGGGATATCTCCAAGTTCTGTCAGATTTGTGCTCTCTCACAATATTTATAATTGTTCCAGTGAGAGTAGAGCAAGACAAATGCTCTGCTCCTGAAAGTTTCACTTGGACATACCCTTAGAATGGATGATAGACATCTCATTGTTTTCCACATTTCAGCATTAGGATGTACAAATACAAGTGAACTGAAATTGATTAGTATTGCTTTCAGAAAGAATGGAAGCACAGCTACAACACACATAGGTTTCTTTCTGTCAATTAACTAACTCAGAGAGGTAATTAAAGTATATCAACACTCTAAAATTGTCCTGACAGGACAGTTCTTTTGGAAGAAAAAAAAATCAGAGTTAGAATGAAAAATACAGTCGTCCCATAACCAGAAAATTAATGTTAAAAATCAGAAACTCTGTTCACTGAATCAAATATGCAATTTATCCTAGCCAGAATATAAATTAAACACATTAGAACAAATATTGCAACTTAAATTGCTTTGCTATGTTTATTTCACACACCCTTGTGCCTATAACTTTGGACTAGTATAGGGTTTCTGAAAGAATAAAATGGTAGAGATAATAATAAAAAATAGCCTTCAACTCAAGATAAGATATTCATTAATTTATATTAGTTTCAAAAAGCGAGAGACCTTTTTCAGCTGTGTTTTTCAAATCTATTTCAGAATTTTTCTCAAAGACATTTTTGGCATTTTTTCACCAAATTTCAAATACACATGTACAGTAATGACATCTGTTTACCATGAGAATAAATCTATTAAATTTGCATATGTCAAAAATAACTGGAATGAGTAAATATCCTAATCGAATGTGTTCATATCTTTTATTGAAACTGGATTTCTTGAAAATTTTCTTCAAGAAGTCAGGTAACACTGAGGTTTTTCTTCTAAATCACTAGCAAAGCGTTCCGGCAAAGGAGAATTCAGATGTTCAAATAAAGGTAAATAAGAAGGAGACATGGCTGTCAAAGTCTATGAGGACAGTCTCAAATGTCTCAAATGTCTCAAATGGCAGCCCACACTGCCCTTTTGGTTAGACTTCTTCCAGCCATAGAAAATAGTATTTATTTAAAGTACTTTTTTTCATTTAAAACCCACTTCTAATGGACTGCATATCATCTTTTCATTAGCCTCTATGGATGCAGTGTGTTAGTCATGTATTTTTATGGGTTTTTTTTAAAGCTAGGTTTAATTCATTCTCACTTCCTTGGAAAAAAACCTGCACAGTATATACTGAGGTTTCTACTTTAAATATTCTGAAGAGTATGAGCATGCTCTTTTTCTCCTGCCTGTATAGTGTTAATCATAGCTAATTCACTTAACGGTAACATGAATAGCCAAGTGTGTTTCCTTCTTCAAAAATTCTACCATAGTCCTATAATTAATTTATGCAGTATTATCTGGTAATAGCTGTCACTTATTTGTACATCATATCACCTATCCTGAATTAGAATAATACAGTAATCAGTAATGAGAGTCATAGCTGACAGAAAGAAAATGTGCTTGGCTATTTTTTTAAATTATTGTTATTCAGACTGTTTTGAAGGATCCTTTGCCAAAATATGGCCTTCAAAAGAATTTGGAGACTTTTACATCCTTTATTCCACAACAAGATTTATCTGCTAGTTCTAATTTTGGTGGATTTCGATGGTTTCAACCTCTCTTCCTGTTTGAACCTCAGACAACCAACATCACTTGCAGTAGACTTCAGCTGCATCCCCTTCAGTCATGGGCACTTGTCGCTAGCTGCACTATCAGAAGTTTAATAACCAAGCTAAAGTCCTACAACAAAGAGCTTCCAGGTAACTCAGCAGAGAACAACCACAGGTGTAATTACAGCTGGAGAGATCACAAAAGGGTAAGGTGGTCTCCTGCAGCCATTGACACACGTTAAATTACAAACATATGCTATGCTATTCCTTTGAATATTTTAATGGTCAAACTAGTATTCCATCCATCTTGCAAGCAATATTTTTTCCCCAGTGGAGAGGGTAGTCTCCTAAATAATTCAGTTTCCTCCAAAATGAAAGCTCCCTTCCACCACTCAATTTCAGACTGGGCAGAGCAGTCAAAATACAGAGGCAGAACAATTGCTGGCACTATTTTAAAGACAGGGTTGAATAAACTTAAGATAAAACCCAAACATCCACACAATCAAAGTCTAACTGTGTTTGACCTCTATTTCCCCATCCTAAGCCAACTAGCTTCTCTTCCAAGATACAATGAACATCGCGAATGAGATAACAGAGCATTGGCAGATCACATGCTAGAAGTGTGGTGTTGATCTGCAGACAGCAAATGGAGGAGGGAACCTGCCTGACATCTTTTTCTCCTTCTCTGAATCCCCAGACAAACCTTCTGGGAGCCAGACTGTGGCCTGGGGCTGTGAGGAGCAGGAACAAGCTGTCCTCTTTCTGAGAGTGCAAAAGGTGAACTGCTGCGCTTGTTGCAGGGAAACAGCAAAATCTTCCTCTTTCCATTCACTTTGATGAATTCTGTTGTATACCAACATTTTAATTTTAAAAAGAAGTTTTCTAATTTGTACCTAAGCTCTGCACTGTGAATTACATGCAATGCTTGTTAGAGCGTGGTTGGATTCTTGACACTTTATGCAACTCCTGACCGTTTGAAGGCAACTACATGAACCAACAGATTTGGCAAGGATAAAGGGCAAAGAGGCTCAGCAGATGTCATAAGGACAAAGATGTATATGCTCTCAAAATTCATTTCCACATTAGTATGATCAAACAGATGCAAGAGCAGACTCTAATATACAGCTCTGCTCTCAAAAGTAACCATCTCTGCCAGTGCACGAAAACTAGTCCTGCTGTGCGTTGTGAATTATGTCAGTTCATGTTGGTGAAAAGTTTTATACTCTACAGCCTTGGCAGAACCAACACAATTAAGCCTGAATGAGTTGCTGTACCTTTCCCTATCCTATATCAATAGAGGTGTTTAATCTACTTAAGCATGTCAGTGCCAAATACACTAAGGTAATTGCATTGTGGACCTAACAAAAGTGTATCATTTCACTTGCAGCATTTTTGTGACAAGGGATAATGTGCAACACGGAAAGAAGCCAAGAGTTTCTAATAGCCAGGACTGAGTTTGCTGAGCTGCACTTATGCGGGGGAGGGGGAAACCTTTGTAAACATTATTATTTTATGTGACAAAATAAATGCATACTGTTAAATGTAGTTGGCCTTACTGATGTTTTCATTGTGTTGACTACATGAGTAGGAAGCAAAGCTAGCAGAGGCAATAAAGGCCTCCTAAAGAGGAGAATTTAAAAGTCAAATACAATCTTCAGTTTTTCTCAAACAGGTTTGAACTAAGTCCCTCAGAGGGTCTGAAGACAAGCCACCATACTGGTCACCAGGATTTATCAGTGACAGAGGAGAGCTCAACCCTGCTACATTATACAAGTCATTGTCTCCTCTGTTCCTGACTGAAGGTGACATGCTAAGGAATGGGATGGGGGACACCCCAGAGACCCCGTTAACCACTCACTAGACCCCAAAAATCTGCTGCATTGGCAGACCGCTGACTCCATCAGTAGAGCAGGCAATGTGCCAATCTGAAATTGTGCTGTCTCTGCACCAAGTTCTGCTTCTGCATAAGTACTAGCAAGAGCTGAATCCATGAAACTTGGGAGTAAATATAGAATTGACTTTTAAAACTGAAATTCAACAGCCAAGCAGCTGATACCATTATTTATTGGGAGCAGAACCCCCAAGACTGATCTCCTTAAATTTGTGCCAGGGAATTTAAATGCCATGTGCAAAAATAAGTAATATTTTAACTTCACTGATTCTGGCCAAAACTAGTTCCACTACAGCGAAATAGATCATTTCATCAGTTGTGTGAAACCTGTCAAAGCTCAAAGAGAGATGCAGAATTAATGACCTGGCCACTTCAAAGTCCAGCAGAGGCATTTCTGTATTACAGAGAGCCTTTTAAATTGTCGGATTCAACACAAGGAAGATGAATTTATGAAGAGTTGGTTGCTCTCTCCAACTTATCCCAAGTCCTTCATTTCCATGTTGAGGCAATATGAATCATGAATCAGTGTTCCGTATTTGTGACATATCCTGATTTGACAGGATGCAAGATACACATCTGCTACAATTATGTACTCCATTCAGCAGTAGTCAAATGGTTAAATAGCATACACAACTACTAAATTGTTTCTTTAGTGTTCTAATGTATTTTATTGAATTTGCTCTTAAGAACTTTTCCAAGGGTGCATTGAAAATGACATTCTCTCTTAGTTCCCAGAGGCTGAACAATTTTTTAACATCTGGCAATAAAAACTATTTTTTAAACCTCTGTTGTGACTTCCCTTTTCCATCTCTGGTGGAAATAAAGGATCAGCTACTTCTCAGAGTACCTACCATGTGTATCTTAGGCAGCTATGCAGTTCATATTCCTGAAAGGAAATGTGTTACCTGAGCTAAGTATCTAGGAATGGTCACTCATTGTATGTACACCACTAGCAGGCTTTTTCCATACTCCATGTGTTCTCCTTCACTTGTAATACTTTCTATGATTATTACATTTTTACTGTACGCCCTTCCTGCTATGGTAATGTTACTGGGTGGATGCCAGAATCCCATTCTGATTACTTGTATTTTATTTGTTGAGAGCATCTGATGCTTTGGGAGGGCATTTTTTGTGAAGGTATGATCACTTTATGTAAATGTATACCTAGTTACACAATACATGATGTCAGGTAAAGAATAGCATAGAGAGAAAGAAACAAGAATAGTTACTATTTTACAATACCTGTCTGCTCTAGTTGATATCTGGACAATTAAGAGGGAATGATTTTCCCCACAGGCAAAAGCAATTTTGCCCTTGATCATGTAATCTGCACAGGCTAGGGATAAGGTTAACCCAACTCTACATGTAACATCCAGGAGAACAGAAGTAACTTTGAAGAAGGCCCTAAGCTTAAATTTTAAAACTTGAATGAAAATGAGGTTGTACCCCAAAGGACACAAAATATGCTATTGGACACAATTAAAGAGGGAACGTGCTGAGAGTCACCCACAAGGATTTGTAATGTCAAATACTTGAACATAAAACTCAACCTTCTGGAAAGAGAAGAATTAAATTTATGACTTCATGCAAGGATTTTTCTTAAGTTTTTTTCAGAAGATACTTTAATTAGCTAGCCTGTTTATTATGCTTTTGGACTTGTAGTACCTTCACTAATGGAGCTTTAAGCTCACTTTTCTTCCGATCATTTAGCTTTTGCTAAATTGTTTGAGTTTTTATACGGTGATTGGGGAAGGAGGATAGGATAAATGAAAAACAAAAGTACAAATGCAAAGACAGAAAATTGCAAGTCATCTGTATTATGGAGATAATTGTGTGGACCAGAAAGCCTGAACCCCTTTACACCTATTAGGTTTTGAAAGCTGATAATGGTTATATTGTGTGATCTTTAGAAAGAAAAAAATGCTTTGCAGAACTCACAGAAAACTTTCTGTTATTTTATTGTGTTGTATCTGAACAAAAAGAAAACCTACAAAAAAAAGCTACACACTCACATGCAAAATTTTGATTCCAGGATTGCCATCGAGATTAAATTCCATGAGGCAATAGTTGTCTACTCAAAACACAGCTTCTAGTGCTGGAAAATCATCGAGATGAAAGCATTTCAAATGAAGTCAATTTACCTGTCTGGCCTACTGTACACAAGGCTCATGTAAGCAACACAATTTTTGTGTTCATTGGGTGTTTCAAAAAAATTGTTGTAGATAAATAAAATCAAATGTTCTTAAATATGGTGAAAGCTCATATAAGCTTCATTTTATTAAAATATGGTTGGTTTTGACTCTTTCTGTTTGAGTATAAAACCCAACCATTAAAATATATATGGAAATGAAAGTTCTATCAAAAGAGTTTTAGGATTGATGACTAGGATTGGCTAGTTAGTAGCTTAAATACATCTAAGGGGAGATTGACTTAAGATTCATGGAAACCCACCTACTACCATAGAAAGACACTTGAACAATCAGAGAGAACATGCAAACAAAAAATTTCTCTGGCAAACCCAGTTACTTGTTTCTAATAGAGTGTGTTGGAAGCCCAAAGTTGTTCTTTTCTGTCATTCTGCATAAATTTTATGCAAATATCATAGAATGTTTAAATAAAAAATTCAAAAGGACTCTACAGTAGAAATACTCCTCTGAAAATTTATTCCACCATCCACTGTACAGGGGCAGTAAAGAAGGAAAGAAAGATGAAACTGGGAAACTATCCAGTAATGGAGGTAAGGGGATGAAACAACACACAGGAGAAAAAAATGTCAGTTCCCTGTTCTGACCCTGATATCTCAGAACTCTGGTCAGGAGAAATATTTGGAGTAAAGTCACAGAAGCCATTAGGCAGCCTCACAAATGCAAGCTGGGATGCTAGGGCAGCTGAAGGAAGTCTTCTCTGGTAAGTATGATGTTGACTTTGTTTTTAACTTTTTCGCAGTATTTTTTTTCTACTGTCTAAGCCTATGTTGCAAACACCATTTTAATTTAAATCTTGAAGTTGCTGATCAAATTCAACAAAGCCATTTATCGTAGAAGCAGACTGAAAAAAGATATTATTTGAACAGGATTCCAAAGAGTTACAGAGTAAGTCTCTGCTGAAACTGCACAAGATGACATGAGAGCTGATAGTCAGAAGTTCAGGAAAATGTGGGCACTCAATAGTCAGGAAAACTCTCTTGCATCATGACAAGGCAAAAGGTCCTTACAGATTTCATAGCAAAAATGATTGGACAGGCCTACAGCTGGTGCAAATATTGCCTTAATGAGTCAAGATGCTCCATCACTGAAGACTCTATGCCAACTTCTTCAAAATCTTAAATCCAAAATACTGTTTTTCTTGGAATAAGTGCAAAAATTGGCAGAACAAGAAGAAAAATTGCTAAATAGTTTTTAAAAAATCTACTAGTATCTGTCAAATTAAATATCATAACTGATCTGGGAAAATTATATGTAACTCCAGACATCCGCAAAGGACTGATAATTTCTGAGAGATTCAAGATGAAACCCTGGCTCAAAACTATAAACCAGTTGCAAAATTACTTTTGAATGCTCATGTTCCCTTTTGCAGAGTTTGCTTTCTAATACATACTCTCAGACTGAGTCACTTACACCTAGTTAGGGATATGCACTCACCATTATTACAGGAGATATATGTAACTGGTTTTATTCCCCTTGTCCATTCAAAGACCACCTACTTGAACAAACAGATATAAATATTCATGAATTATTTATAGGTCTCATTTTCTGAAATGGAACTTTAGTTGCCAACAAGGTCACTGAGCTTTCTTGACTATTATTAGTTAATTTGTTATCTTCAATATGGTCTCTCTTATTACCAATCTATTAATCTAACTGTCCTTTTTCAGATAATGTAATACCTTCATACCCATTCCCCTTATCAGCCAAATTAATTTTGCTCCATTGAAGCAACCACATAAATCTTACACTGTAGTGTGAGATAAGATATAAAAATGCAGCCATGAAAATTTAGGTATGGACTCATTTTTGATAATGTGACACATGATTTTGAGAAAATTCAGAAGCCATGATGGCATCAGTGAGGAGATCTGCAGCACAAAGCAGCTGTTGCTGGCAATCTGACATCGATGCTGCATCTGTAACCCTGAACTTAATGCCTGTTAGTGGTCAGAGTGCATCCTTCCAGCTTCTATTCAGCAGGAAGTGATCTATCTCATATTCTCCAAAATCATTCCACAGTATGAACCAAAAATGAATAAATAGGGATGATCAGAAGACCCTCTTCTCTCTCCCTTCTGTACATTGGTGTAGATGCATCCTGACTTTTAGGTACTCTGCAGAGTTCTCTCAATTCTTTGCTTAAAATTACGAAATAGCCATTTCAGTGTTACCAAAAGAACAGCAGTTCTGTTTGGCCTCATAGGTGGGAAGGAAATTGCCCCTGGTTTTCTGGAGCAAGAGCATAATGGGGTGATTATATTGATAGTGAAAGCAGAGATTTTGCAGAGGGCGCAAAGACAAGAGGCCACACGAGTTCGGTAGATCTCTGTGTATTTGCAAGTTAGCTGCCAAGACGTGGCAAAAAGAGAACTTTATATTTGAAAAACAAGGTATTCAGAAAGTGACATTGACATTTGTTGGCTGCAATGCTAACAGAGGAGCTACCTGCAAGCTAATCACCACATGGGATAATAGATCACTGCGAAGCTGAGCTGTAATACTTTTAAATGACCTCACAAAGCTGAGGTTCACTTTCTTGTAGTTACAACAGACAGCACAAAGAGTATTAGACTAATGCAGTTATTCTGTCTCCTTGTGGAGTCATGATTATTTGATTGACTGGTTTATTTGACATGAGTGGTTTTCAATTAAAAGAAACAATCACATTGACTGACATTAATTGCTCTTATGTTCTTCAGCTAATAATCTTCACATCCCACAGCAGCCTTTCTGATTATTTTGCTTGACCTTGATATCAAACTGAACATCCTACAGCTCCTTAGGTCATCCTTCTGCATTCTTAGCCACCACTGCAGCTTTTCCAACTTCTGCTTAATAGCAATTTTGTCATATTACAAAGTATATCAAATGCTGGCTTCAGTAGTTCAAAGGCCTCACCATCAAGCTGCAGTAATATTTTTCACCAGCGACTTTCCCATAAACAAGCAGTGCTGAATATTCAGGATAAACTGCATATATGAAGTCTGGAACATCAAGTGTGAAGTGGAACAGGATAAAGTGACCAGGTTAGTCCCCAAAAATTTAGTTTGAGGCAGACAAGAGAATATTATCTGCTTTTACCAAACCTCACTTCTTTTTCTAAGCACACTGGAAAACTGAAGTAAATAAAGCTTTAAATACTTTGACAACACTTAGGCAAATCTGTTTGTCAAAGTTGCCATATTTATCTGCTCATTATATAAATATCCGGGAGCCCCGGTGGTGTAATGGTTAAGCACACGGCACAGTAATTGCCGGGGCCCGGGTTCGAATCCCGGTCGGGGATACTCCCCGGGCAGGCAGAGCTCGTTAGCCCTGCAAGGGGGCAATCTGCCTATGTCCTGAGGAGGACCTCAGCTGCCACTGTCCAGAATCGCTTTGGCCCGGCAGAAGAACCTCGGGATTAAAGGGTGGGCTCAGATCTGCGCGCCCTGTGTCTCACCTAAAAAATCCAGTGCGCAGGCTGGAAGGTCTGAAAGGAAAAAGAGGCCTTCCCCGGATCTTCGTACGCGAAGGCTGGCCAGCAGCAAAATATAAATATCCATTGTGGTCCACTATTAGTATCTGAATTAAAACAAGAAGGAAAATCCTAAATCTTCTTCATCTGTTTAAGGGGAAAGATTTTCTAATGGACTATGAACAATACAAATTTCATTTCTGAAACTTTTACCATAAACCTTTGGCACTTTAGTGACATCTTTATAGGGACAAAGATTTTAAAGAGTTAAAAAAAATTTCCTTCTAGCAAAAATGAAACATGTCAATACATGTGGCTTTACTTAAGAGAAAGCAAGGGTTTCTAAAGGTTTTCTGGAGGCATTTTAAAGTTATTTTCCAAACATGCAAAGGAGATACTCATGCAAATTGTTAGCAGCGTAAGACACATTGCTTCAACAGCAGGGATACTTGATAGTATGGAATTCACACATCACAGCTACTTACAAGTGTAGGAAGAAAGTGGAGCTTTGAAATCCTGAGGGCTAAGGCCCTTTATATTGACTTGTTATTTTAAAAACTTTGTTTTCAAAGAGGAACATTCCATACATGCTGATAAAGTGTGAGAAAGATTCTATAACTGGAGAGCATGCACAGTAAAGCTAAATCTCAACCATTGTTTTAAGATGCATGTAGCTTTTTGTCATGTTTTTTTTCCTCTTACATTGATAGCCATCCCCAGTGACTCAAGGTTGCTTTACTTCAAAGTACAGATTCTGAAAATCTGTGAGGAAAACTCGACAAGAAGCCTCGATCATTGTTTCTTATAATCCATCCACTGGATATTTCCAGATATTTTTTTCTTTTGCAGAAGAATGAGCATCCTGAAGTTCCTTCTCCAAGCAGCTGGTTAGAGCCAAGCACTCAGCCTGGAACAGCAGGTGAACAGAAGGTGAAGGAGTTTAAACACATAGCTGGTTTGCCTGTCCTTTTGCTACTGCTCTGGGATCTAAAGAGCCATTGCTGTCAAAATAGCATCTGCACAGGACCTTTATGCAAGGATGAATTTTATTTGATCCTAAATAGACTTAAAAGGCAGTGAAATGCATGTCACTGATCTGCACCCTGGGAATCTGTCCAGTAAAAGAAGGCTGCCTATTTATTAGGCACTGATTATGAGTCACACACATAGGCACCCAACCTTCAATTATATTAAATAACCTAAAAATGGAGTCTAGTATGGTTCATCTGACTTAGCTAAGGAAGATAAGGACACAAAAGCTTGAATCAGATATAGCTACTCCTTTTAGGGGAAAGGAATACATGCTATAAGAATATTTTAAGTATCATGCTCAAGGAGCTACTCGGCTGGCAAGTACACCTTCTCAAAGAGGATTATTTTTCTCTATATTCCAGTCACAGTAATTGTTTTGTATTATGCCTTTTATTAATACAGATTTTCACACATTTTTACAACTAATTTTTAATTCTCCAGACTGAAATCAAGGTGACAATAATTCATCTCTCTTTAAAGTGTCAAAGAGCTTGTTCTCACCCCGTCCTGTCCTCGCCCTCCAAAGGCAGGCTGGTGTTGTCCAGCATCACAGGACAGAGTTCCCAAATTCACTTTCATTTGAAAATTTCCTCAATTTCCCCCCCCCAAAAAAATTATGTTTCCAGCCCTCACCTAAAGGTGAGGTTGATTTAGTGCAGTATTCTTCAATTGTCACTTCATCCAACTACTTCCAGTGCTCCAAAAACCAAATTTCCAGAGCAGCTTGTCGAAATTCATACTTGGGGCATGGTAGTCATACTTTTCAGAAAGGACTAGACATATTTACAGATTTTTGTGTTTCCAACAAAATCACAGAGTTTTTTATCTCTTATCCTGGAATGTCGTAGTGCTATGCTAAGGGGTATTAACAGCTAAATTGTGTCCACTTGTCCATATAAAATGAAATAAAGTCTTAGCACTTGACTGTTCTGTATCATCTGAAAAGCACTTTGCTGCCTTGTCATTACAGACAAAACCATTACAATGACCCTTTTAACAATAAAACTGTTTCCACCGACAGAATGAGTCAGAAGTCACTGTTTGATAGCATCCCAGCAGATACCAGTTCTTAGTGGTGGCATGAAGTGGCAGGATAAGGTCCATGATAGGCATGCATGCACACATCTTCTGTCAATATTAATAGATGTCATGGGGCAAAATGCCTGAAGAGCATAATTAAAATTTTCCCTTGAGAACTGTTCAAACCATGCTTAAGAAGTCTTGATATGGCAGCCACCTGAAACCACTTTAGCTTCAGTAGCTTTTATTTCAAGGTTGTTTTGGGGTGCTCAGCACATATCAGAGATACTTCATGCCATTCCAGCTCACATTCTTAATAGGCCATTTCTTTTTCCTTTGATAATTTTGCTTACACATGTAAGAAAACAGTAGGAACTGTGTCAAAACATTACTCCTACAAAATACCTGGCATAGAAAGGATAATTTGGAATGGATCAGAAATCAGGTCTAGTAAATGTTTCTTTAATTTAATAGTATTTTAAACAACTTCAAACATCTTTCAGTGAGGAACTTTCATAAGGCACTATCCCAATATGTGATTAAAATGCAAAGTTCCACTGAGAAGTCTCTAGATTTTGGACCTACATTAAACCCACTGGCAGTAAATATGCACTGCTGCAAAGCATTTTTTTTTTTAATTCACTGCTGTTTCTTCAGTAATTTTGCAATGTTGGACTACCATTATTTTATCTTAGGTGTGGATTATGTTTGAACAATTGCTGGATGTTATTCAACCTTTGTGGTTCTTGCCATGTTATTTCCTCATACCTCAATGTACCTATGTGAAAATCATTGTCAGGTTAATCCTCTCCCTAGAAGTGTGGTAAAGTGAAACAGCAGTAGAGAGTTTAAGGAAGAGCTAATATAGATGCAGGGTTTTTCACAGAAAACAGCAATAGAATAGTTTGTCTGCCTTAGATTTTTCATCAAACTTCCCAGGATTTTTATCAGCTATGCTGTTTTCACAATTGAAACCATATTTCTAGGGTAGGGCTGTATTGTTAAAAAGCATTATTGGACATTCATATTTTAACTGTTGTTTTCTCACTTCTCATGAAAATTGGTTAAGGCACTGCAGGCATCTGATGTCAAGAATGGAAAATTGGGAGGTTTGATATATGGTATTTATCCAGACACATTAGTTCCTTGCTTAAACTGTGGTAACTATTTTTTTTCTGGAAACATCTCATATTTTTGTGAAATGAGCTGAAGAGAATGGGAAATCCATGGAAACATTTTAATTCGGAGCCATACTGCCCTTAGAAGGACTCATACACGTGCATCAGGTAATGTTCCTGATACAGACTGACTTTGTTCAAAGTACAACATTTCCAAGATTGCCTTATAAAATAACAGTCACACTAGAATTAAAAAACAGATGGATTTATTAATTTAATAATTTCCATAGCCTCCTCTGTCACCTGATCTTTGACCTGAGCAAATGTGTTTTCAACAAAATGTTACAAAAGTATGTCAGTTCTTTCAATGGGGTTAGCTAAGCCTGGAATGTAAGCAGATACATTAATGATCTTTAGGAAAACAAACCAATTTAATTCAGAATACCCACTTACCATATTCTACATGATTTTCAGCCAAGATGTCACTGGGACTGTCTTTAAATCAAACCAAGCTAACAAGATGAAAGGAAGTAGGTAATTGCAGACATTCAGCAGTTATCACCCTTTTAACAATCCTGGGAAATTAAGACCATAAGTTCTATACACTGCAAAAATATCACACTGATATATGTCGTTCGGTTCCTTATTAAAAAATTCCCAAGCTATATCAGACCTCGTTTTTTAAAAGGATAATTACATTTCTTAGAAAACATAGCAATACCCTTCTGCCATTAGCATCACAGATGGCCAGTGCTTCCCTTGTTCAGCAGCTCCAGTGGAAGTTGTGCTGAGGAGGAGTGGGCTCCATGTCAGGAATATTTATGTAGAGTGTTTAAGCATTGCACAGCCCTTCTACTGCAAGCTTCTCTGGCAGTGTTTCAGCATTAATCAACAGTACTTGTACCAGAATGGAAAATTCAAAATAAAATGCCTTGTTAAATACAAATCATCAAATGGGAAAAAAAAAAAAAAAACCAAACAACCAAAAAAAAACCCACCAACCCCTACAAAGAAATTAAGATCTTCAGAAAGAAAAATGAGAGTGAAGGTTGTCATTCTCTTTCCCTTGAAATGATGCCATAAATGATGGCTAAATTAGATTAGATGGACCTCTGTCCATAATTATAAGAAAAACAATATTCCACTTAAAACACATTGACTGTTCAGCACAGTAGTTTTTAAAAAGAACAACAATACACAGTTTATTGATGCTACTGCACACAGATACATAAAATTATCTTCGTATTATAAAAGCAATATCTACCCTAAAGAGATTTTCTTTCTAGTTCGTTTACAGAAGACCAGAACTGCACTCAAAATTACTTGTCTAGAGAGTCCCAAACAATAAAGTATATTTGACTGCTGAGATGAGAATAATTTTTTTTTCTGTTACTTTTGTCATTTCAAGGGATATATATGCAGGTGGCCAAAAATTCCCAGCATGGATGGACAGTTCACAAATGAAGAATCTCAAAAAACCTCTCATTCAAACGTACTCATATGATGATAAGGGGAAATAGAAGGGCAGTTTGGTGGGAAGAAAACATAAATGTAATAGCTTTTTACAGTCGGAGAGGAAAGATGCTCTAATTCTTCAGACTACTCAAGGGAGAATGCTTTCTGGCAGTCCCAGGCTATGCTGCTTCACCAGACTCCTGTTTGTGCCAGAAGGAGGGATAAATCCCAGCATTTTCCATTTATAACTTTCCTACAGTTCTGATTTCCCATTAGATCATTGTAGTGAATAATATTTTTGATCCAGTCTTACTTTCCTAGAAATTAAAACCACTTATTACCCTTACAGAACTGCTTGCTCTTAACCTGCCCTAGTGCGAAGCTTACTTAGATGCCATCTTCAGTTCAGTACATGATCCTGCAGAGTTAATGGCATTTGTGCTTTTAAGGAAAACATCCTTAGTTTAGGGGCTTTGTCTTGAAATTTGAATGAATTATGATCTGAATACAACTTTGATTTCAAATTTTGCCATCAAAAACCTGTTTACACCCACAGTTTTCTTCCTGACTCAACTCAGTTCAGCACTAAATAAGGCAAGTTCAGGACAGGGACAGATTCCATATTTATTTTTTACATTAAACAAGGAATGTTGTGGTTTCCTTTAGCAAACAAATATAGGGAAAGAGCAGCCATTTGGCTTGGAAGCTGATATTATTAATTAATTCTGAAGAAATCTAGCAAGAGGATAGAAGTGCTCTGAGCAGAATAGGGATGATTTTATGACACATTATCTGTAACCTGTTCCCCACCTTCATCCTCTGGAATTTCATCTGGTGCATAAAGAGGATCCAAAACCTCTCTGCATTCCAAGAAAAGCACTTCAGATGAGAAATGCTGCTCCCATCATAGTAGACACAGTGGGACCAAATAATTTCAATGCCTTGTATCTCAGGTACAGTTTGGGGAGGGTTAGGGGGTACAGATCTCAACTGGACAGAGATGCCTCCTTTGCTACCTGGTTTCTGACCCCCAAGCTACAGAAAGTGCACGAGATTGTTGTGATTCTATCCATTTCCTTGTGGTTAGCTCTCACTGCAGACACCAGGCCTGTGGCAGTGACTATGTGCATTACAAGCTGGTGCTTGTTTAAAGGCACGCCTAACTTCGGTTAAATTAAGGCACGATTTATGCACTTCTGCCTACTGTACAGGTAATACAAAAAGAAGGATTGCATCGATCTGTTTGAAATGCAGCTGCTACTTGGTGTCATGGAAACACGTGTTAAAAGCTTTTGATTCATTTTCTTTTAAACAGTCTCAGTTTCAAGACCTATAACTACTAGGATCACCATGAGACAAGCTTCTCAAACATAATACTATTCTGGAAACTATGGTTGCAACTGCTCAAAAGTAGAAGCTTGCAGAAGTTCCCAGTTGCTGAAAGCTTGAAATAGATTGGGTCTATCAACTGATTCCATGTGTTCCTACCAGACATATCAGCTTTTAGGAAGACTTTTTCCCAATTAGAAGAAATCTGCTTTGGGAAGGGCCTGATAGGTTATTAGATTTTTCAAAAATCAGCTGAATGTCTGTTCCGGATTGGCTGAAATCATAAACTATTTGGATTATTTCATTGCTAACTAGTTCAGTGATCATATATTCTGTCCCAGATATAGTTGGCTTCAGCTGAATACACTGAGTTTGGAAGATTCATCTAACCATTCAAAGACATTCACATGTTGATATAGCACATATAAAGCTGGTGGGGCTTCCAAACAGTTTAGTGATTAACAAAAGTTAACAAAGTGAATTGTTCAAAAATTATAAAGAAACGAGAATGTTCTGGTTTGAAAGTAATGGGAAATTGCCTCCAGGGATTTGTTCACATTATATTTTCTCTTTTCTCTTTCCAACACTGACCTAGAAAACTGAGGTTCTTGTGCAATTACAGTTTCAGGAGGTGAGGCTTTTGAGAAAACTCTAAATTTTGCAACACTAGTCATGCTGAGGTAAAGACCTACTTGACTCCAGCTAAGTATCATTGTTCCTGAGTACAAAGTAGAACGTGAAACAGCAACTTTCTGATTTTACCCAAACCATTAGCTTCCATTATTTAAAGTGCTTCCTGCAAAACCATCCAGTGCAGTTTGCAGAAAGATTGAACATATTTTTAAGGTGTGACTTGTCACTTGCATTTCTGATACAGAAATGGTAGTAATATGTGGTATCCTGAAGGGAAGAGAAGACTTCACTTGTGTAATTTTCTACTTGTATGAAAGTGCTCAGCTTGCATTAGTCCTCCAGAATCTCACATTAAAATTTCCTTTTTAGCCACAATAAATTATATGCTTTTACACAGTCCGGGAAAATTCTTTAGTTTGAAAGCTGCTGTGGAAACTTGCCCCATTCAGGGGTCAAAGAGAATGGAAAAATCCATTTGAGGTTCACAGCCTCTGGTTACTGGCTCAAGTGGATGCAGAAGATGCTGCATGACTGATGGGACTGTGCCCTGTCACTCAAGTGTTGCCAGCTTAGCCTTTAATAAGGTAGCTTTTAAACAGTTGTCTAAAGCTTTGATACCAGGTTGACCTTTTAGCATAGGATGAGTATCAAATAATTTTAAATAGAAAAATTATTTTAAAGGTCTTCTCACTAAGCATCAGCCTGGAAAAATCTGTACAGTGAATTTTTAAGGGAAGCTATATTTGGGTTAACTGGTTTTAGTTACAAAAGTATGAAGGCTGCCACATGGGGAAACAGCTCCAACAATTATGTTGCACACAGAAATGTCAGACCACTTATATTATTTGCCTCACAGTTTCACAACATTTAAGGCCAGGGAAAAAAAATTAAATCATCTTATTCAACATGTACTTCATAGGTCACTGTATTTCACTGAAAACAATTTTGCTAATTTTCTTTAAACTACCGCTTTTCAGTCCTCCAAAGATTTTAAATGACAGTTGAAATGTTAAAAAACACAGTGTTTCATGAACATAGCTTGACTCAGAAGAACACTGAGCCAGCTCAAAGCACAGCTTATCGACCACTGACAACCCACTTTTACTTCTTGAGAGAAAGGTAAAGAACATTTAGGAAATTGCACATCATCCTGCATGACCCGGGCAGGCAACCCACTGCAGCACAAGGCTTCCATGCTGTCACAGGCACCAGCAATTTCTGCAAGTGTCTTTTGATAGAGCTTCTAAAGCTTTAGTGAGGCAATGACAGTTAAAGACAAAATACAGAAGAGCAAGCAGGGGAAACAATCCTAGACGCTGTGAAAATTCCTGATCAAAAAGATTACATTAAAGGATACAAAAGGAAATAATAATATATCTCAGGATGTACAGTGATGCCAAGTCTGGTTTTGCACACTTTGGTCAACTGGGAAAGAAACAAACTCCATACTTTTTCATATTGGTCAAACTTCACAATTGCAACCAGGTCATGCTGCAGAGAAACAAAACCTGATCTTTTCCTGGCAGCCAGTGACAATTTCCTTCTGTGCTGTGGACTGGAGACGTTTGAGTGTTGCTGAGCATCAGATGGTAGCTGCATTTCTTCAGGGCTGTATCTAAGCTAAGAGGACAGCTCTCCCTTGCTCACCATTATGCCACAGTTAATGCGGGAGAAGGTTTCTGGTTTTCAGAATTCAAAGTGAAAGGATAGGGGTAGAGAGAGAAGCAAAGATCAGGATCAGCAAGAAGTGCTTCTTGTAGCTGTCACTGTGCTCTGCAGAAAAAACCTACATTGTCATTTTTCTGCTGGTTGAATTTTCTAATTTTATTCTTTGCTATTTTCATTGTCATACAAAGAATTTCATCATGTTTTTCTTTATTTTTTCTCTGAATATATATAATATCACTGAAAATATAGCAGCTGTCTTTCAGTTTTCTTTTAGTCAGAAAAAAACTTACTTATTAACAACTTTTACTTCCTTATAATGTAATTTTCTAAAAAATACAAAAAGGACCTGATATCATGGAGGAGCCCCCCATTAATACTAATTGGTTTTAAATGACTAGTCTGTTTTAAAGGTTATGCAATTATTAGAATGCTACTTCATTCTCTTGAGCTAGATAGGGAAGACATTTTAACCATGGATAAAACTCAAAACTGGAAAATTCACCCCAGTAAGTTACTGCTCTATGATTCAATAATTTATAAGGAGTGCAAAGAAGTGTTGCCAGGCTGCCCAAATTCTTCAGTCTGCATTTTGTGTTATGCTATACAAATTGCAGTCTATCCAATTTCTGATTAGGATAATTTGTTATCATTCCCTATGCCCATGTATAGAGCTTTTTTAGAATGAATATTTAGTAGTTCGCTTACATATATTGCTTTCTGTATCAGAGTGAGCTTCATGAGTTTAAGGACGTTTCTTTGTTTCCTGGAACAGGCTGAGGCAAAAATCCATTGCCTAAGACAAGCAATTTCCTTGTTCACAGCTATACAGCATGGCCACACCATTGCAACAACTTTAATGTGGCCATTACAGGGCATTTCAGTAGCAGGGCACAAAAACATATTTTTGTACAAGCATCTACAGTGCTGGAAAATATATCAGTCTCTCCTTGTTAGTAAGCATGATGTGGTGCAAATCTTTGCAAGATCTTGCCTGAATCATAGATTTTCATCAGTCATTCTATCACCAGAGGAATGGTTAAGCAACCCTGGCAATACAATACTTGTTTACTTGTATAAGAAAACAGCTAAATAAAATCAAAATAAAATGTGATCTCTTCTAAAAATTCAGTTTAGCTGCCTTAATAGCTGTCAAAATTTCTACTTGAAAAACACGAGCCATTTGAATAGCCTTTTGAAGCCTATTCTGCTGGCAGCTCTACTATTGGTGGTGCATGCACAAGATGGATTGTGTGCCACATTAGCAGCAACTTTACATCTCAGATTCAGACACCAATCTTCCAAAATCACCTGCAGCTTCCTCTTCCTGAGAATGAACAGTGTATGCTATATCCCAAGCAATTCTTACAGTTCCCAAACAATTCTTGAGCAGATATAAAACAACATAATGTCTCTTGAGAAATTAAACAAATAAAGCTACATTTAGATATCTACTGAAACAAGGATATTTTTTCTCTCATAATCTTTAATGTATTTTTCCATGCATCAAGTACTGTGTCCAGTCCTGGGCCCCCCACTTCAAGGAGGATGTTGAGGTGCTGGAGCATGTCCAGAGAAGGGTAGTGGAGCTGGTGAAGTGTCTAGAGAGTAAATGTTTTGAGAAGCAGCTGAAGTATCTGGGGTTGTTTAGCCTGGAGAAAAGGAGACCTAGGAAGGACCTTATCACTCTCTGCAACTGCCTGAAATGAGGTTGTAGCCAGGTGGGGCTCAGCCTCTTCTCTCAGGCAACAAGTTGTAGGATGAGAGGACACATCCTCAGGCTGCACCATGGGAGGTTTAGGTTGGACACCAGGAAGAATTTTTTCACTGAAGGGATGGTTAGGCATTGGAACAGGCTGTCCAGGGAGGTGGTGGAGTCATCATCCCTGGAAGTGTTCAGGGAAATACTGGAAATGGCACTTAGTGCTCTGATTTAGATGACATGATGGTGTTGAGTCAAAACTTGGACTCGATGACCTTGGAGGTCTTTTCAAACCTTAATAATTCTGTGTTTCTATGAAATATTTCAATTCATCATTGTATCTCAAAATCAAGAGTGTGTGTCATATTCCAGTGACCCCCATATGTTTTGTCAGTCCTCATGTAAAGCTCTTGTAGGATCATGGTTAAATATGACATTTCAGCTCCCTTCACAGATTAGAGTCTGTTTTGTGCCTAGCATAAGAGAGAGTTCATTAGCTCTGCTGACAGTACACTGGAAATACACATGCTTGCACTACCTAAACCACTTACCATACCAACGCTGGTTTTCGTTAGCCAGAGAAATGTTTAAAAACACTTCCTATAGGGCAATTTCCATTTACTGCTTTCCTACAGAAAACAGGTCTGTTTCATGCCCACCAGAGAAAGTTAACAGTGACCTAACATCCAATGGAACAAAATTTCTCCTTGTCCTTTGGGCTAGGCAGGACATGTGCAGCAGTTGCCAAATTCCCAAAACACATCTCAGGGCCCAGAAATATCCAAACAGAACACTTTTGCTTGACTTTGAAGCCCTGAGGTAGTACATACCTCTAGCAGATCCATTTTCATTTGGCTGCATCTGAAACCTGACAGGTTTAAATGCTCCTTCCTGTGGCAAAGTAGAGGGGTCCTGAGGACAGGAGTGCAAAACAGAAAAATAAGACAATCACATTAAATTCTAGATAATACTTGCAAGAATTAATTAACCTATTTGATTTTCTACATTTCCTAGTCATCTGGAACTTCAATGGCTGACAAACCTGCCACCTTCTTTTTTTTCCTTTAAGGTTCTCTCCATATCCCTACAGTACTTTCTCCCCATAATTTATGTACAACTTCTCTTTGTCATGTTGTGGCACTTTTAAGGCTGCTACAATATTTTGCAAGTCATACATTAAACGAATCATTTGCTGTTTATACACTTTAGAAATGTTGCAGCCTATTAGCACACTTTTAGTTCCCATCCGGGGGGCCACGTGTGACAGCTGAGCTGCACAGATGGAGATACGTCACAGTCCTTTGTTTAAATCACCTCTCCCCCTTTCGACCCGGTTGTGTCTCATGCTTTCCCACCAAAAGCTGTGGCTTTTTGACAGCAAAGATGTTGTGAATCACTAGCACAAGGTAGTGGGAAAAAAATGGGACAAGCTATAGCCCAGAGCTCTACTCTGTTGTAGCCTAGAGCAACAACAGACGCATACTGAAAGTAAGAGAGTTTCTCTCTCACAGAATGGGTTGATATCTCTAGTGAGACATCAGACTGAGCAGGAGAACTGTCCTAGGGAGGACAGGCAAGGTACCTAACCTGAGGAGGTTGACTGCATCCAGAAACTAGAGCCCAAACATCCTCTGGAGTAAAAAATTCAGTTAACTGCTTGCTGTCCTCACCCTTATGTACCTACACACCTGAGCATCTGCTCTGTGCACTCACTCTGCCTGAACAGAGGCATAGTGGATTCACAGCATAAGGCAGTCTGCTTTTAATAAGACACTTCTGTTGTTGTAATGCAAAAGTCTATTCCAATATTTGCAAGTGCATTGCAAAGATGAAGGGTTCAGAAAAACATCCGAAAAAAAAAAAAAATCATGAAAAGAAAGAATTGAAACTCACAGTTGTTTGTTTTAAAATCAGGTGAGGTATAAAAGAATTAATGCTACCTTTTCTATTTGGAGTTGTGTTTAAATTTAGCCATGTTGTGTTGTTATATAATATAAACAGCTGTAAAACTTTGTAAAAAAAAATTAGGATCTTTACTTTTGTCCAAGTTTGTGCTAAGAGATTCAGACTTTGTCCTACTTATAAAGCCACTTCAGATAAGGGTAGCCTACTTGCATATTATTACTTTTCCAAAATAGCACAAAGCAAAAAAAAAAATTCTTAAAAGAAAATGGACTGAGTGGTAAAAGGGAATCTGTTTCCTAGAAAATTATTCCAGATGCAGCCAGGAAAAAAAAATCACACAAACTAGGAATAAAAGCTTTCACTAAAGTAACAATAGAATGTTATCTGGATTCTAGGATCTCTTCAGGTCCTCCATTTTTTCTTTCATTCCAGTAGTTTATCTGTCCTAGGCCTAGGGAAACAAAACACAAAAAAATATCTGGTAAAACATTGTTAGAAACAGAAACTTCAGAAACTGTAAGTTCACACAGGAACTACCTGAAATCCGACAGTCTGAAATTATTTCAAACTGCATTGAACAACTGCTACAAATAGGGTTTATTTTCTCTTGCTTCAAGAAGGCCAAAGGAATAGCCAGTTGTCTTCTTCCATTTCTTTAACACTGTGTCCTAACTACTGAAAGGACACCTAGGAAATACTCATATATTTGGTTTAGTGCAGTAAATCTCATTATCTTTTCACAGTGATCTGTTGATATTTTCTGTCCAAAGATGGGGTGTTTTTAATGAATCAGATGGCCAATGGATGCAACAAGAATGTGGATTGTAGACAACAAAGGGCCTGAGACTCTAAGGAAACTAAATGAGTACCTCACCTAAGTGTTTCAGGGTATCAAAAAATTCTCAGCTCACATTCACTCTCAACTGAAGGAATTTTTCTTCTTTATCCAGGCTAAATGTTTTCCTCCATGTGTATTAAGGCCTATTAATTGTTTTGTGTTTATCAAAAGCTGATTAAATGGATTAATTTACTCTTCTTAATCTAGAAAACAGGCCCTCTCTTAAAAGTTCAACTACAAACAGTAAAAACTTTCAGTAACAGGAGAGGGGGTTTTAGTTGTCTTAAAGAAAGTGAGAAGTTACTTTTTAAAAGAAATTATAAACTAAGATTAAAGAAAATAATTCAATATGTAAAATATCTATATTTTCTGTACTAAGTGGCCTAGGAAGTAATAAATTTCCAATCATGCAATCACACTGAGATCAACAGATAATTTACAACTCAATTCTTCTAAACAAATTTTAAACTCCTCCTCTTTGATAATGTTTCTATCACAGCTAAAACATGCAATTATATGTTAGAGTGAACAAAAAGATTTAAAAAAATCTCAAGGACTCACTCATCATGGAAGCTGAGATTCTTTGGGGACATTCAATCATACATACAGAAAATTTAAAAGCTGATACCCTAATTTCATTCCCAAATATTTCATCCCAGACTGTATTTTAATGCCATAATAAATGCAATGCAGCAGAGATTCCGTGTAGTTCCCAAAGATTTCACATAGGTTTCCCCAAACAATCTCCCCCCAATATCAAGCATTAGACCTGCATAAGGGGGAATGAGTGAGGAGGATGTGTATCTATGGAAACATTCATGTTCATTGCCAGGAGGTGCTATGAGTCACCACAGTAAAAACAACCAGAGAAATTAAGGTCTGTATTAAGGCAGATAAGATGTAAATCATCTCCAAAAATCACTAATCCAAACTCTCCAAACAGTAAAGGTGTTTAAAGGTATTAGTGGCATCTTTAAACCAAAGAGTCTGTAATCTGGGGGAGTCTGGAAGGTCCCAGTACCTTCCAGTCCCCCTCTGTGTGGATTTGCAGCTTCCCACAACACCTGTGGCACTGAGATGTTCCTGCTTTCCATGGCTGTGCACAGAAGGGATGAGGCCCCACAGAATAAATCATGGTGTAGAGCAAACTGACCCTCACTGGAGCCACCTAAACTGCACTGACAGTGATGGCTTAAATGGCTACCTAGAAACATAGACTAGACAGGAATAAAGGAATAAAGGAGTATTTATTTGAAAGGTTTTCAGATGTACACTCTGGGGCTCCAGAGGGTCCTGCCTCAATGGATCCCAAAATGGACAACAGGTCACGAGTTCTTCACACTTTTATATCAGCATAAATTCACCAACCAGAACCCAGCCAATGATGGAATTTCCCCAAGCTTGCCCCACTCTCCCCAAGATGATGGTTTTCAGTTCTTGGGCCTAGGAGGGTCTGGGTGTCCTTGGAGAGCAAGCTGGAGAGGCTTTGTTATGCCTATGTTAGCATGAGAGAACAGCACTTAACAAGCTACAGGAAACTTCAGAGTTACACTAACAGTACAGGATTTGAAAAATATAAAAGTTAAAACCTAAGGCATCAACAGGGGCCGTGGCTTAAGCGGTGCAGGGTGAGGACCCTGTGGTGGAGGAGCAACCCTTCCCTCCAGCCCCAGCTGGCTCAGGTGACAGTGTCTGTGCATCTCCTTGCAGAAGGTGACCTGAGACAACAACTGTGCCCACCATAGCTGGAGGGCAGCATGGGGAGATACAGCAGCAGACACACTGCTGGGCACCTCCCCTGGCAGAGAAGGTGGATGCCAGCAATTACCTGGGCATCTGGCTGAGAGGATCTCCATATCTCTGGAGCCAGAACCCAAGAAGGGTCAGGCTGCTAGGCTCGGAACTGGGTAATGGGCAATGACCAGCCACGGCTCAGAGGCTGCTGGGTGTTTATGGGAGCCTCACTGCTCCTTCCTTGTGAGCCAGAAGGCATTAGCAGGTTCCCTGCATTTGGAATTACCTACATATTTTGCCTCTTTTCCTCTTACCCACTGTGTCTGAATTAGATGAGTAAAGCTCTGTCCTCTGTTATAGCAGGATAAAATAAAGGAACTCCGGAGAAGATGAGAAGTAACTCCAGGTGGTATTTGAGGGTTAATGGAGTAAAATTTGCTTCTGTGCCTGCAGCTACTGCCATTCCTCTGCTTGAGTAATAGAGCCTTAAACATTTAAGTGATGGATGTTAGTGCATGCCAGCTGCAAACCAACAGAGCAGGCTGTAAACACATTTTACCCGTTTCTCTCTTTGTTTTTTAATGCTCTCTTTTTCTCAGCCGAGATGGTCTCACCTCTCCAGCATTGATTGCCACTGACACGAGTGGGCCCAGCCAGCCAGGGCAGGGGAGGTACAGCCTCTTATGACTCATGGCGTTCAGCAAGTTTTAGTCATCAGGCTTACAGGGGAGGTATGGTTAGCACCCCAACTGCAGCATTTCACCATTGCAAATTTTCTCCCCTCTTCTTTCAGCTGGAAGAAGCCATTCTTGTGTATCTGTAGGATTTTTTCGTTAAGGTAGCTGATGTGCAAGCATAAGTACCTTTACATACCTCCCAGCAGCAATTTTTAGAGAATCATATTTCTACATCCATTAGATCTGAGGCTGAAGCTGTCACATTTGTACAAGTGATTTCTTGTGGAGACTCAGATACTTGTTTTTCATAGGAAAAGACTTGAGCGGTTCAGTAAAAAATCTGTTTTCTGCCCCATATTTGATGTATTCCATAAATGAGATAGATAAATGTGTAGATAAAATGGGTTCTGTGTAGATAAATGGGTTCATTAGTAAAAAACACATTGGGTATGCTTAAACTGGGAGCATGGGGAATCTGTACACTGAAGTGACAGCCCCTGCATACAGTAACTGGGGCTTAAGTGCACTAGCCCTCCCCTGCATACCCTTCTTTTATTTGGTGGGAAATCCATAAAATGGGTAAAAAGTGTCCAGGCCCAGATGGTACTGAGATGCCCTCACAGGGAGCTCAGCTGGGTCACTGTCCCTGAGAAGGCAAAGCTGGTGAAGAACCCTAGGGACAAAAGATAAGGTGCCATGAGGTGCTGATAAGGTAGGTTTGCTTTGTAGTGGTAGCACTGCCATTGCTTGTCAAGCCTCCAAAATGAGCTGAGTGAGGCTTGTTAGAGGCAAGGCTTCTCTTTCTGGGTACACACATTGCTAAACAAGGGGTGCCCCAGGACAGGTCTGTGTCTAGCTGAAACAATGACAACAAAATGCAAATAAGACCCAATTTCATTAGGCTAGGTGAACTAAGCATTTATTAACAGTGAAGTTTTAGACTACTCTCTAAGTGCATCTTCCTGTTCTTATATATATTCTTGGTGGCTTAGTTTTAAACTGCTGAATTCCAAAATCAAAAACCTATCTTGAATTTGACAACTGATTTAACTACTGTGCAGTGCCAGTGGTTTCTTTCCCTCTTGCTCTTCCTGCGTGCAGTGTGATGGGTTAGTTAAGTGCAGAGGTGTTTACTCCTCGCATGTTCCCTCACTGGGCCCCCACAGTAAAAAACACATTAAAATGAATTCTAATGCATCATCGGTGCCATTTATTATTTCCCCTTCTTACATCTGCTCTTGAAGCTTTTCAGCTCTCTCTGCCCTGGAAGCTTCTGACTATCTGTAAATAAGGCTGGTAGCCTAGCAACACTGAGTGAATGCACTTCCCTTGCTGAATAACACTGGGCATAATCAAATCAGCTTCCTATGCTATCTGCAGCATTAACACTATGAGTTGAAAACAATTACAAATATTTCATGTATATTTGCATTATTTTGAATTGGAAACATTTTTCAGACCCTTCAAAAGAAGTCTGTAACCATCTGTAACCACGAAGTGAAAAAGAAATGTTCAGCTTAGTAGCAAATAAACCATCTCCAGAATCGGGTACCATAATCAGACTGAAAGGATTGATTAACTTGACCCCTCAAGGAGACTAAAGAGAAGGCAAACACCCTATCTGAGCATTTGTACTCACCAGCACAGACAACCAGACAATTTGGAGCTACGTTAGGTCTGTGACAGAGGAGGAACTGCCTTGTGGTACAGGCATGACATCCTCCCAGGCAGGAAAGGAGTCCATGTCATAAAAATTGAGCAGCTACCTACAAAAAAACAGTCCATAGCACAATCTATAATCCTTAGGTCTGTCTTGCTCTAAAGGGGAAACTTGCCCTGTCAAATTGCATTTACCACGATGTATTTCAGGGGTGGAAGGAAGGCACAGCCTTCTCCCTCTCCTGTCATGCTCACATGCATGTGAGGAGCAGCACCATCCTGAAGGACAGCTCTCCTGCTCTTTCCATCCCTTGCAGCAGTAGGTTATTCACCCTAGTACGAAGAAGGGTGGCATGGGTATTTTTTAACAGAACAGTTAAACGAGTTACAGCATGAAAAACTTGATTTTATATCAAAATTATGTCTGAATAAACTCTTCAGTTTGTAGTACAATGGACACACTTGCCATCTTCTTGGAAGCTGTATTTTGTGTGAGCAGAACTTTATATCTTGCAGCTGTTACATCACTTCAGAACAAGGAAATCTTTATTCTGCACTTTTAATTGACCTTTTTAATTTAAACAAGTTTGACTGGGCAATGAGTGAATGAATGGTTCCAGCATAATGTTATCACAAGGCAGAATTGGTGATGCCAAGCACAAAAATAGCTCTGGCTTTTTCTCCTGTTTCTCTCTTCTCATCACTGATTAGCACAGACATTAGTAGACAGACAGTGAGAAATCTGTTTTTAGTTTGATTTATAATCTTGGGCATTTTTTTTTTTATTTTTATTATTGGCTGGAAAGATACTTAATTCTATAATAAAAGTAACCAACTGTAAGAAACAGAGATACTAAACCCTGTTAGTATGAGGTTCAAATAGAGAATTCCTGCTGATATTTTTGAAAGCTTTATTTATACTGATAAAAAACTTTTTGCAGCTTAAAATACAAATTTTCAATTCACATTGATATAAATAAAACTGAATCAAATTCACTTTCTTTTCATGTTCAGTTCTGCCTAACCAGCTTATACTGCTGAAACCTGGCAAAGAATGGGATTTACAGCCAGAGAAAGAGCTTAGTTTGGTCTTTGCCACCAGCTTAAAGCACACCTAACTCTGCTTTCTTGACTTGGTACATAGCCCAGCATGGATGGGAGTGAAGATCACAGGCTTGTAAGACAAACGCATTTATTACCTGATGCCTCATTCCAGGCTCTGGAATCTAACACTGCCTGCTCTAAGTAATTGTTTTTGCCATACTTTTATCCTCACAAGGTGGCAAAGCATTCTGCTCAGTAAAATCGTTTGTTGCCA
Organism: Vireo altiloquus; assembly: GCA_013396875.1. Lineage (NCBI taxonomy): Eukaryota > Metazoa > Chordata > Aves > Passeriformes > Vireonidae > Vireo > Vireo altiloquus. The sequence continues at coordinate 1,094,984 of VZRF01009875.1, forward strand.
CCCTGAGACAGAGACCTAGGAACCGGTGATGTGCATGCCCTGAGGTTGTTGCAACCTGGGAGGTAAAAACTGATCTTGCTACTTTGGGTGAAATTGGACTTTTGGAGGAATTTCACAGAAACCCTGGGAGATCTATCTGCCTGTTTTCACACCACAGCCTCACTCCTCTCAAAATTATTACTCCTCTTGCTGTCGACCCTCCCTTCCTCATTAACAGATGAGACCTCAGCAGAGTTACTAAGGGAGGGACTGCAGCCAGGCATCTCCTAAACTAACAGGAAGAAGGTTTTGACCTTGAGGAAATCTATAGCAAAGAGAAAAGGGTGTGTGAGAGAGGAGGTGATCAAAGATTAAACCAAACAAAGTGGCTTGAGATGGGCCTGAAGGATCAGGAATGGAAGGTGAGACACAGAGTGGAGACTGACAAGCAAAAGGATCAGGAGGTCTTCCAACAAAATGGAGGATGAAAGGACAGAACCATAATGTGAGAGAATTAAGATGCTACCAAGTTACGGAATGTCAATATATCAAAATGATGGAGAGGAAGATAATTGTCAACTGGAGTTGAAAAGGAGTGTAAATGCTGAGAGTGGAAGGAAAAGCAAAACAGTAAGAAACTGGGTTTTTGATACACGCTCTGATCATTTAAATCCATCACACCTATGCACTGTGCGTCTGATTTGTTTTTGAGATTAAGGGGGAGAATTTCTCTTAAGAAGTCTTAAATATGCCCTTAAGCAACTCTTTTCCTACTAGGGAGAATATTTCTTGTTTTCTGTTTCTTTGTTGGCTTTCTTAAATACGAGAGAACCAATCACCTCCTAAACAGATTCTCTCCTTCCCCTAAATGCAGAGAGATGGAGCTGTTCATAAAGAGCTGAAAGACTTGTCTGAAGAAGTAATGAAAATGTAGTGCAACACGTGATCCTAGATTTTAGGAAAACATTTCTGAGCTAATCAAATAATGACCTAATTGAGGTTTATATTGTGGACAGATTGACTAACACACCAAAAGTGCAAAACTGAGAATCCTGTTCTTGTCTGCCTAGCTCTGTATTTGGGGTGGGCAGAGTTAATTGTGTATTTTGTTCACTAACGTCTCAGACATTCTGTAATACATTTTAAAAATCAATTCAAGTACTGAAGGAAAATGGGCGTACTTAAAAAGGGAACATTAGGCACATATCTGAGTCTACAGAGCCTGCCTATGTAGAGGTTTGCCCAGCACTTTGCAGGGATATATAAAGTTGTAACACTTCCAGCTGAAAGGAAACTGAGCGTGCCAGATCGGTAATGAATGATTGGTGCTCTGCTGCCTTCAGATCCCCCCAGCCCCTCCTCATTTCTGCAAACAGTCATTATTTTCTGGAATGTCGTTTTGAAGCACATTTCTTCCTCAGTGCTGCAGTGCCCTCCAGTGCTCAGAGAAAATATTTTGGCTTCCATTATCAGGAATCCAAAATACAGACAACCATTTTATATCTAATTGTAAGACTGAACACAGTATTTCAGATTACTCTTTTGTTTGGTTTCCAAAGTGTAAAGGCAGTACTCTTTGGAAACCCTGATCACCCAGGACCACCCTGATCCAACCAGAAGAACTACTGACAGAAATCTGCCTCCTGGTTAGAGCCCTGCCCCAGAAGATGGGTCTGTGAATCCACCTGCACCACAGCCTCAAAACCAGGCTGACTGCCTCTGTAACCTGGGTGTACAGCTGCTGCAGGGCTGTGACCCCCAGCTTGCAATGGATTTTCTTCTGCAGGGAATCTCTTTTGCTGCTTGAAACACTTTCCACAATGAACGAGATGCTTGAGGTGAATGATTATCACCTCACTGAGTCCTGTTCTGAAATGGGTTAGAATGCTCCTCTCAACAGAAGTACTGGCAGGTGCTTACTGGCTGTTGTTCAAGAATTATTTTTGAAGCAGTAAAGTTTTCCCAAACACTTAATGTTGCTGGCTATTTTAATGAAACCGCCTTGTTTAAGGCACAGAGTGACTCTAAGTTGGTTTCTTTGTGTGTGTGTGAGTTACATTTTTGCCATTGTATATCTCTAGTGCAGACATTTAAGAAATTACACCAAGTGCTTTCCTAAATACAAATGAGAGAATCTGCACACCCAGAACAGCTCAAAACAAACATCTGGCAAGACTAAAAAAGTTTAGAGTGGTATTTTGAACAGACTAAAGTAATTTGGTTTCAGGCTTCCAACAAATTACCATAAGAGCTGATAACAAAAAACAACAACATAACTGCAACAAAGAAAAAATATAGACATACTCTGATAAATTGTGTTTAATGGGAGGAATCATCCCAATACTCTCTTATCTGTGCATTTTTCAGTTGAAAAGGCATCTTTTTAGTGAAGCTGCCAGGTGAACTAAGAGTTGTATAAATAGTAGAGAGAGAGCAATATCCCTCCCATGTTTTTTCACTCTCTTCCAGATGTGAAGTACCTGAGTGACCACTGCAAAGCCGACAAACCTTGATCAATTCAAACACTTGCAGGTCAAATATGTGGCAATCTGGTAAATGAGATCAATCAAATAAGGAAAAAGTGTTGGATGTGGGTTGTGGTCAGAGAAAGAAGTATACACTAAGACAGAAGAAGGAAGGAGGTCAGAGATGAAGATAAGTTCTTGTTCTCATGTGAAAGCGAGAAAGGATAAAGGAGCCCCTCAAATGCCTTGAACTTTCAAGCCATGATCTTCAATCTCCCTCTACCTTTTGTATTGCCAATTTTGTAGTATCATGACCAGCTAATGTAATATCATATCCTTTCAGGGAAAGATTTAAAAATTACTTTTCTCTCTGCAAATGATCTACCACAGAAATTGAAAGAAAAAATGTGAAGTTGGGTATTGATAACAAATCGTGGTATGTTTTGGAATTGAGAGACCCTTTTTCATATCATTTAAGTGTGAATCTCATCCTAGGAAGAAGTACTTGTGCTTCCAAAGACCTGTTTTCAGACTTTCTAAACACACTAGCAGAGATTCTAACAAAAAGGGGCATGTTGGTGTTCACATCTGATTAGGAGCAGATGCTTGAGAATCAGAATGGACAGAATTTAGCTAGTGGTTACACTAGAAGCACTCTCAAAACTTATGCTTCATTTTTTCTTGTTTATAAATCACGTAAAGCTGTAGCATCTGACCGTCAACAGGCCCATCTGGATCTGCTTACTTTCCCCAAAATATCACCCTCTCCCATAGGCATGTCCTCACCACGATGATTCCATGTACAGCAATGCCTAATCTCGACAGACTTGACAGAAGTTTACAGAATCTGCTCTGGCTGCGATTTTGAAGTACTGTTGTCATCCACATGACTTTATCTGCACATACTCTGTGAAGCAGCAAGGTTCCTGACCAACCTAAAGCAAAGCCTGCTCTAATCCAAATCTGAAAGGATGGGTTTAGATATATATAGCACTCCAGGCCCTCGTTCAAATCTCTAGGTGAGGTACAAATAGAAGCTGTACAGATCCCAGTAGGAAAGGCTGACCCAAAAATGCAATATTATTCCAAATGTTTCAAATGAGCTTGAATAGGAGTACTAGTTAGTACCAACTATTCTGTCGGTAGCATATTGTATAAGATAAAATCCATGGGCTACTGAGGCTGGCCCAGTGCAAGGATATTCTCTCAAAATTTTGGGGTTAAATTGACAAGCTGAAACGTTTTCCAAAGCCATGGGCAATAAATTTTCAGAAGCATATATGAAGCATGTGCAAGCCTTAGAAATGCTTCCTAAAGAGAAATTAGGCTACAATTACATTTGTGAATATTACTCTTAATAGTTAATGACCTTAACCAAACCATAAAATTTGTGCATAAATTGTTATCTGATCAGGTTGCTGATCAGTTGAAGTACACAGAAAAGGACTACCATTTTAAAAACCCTTATCTTTGGCAAATGAATGCCAATTAATGTGATTTGTATTTCTGCATGTGTCATTACTCTAGAAGAGCTTTGACTTGCAAAAATAGAAATCTGTAATATGAACAATTAATCTCTAATTGTAAATCCACATTAACATGCACTAAGTAAGAACAGACACTAATTGCATTAATAATGCAATGTAACAGCGATCATTTGATTTAGGACAAATTACTCCTATTCAGCAAGATTGCTTTTATTGCTTAGTTTGCCCTAGCTATATGAGTCTAATATGGTCAACAGAATTGTTTTCATGGCCCTTCTGTATAAAATAATGTGACTGCACACCTTATTACCCCATCAAAGAAAAGTTGTTTTGTGCTGGAATTTGTTGCTGACTGTCTCAGTTGAAGAGCCATGCTGAACTAGTAGCACTCATTAACCACAGCCCCCTCATATACCCTCCTGTGTCACAAACAGACACCCGGGACAGTTATTTTCCTCTTGAAAACATTCTTTTTGAATACCATCCTTTTCAAATGCTTTATGTCCCAGACTGATCCTCGAAGGCTCAGTTCTGATTTCTTGTGTTTATCATAATTACATACATACTCAGGCACCATGGTAGAGAGAGGTTCTCGTGCTTACTTTATAAACAGCCAATATAAGTAGAGATTATTTCAGTTATTCTTCAGAAAACTTTCCTGCCTTGTATTATCAGTCATATTATCAGATACTAAAAATACTTACAGAAAGGTTATTTGCTCAAGTATTTTACAGCTTTGTACTGTCGATAGTGATAACATGTATTGCTAAATTTACAAATGTCTGAAGTGTTTTCAGATTAGATTTAAGAGCTGCCATAGCAAGACTTTTAAATAAAAATCCTCAAGACTTTGAAAGGATTTAGGGATACTAATTTACTTTTTTTTTTTTAAAAAAAGTTGAATTATAAATTATGGCCATAGATTCTGATCTTACAGTGTAACAGGAAAGTTGTTACTGAATTTCCATTGCTGCAGTAACTGTAAAATTATATTCATTGGAGTTACATGGGCAAAGACAGTCTAATACTCCTAAAAATGAGGTCAGATATATTTCTTTCACCTAACATAAGCAGCGGCTTTTTATCTTTTCCTTAAATGTCTCAACTGCATCCTCTGAAGTAGAGACCCAAGACAAATATATGTCCAGAGTTTGAAATTGTTCTCTTCCACACATTTGACTGTTTTCATGCTCCAGAAATGGCTGTCGATACATGTTCAGAAAAGACTTTGTAGCTGCCAAATACTGAACCAGGGGAACACAGGGGAAACTCTCAGGTGTCTTCTGTCCCCCCAAAGCTCCATGGTGGGACTGGGCAGCTTGTGCTCACTCAGCAATCAGAGACAGAACACTGCACTCTGGAATGGCATGGATGAGGCCAAATTTTCCCCATGTTACTGCCCTTAGTTTTTTCTCAAGTCCACCATGGCACTGGGCAGCAGGTTGGGAAGAGGAAAGCTCTGGACTACCTCACACTGCAGTGTGGGGAAAATTCTTGCTTTGCTGCACAGTGATGAATGAGATGAGGGTGAAAAATGGGAAAAATTAACAGCAAGGGATAGAAGTAAAAGATTCAGGAGTGTGTGAGGGTAAATGGCTGCCTTTGACAGAGGGAAATCAGGAGAAGTGGCCAGGAAGGGGAGAAGGTTTGACAACACACCCACATTTTTGTCCTGGATGCTGAACTTACAGAGCCCTAATGTGGGATGCTGTGAGTTATGTGAGTTATGTGAGTCATTTGATTTGAAAAAAAAGCTACAAGCTTACACACAGATCTAATTTCCCCTTGCTCACAAACTCCTGATCATTGATTTCTAAGCTAATAAATACCTTGACAGTGGTCTATCAACACTTCCTCATTTGCATTTCCTCAGAATCAGGACAATGAAAATATTTCTAGACGTTATAAACTGGTTTAAAGGATGTGTTCTTAAGTGGTGCAAACATCGGACAAAGTCATGAATATATGTGCCATTTGCAGCAAGGAACCTATCTGATGATACTTTACGAAATATGCTATTGCATGATTTGAAAATTATTATTGCTCTTTAGGTGAAATATTACCTGTAGCCTAAATTTCAGCTGTATGTCAAGTTTTATGATCAAAATAACTATAGGAGGGGGTGACACTGAAACAATATTTTGTGGCAAGACACCCTCATTTCAATTCAGCTGATAGGCATTTGTGTTTGTTTATAGGTGTTTGTATATAGGTGTTTGTTTATAGGAGTTTTTTTCTCATAACCATATTAAAAATTGAAAATTAACTGTAATTTCTAATACCTCTTTCCAGTGTACATGAAATTTTATTTCTGTGCTGAAATAAACCAAGACTCATTAGGAAGGCCTTGCTGTTACCACTTCAAACGACCTTCCATCCTGATTCTACACCAAGCAAGCCCTGAATTATGGAAAGCACCATTTATTTTGTGTTTCTGTGCAGTGGCAGCTGAAGAATAGTGTACTGATATCCACTTTATCCTCTTAAGTTATTTGTGAATGATGACGGCCATTTTTCCCAGGGGTTGAAAACAGAAATAAAGGCACTAGATGGCAGCAAACATCTTAAAACTGGGTTCTTTCTGAAGTTTGGCTGGAATCGAACAGCTGTAGGTAGACTTCCAGCTGTGAAATGCCTTTTGGAACTTCTTCCATGGTTCAGCTGTTAAAAAAAGACTGGCTTGCCAAAAAGTCGGCATTTTCCTCAAGCTTCTGAAATATAATTTAAAGACAGAGTTTTGCTGCTGTCGCTTTTTGTATGAAAATAAGAAAATTCCCTTTTTCAGCATCCCACCCCTTCTCCCCACCATGCACCTGTACTTAATTTTGTGTTAATTATATATAATTACATAGGACTGAATTCATATGTTGTCTTTGCAAAGGCTTAGCTGTAAACAGAGGAGGTAACTTGGGCTGTTTGTCATGTTGGGGTTCAGCTCTACCGTACTCAGTATCAGCTCACACTGCTCAGTGTCATCACACTTATTTAACACCCTATTTTCCCATCTGCAGCAGCTTTAGGCACACTGAGTAAACATGTCCATTTTTCATGAGTGTCTTGTCTGCCAGTGCAATTTCCCTGAGCAAGATGATGGCTACTGCTTTATTAACATACTGCTATTCAAGCTAACAAATACCTCTTATGCTGCCGTAGAGGGAGTTAACCATAGACTTCCTACAGATTCTGGGAAGCCAGATGTTTCCTAAAGATTTGTGTTTCCTTTATTAGGAAAAAATGGATAATAAAGGTTTTGTATGCCCCTTTTTAAAGTGTTTGTCCACTGAACTGATTCATTAGGCGAACTTTTCAAGGGCTATTTTTATATCATGCAGCTGTAAACTAAGGACAAGCAAGGTATAGGACTGAGCATTTGTAGCCCTTATTTGAGAACTTTCTATTTGCTTGCTTCATGAGGATGGATTCTGTGTAGTAGTGTACAGGCAGATATCAAAGCAGCACTGAAAGGTCTTGCATACTCCTAATTTCCACAGAAATCTTCCCAATCTACACAAATTGATTTTAGATGTAGAGCACACCCTCTGCAGCCCACTGCAGCACTACACTGCCCAAGGTGTACCCAGGAGGGGACTCAGGCCAGCTTTCAACAATGACAGGTAAATCTAAGGAGGTATCAGCGTTTTACAGGCTTCTGTGTCTTGCTGATTCCTATTTCAGCTCAGTCATATGTTGGAAGTCTTCTCTTCATGCAAAAATGGAGACCATTTAGCTGATGTACAAAGTCTGAAGATATTGTATGCCTATACAGGAGGAAAGAATGTACAGCTAGAGTAACACTTGAGGCAGGAGGTGAGGTGTGAGCCCAGTGGCTCACTTTCTTGCTTCACAGGAATATCATAATCCATGTCTCTGACAGCTGAGACCTTACTTTTTAATTAATGGTCAGAACCTTTCTCCTAATTTTATTTTCCAGCCTTCCAATCACAGATTTTTTAAATTGGTTTTCAGTTCTGGTTCATAGAACTGCTCCCTTGGGTTCTGGTTATTTTTTTGATCTGCTGTTGCTCTTAAAACATGAACCATTTTCATAATTTTTCTTTCCTCTTCACTGGAATCTCATCCATCCCTGAAATCTTCGGTTTGCCATAAAAAGAGGAGTTATGAAAAGAGGGAGGCTATTTTAAAAGAAGTCTAGCTAAATTATTTTTTGCTCAAGTAACATTACTGAAAATCCTGACCTACAAACAAACTAGATGATGCTTAATGTTACATTCTGGCTTTATCCAAGGCCTTAGGAATAGCTCCTGCAAGGAGCGTAATGTCAAGAACTTAACAAATGCTTGAACAGTTACTTTGGATCTAAATTCAGAGGCAGTATCCATCAATGTAGTATAAAATTTTTCAGCTCTTACCTACAAGGCCATTTCTGGAATTGCTGGAAGCAATACTAGTCAGCTGCAGTGAATTAAATAAATATTTTGTCAGACCATGCAATTAAGTCTGGTGTTTATTATCCTGTAAACATTTATAGAGCAGCACCCCGCAGTAGGCTGTATGCTTTCTCTTATCTTTGAAGCTCTGCATTACACTGTACTAATGCAGCTTCAGGAAGCATTTTATTAGGAGGCCTTGAAGTAATTGTTAGGTTCAAATATGTAACTATTTATATAAATTAAGAAATAACTCTTGACATGGCTTGTTTATTAACCATTAGGAATGAACTTATTCAGATTTGCGAAAGGAAGAATCTCCTTTGTGTTCAGTATTACCAGACACAGAAGTAAGTTTACTTCTCCTTCCCTAATTCTCTGACGTAAAAAAAAAAAAAGTAATTAAAAAAAAAAATTAAAAGACAACCCTGATTTTATCTGAAAATGCAGTGAAAGGTTGGAAACTGTTTGCCAAGTTAGAGCTTTTTCCCTTACAAGGAAATGCAGTTTAGGGAATAAATAGCATTCCAGTCTTTTTCCCAGTGGGCATTATGCCATTGTACTTGCAGACATTGTGTCATGGAAATGTGCAAGAAGGCCTCAAATAGCTAAGAAATGCATTGCCTAGTTATATATTTATTTTTTACTGTTTTAAAGCTACTGTGCACTCTTATTCAATAATAGAGAATGACACAAGCTGAGGCTTATTGACTACAAATTTTTCTGCTCTACAGACTTAATGAAAAGACAAACTTTTTTAAAATTAATTTAAAATTGTTAATAAAATTTCTCCTTATTGAAATATTTTAATATTGATAACAGCACTTCTAAGCAAGCATTTCTGTAGGTGATTCCCATGCTGGCCAGAGTCAAACTTTTCAAGGTGAACAAGGAATGCATTCAAAATTCAAAACAAAGCCTTTTTTCTTTTTATTTAAATGAAAATATTATTCTTTAGCAAAAATTTTAAAGAGATTTCTCCTTTAGCACTCCCTGCTTTCACAACAGCTTTTAAAATACACATGAGAAAATTAATATCAGATGCCCATCTTTCTTTTCTGATTTTCAAGGTAACGGTCTTAGTAGTGGGGTACTTCTGTAATTAGAAGGGATTTTCAGTTATAAATATTCTTAAATTAATCTTTCTTGGGAAGTTACATTTATTACCAAAAGTGGGATTTCTGCTTGGAGACCTTTTTATTCCTTGATAATACCCAGTGAAAACATGGTTTAAATCCACATGAGCATTTTGACAATCCATTGTTTTCTTGGGGAACACAGTTTTTAGTGAAACACAAGCTCCTTTATAGTTCTCCAGCTTTCATCATGCATCATAAAACATCAGTTCAACCTCAGTTGCTATTTTTTTTTTTACCTAATTCAGATTCGTTCTCAGCAATGCACTTGTGCTTTCCCCAGCCTATTGCTGTTTGCTTGGTGGAGGGGCCACACACACAGCAAATTTCCATCTAATATGGGATATTCCTAACCTCAGTATCCTTCTGCTGTCTTGCTGACAACAAAGTATATTTGAGATAAGGCTGAAGGATGAATGAAAACCTGTACCAGCTCACAGATAACTTCCATAACACTCAGTGGCTTGTGACTCTTCAGTATTATCCCTCTTTTCCAAGACCTGAGAGCCTACATCAGAAAGAATATACACTTTAAAATGCCCTTGAAATTTCAGATTCATTCGTTGGTACCACTGGTAGCAACCAATAATTCTTAGCACAGTAATATCTGGAGAATAAAGAGAATAGTTTTGTGGATTGTAGGCTACAGTTTGCTCCCAGGGCAGCTGTAAGAACACATCCAGTGAAGGGGCTTCCAACAATAGGTCTGAGAACCCTTGGAGGCTGTTTATAGTTTTGCTGTCCCAAGAAAGGATGAACTGAGAAGCGCTTTTGACAATTAAATTCCCATGGATCACATCACATATTCTTTGAAAGCTGAACTTTCTTATCTATGGATTCTGTACAGTGAATAGATTCTGCAGTGCATGATGATAGAAATGTGCATACACTAAGCTGTGTTTAACCTGTTTCAAACAGGACTTCATACGGGCTATTGGAAAAGATTAAAGCACCAGCAGGAAGTCCCTGTACCTTTGCCACTCCAAAATAATCAAAAGCAAGGGTATTTTACTGATAAGATGCACTTTATTTCAAATTATGCTATCAACATCACTGCACATTTTTCCTATTTACCCACACACAAATGCAGATATAAGTTAACCTTTCTTTAAAGCTTTGCCAAGAGCAGAACGAGAATAGATGAAAGCTCACAAAATCCCATGGTTATAGTTTACATTTGCAGTGCCCTGCTTTATGTGGCATTCAGATCCTTTGTATGCTCAAGGGAAAAAGTGACACTGGTGTCCACTTCCACTGTTGGTACTATTTTGAGCTTAACTCCAGTGTGAACTGCAATTACAGCAGAGCTTCCTTAGGAGGGATGTGAATGATGAACATGGTTTCCTTGTCCTTAAGCTGAATACTCTCTTCAGTGTCGTGGTGTTTTTGTATATGCTAAGGACATGATATTTTTAGCTATTAGAGGAGTTCAACATTTTTCCTCTTTAGCCCATAAACTTAATTCCATGAAAAAAATGGCTCTCTAAGTGTCACCACAGGTGACAGGAGTAAGGTCTTTGCTTTCTTAATAATTACTCTTTGCTGAGTAAGTGGATTTACCCACAATTTCTGTTTCTATATGACAAGCTGATTTCCATTCCCATTTACTAGCTTGGCAAGTAAAAAGTAAAAGTCAATTCATGCTGCTCTAATTCCATACAACAGTTTCAAGATTAAGTCCTCAGTGATAATAAGTAAAGCAGTTATGACTTAGCTCAAGTTATCCAAGTGACAACTACTAAAGATAGCTTGAAACAGACATAAGAAAAAATGTTTTTCATCCTTTTTAGCAATATTCATGTCTGCCCTGATGCCTGGTATCTAATAGCTAAGTTAACCTGATAAATATGGATAATAAAATGATCAAATATCTCACTCAATTTTTCGGAGAAAAAAAAATATTTTATGATTTCTTCATCACAGCTTCTGTTCCCAGTAAAAATCCCTAGGTAGTAGAGCTCATGGAACAGTCCTCCTTACTCTTATTCCAGTAATTTACACTCACTAGAAAACATAGATTTCTAGATGCAAAATTTTTATCCAAAATGGCTTGTGCTTAGTTTAAAAAACAAGCAAACAAAAAACCCATGTGAAGTTCTTTTCTGTGCTAGAAAGCAGAAAATTTTAAAAAAAAAAAAGGAAACTGATTGAAAATTCCCTTGCCCTCAGAGGAAATTAATGCAAATTGATGGATTGCCACCAGAAAAACAAATTAAACTATTTTGGATAGAATAACAACCCTATTACAAATCCAAAACATCTCTTCCGATGGCTGTTCAGTGACTATTAACAATTTCTGTGCATACATGTGGGCCTGATATTTAGTGGATCTTAGAGACAACAGCAGCAAGCCTGAAAAATCACATTCCTTCCCAAGGAAAAACTTCTTACTTTCTAAAGAGAACAATTCTGTAAGAATTTCATGTTCTCAAGAAAAGATTGATAGAAGTTTTGTAAACATCTCTTGTTCTCAAAATAATAGGTGGTGTTTTTTCACTTTAGTTTGTTACTCTCTTGTATGTTTTAAAAATATGCTCTCTCTATCTCATCCAATGGTGGTAGAAAGGCGTTGCGCCATTTAGCCATTCAAGTAGCTTTTAACAAAACACCTTATAAAAAAGATAGAAAATTTGAATAAAAAGCCTTCTAATTTTTAGAAACTACAATCTTTTCTCTTCATTTTGTGTGCCACAGCAACACATACACACTCTTAAGAACAGTAAAGGACAGAAGCATTTATCAAGCTGCTTCACCAATATAAGAATTACCACAGATAGTTTGTAAATTGCCTTCCATATGTGACAGTTTGTGACTTGTCATTCTGGCCACCACTGAGCACAATGAAAGTTTAAATTGCCACCACCATACCAGAACACCTTCCTTAGAAGCTGATTCTGTGTTTCCACACGTAAATTTTTATTTTCAAATTTGCCTTCCCAGTCATGGCTCACAGTCAATGATTAAGTTGTGTGACAACAACCATGACTCAGCGACTAAAGATAGATGGCCTTGGGATCTTGGAAAACTAAATCTTCTCTCATTTATGCATGGCCAGAGGGGCTACATCAGCCCGCAGAGCTGATACCCGAAATCTGCACTCTGTATCAAGGTGGTGCCAGACCCTGGGAACTGGCTGACAGAAAAATAGCAAACTGTTGGCAGCTGCATTAATTTATGTGTCTCTGGGAGGCAAGGTCATGGATCCAGCTCAACAGGGCGCATATGCTGAGTAAACAAAAACAAAAAAAAAGCTTTCTTGATCCATTCATTTTTAGCATTTCTTTCTTGGTATAGTTTTTCCCAGAGCAGGACTCTATCAAAATAGTTTTTCCTCTTTTGCGAAGTCATTGCTTTTATGAATTCCTTGCAAGACGGAATGCATAACAAGAAGGTTATCCATCACAATTCACACACCCCAAAATCCAGGATCCTCCAGCCTCATGATTTCCCATAGCTTCTAGAAAGCAAAGCAGTCAGGAGGACTAAAACAGCTAATTTCTCTGGGAAAAAGCTCAATTTCCCCCTGCAAATGCCTGGAATTAATCCAAAGCAGTGATCACACAGCATCAGTTTCCCCATTCCTCTCCTGAACGGTCCCTTACCAGTGTTTGAGGAGTCCCCTAAAGGCATTTGTAATATAATTTGCAAATATCAGTAATATTCTACATTTATTAACAACTTGTATGCAAGTTCAACATCTGTAAATGCCTACATGATGTTCCTCATTTTGGTTTGTTTGTCAGGCAGTGTTCTGACCCGGCAAAGCAATATTATGAAAGCTTCACAAGCACACTGATGCAACAACACACTGTTTTCAAAGGCAGGCTAGCTTTTAAGATAAAATTCATAAGGAGGGCTTATTTTTGCTTATGAATTTTCATTAATTATATGTCAAAGTTGATTAATATTATAGATGCTCAAGTCAGTATATAGTAATTTCTGCTCTTTTGCTTTTTCTTCTTTGGTCAATCCATCAGTGGTGCTTTCTATTAGTTAAAAGATGAATTACATCAAATAAGAAAAATGGTTGCTCAGCAACTCAGACTCACCCTGAGCCTGACAATGGTAAATGGAGGAAATTTCTTGAAGCTCTTATGTGCTAGCTGAAGGGAAAAGAACATTCATATTATTTTAAATACTCCTGTCATGAGTGGCTATAAATAACAATGAGACTTCTAAACAAAACACACCTTTTTATTTTAATTCTTCTTCCCCAAACAGGTAAAATCTTAAGCAGTTCTATTCTGGGGAACAGAGGAGCAAAGGGGACAGAGGAGTGAAAGAAACTAGTTCAGTTTTGTATTAAATTTCTATATTGTCTTTCACAATACAGTCTGAACTGCTTTCAGAGTGTTTTCTCCATGTCTATTAAATTCTCAGTGATCACAGAACAGTAGTAATGAAATAGAAAAGTCAGAGTGTGTGTGCATAAGTGGCTCTGATTTTTGTATGGATGTTAGTACTGGACCATGCCTCCTTCCTCTTCCTCATCTTGCCAGACACACACAGCTAGGAAATGCTACAATGGGGCTCATAATTAGGGCGGTAGTTAGCAACCATCAGTGGTCCCAATTAATTTACCAACTGATTGGATATGCCTCAAAAAAAATCCTTGCAAGTTGTAATTAATTATCAGTTTTATAACACTACCTTCCTGCTCACTTTCCAAACAGATCTGCTGGCCTAGAACTGATAGAGTTCTGCTCTGCAGTAACAGCACTTTCATCAAAGTCCTGGTTTAACACAGACCTGACATTGACCATTTGCCTAATTTCTGCCAGTTCCCAGACATTGCTGAGGAATCTAACCTCACCAAATTCCTATGAAGAGATAGGATAAAGCTCTCTTCTTATCTACTTGCAAACACTGCAGAACATAAATGAAAGATTAATGGCTCCTTCGCTCTAATAATGGAAACCACATGACTTGTCTTTTATTAAAGAGTTAACTCTATTCTTACGTTCAAGGTCTAGAAACTCTTTTATCTATCATCAAAATGTTAAAAATTAGTTGGCTGTTTCAAAGTACAGTTTTCACAGGAATGATTCTTGGTGTAAAAATCTGTAATGGGAAGTCTACAAATACTAAGTATCTGAGTTAAAATTTAATATAATCATAGTGCCAGAATTCTGCATATCTTTGAAGTACAAAAATTTATTTCATAATCTATAATATCTTATTGTTGTATTATTCAACATGACCAATTCAAAATGCAGTACATTATTAGGGACAGGTAGTCATTTTAATTTTCTATTCATTTGTAATCTAATTGGTGCCCGAGAGCTCACATATGAGAATTCAAACAATGTGATGTAGTTCTCTTCCTAAGTTTGTCAAATGTTGCTACTGTACCTTCACTGCTGTCTTCAGAATAATTGATGTTTCCATTCTCTGTTGTGCACTCAGGAAGCTGAGCAACCTTTTGATACATCTTTGATTAAAGGCGCCTGTGGCTACAGAGAAAAACACCTTTAGCTGCCAATTTTTGTTTCTTCAGTTGAGAGATAAACTAGCACATTATTGGCATCACGCAAATTTCAGTCTCAAAGAAGATGTACCAAGTCACCATTTAAGGACTTTTGTGAAGTAAAAACATGAACTTTAAAATTACCTTTAAACTACCTTTAGATAACACTGGTATGCTTTGATTACTTCTTTAGAGGCCACCTTGTAATCTTCTGTATTTTCACATTTCTCTAGAAAGAGTGCATCTAAAAAGTTTTATTTTGAAGCAGTTATGAAATATTTTCCGATATTTGCATCTTTTGAATTGTGTTATGTGTTGACAGTTTACTGTCAGCAGCTAGAGAGCTTCCACATAAGCCACAGAACTATCAATAGCAATTAACATTCACTCTTTTTCTGGAGCCCAACTCTGTCCTCCAGTTAGGGGGCTATATGCAGAATTGTTATAATAAAACATACCAATATCTCTATTAGGCCAGTATTTGGTACAATGAATTTTTCCAAACGTTTCCCTCTTTGTCCATTGTTTCTTAAACAGAGCTACACTTAAAAAGAAGAACATCAATTCACTTTTAGAAGTGAGTTTCAAGCAAGGAATCCCATCCAGGATTTCTATTTTAGTATTACCTTAGTAAGTCAGTAATATCTCAGGATAAACAGACTGTTACAAGCTAGAGTTACTGTTTGTGAATTCTACAGCATGTCATAATTTAACCAAAGCTGTCAGGGCTTTATTCTTCTCAGTTATGGGATGAGTGAATGAAATGCAGTTCTGTTTAGAAAGAGCTGGATGATTTCTCTAACACTTCTTGAATGAATTAATCAAAAAGCAGGAAGAAGAAATTCTCTTTTTTAGATAGGCTTGTTTTCATGCCATGGACTGAGAACATAAGCAATGCTGCTTACAGACACCATGTGTGAAGCCCCCGCAGTGCTGTCAGCAGCCTGAATGGATATACTGCCCTGGACATACTGCCTGATGCCCTGCAGAAAGGCCAGACCTTTTTCACAGGCCAGGTCACAATCTGCAGAATCAAAGCAAAAGCAAGAAGAGGAGATTTTGTGTACTCTCTGTGGCCCTCATCAGAACTTTTTGAATACCCAGCTCTTTCTGTTGATAGGCTTTTTGTTGGCAAATTTCTTTTCCACTTCTTAAAAATAAAAGGTATAAGCAAATGACAGCCAGAAACACTCCTCTGCATCAATACTGTAGTATTTTGCTCATTATTATCCTTCCCTCTTGTTCAAATGTTTCTATCAAATACAAATGCCAGGAGTTAAACAGAGATTTGAGAGCCCCAAACACCAGGCACCACTGTAGATTTTTGCATGTATCAATGCAGCAATAAAGACACAGAATTTTGAAAATTTACATCATTCGCTGAATGCAAAGAGACTCAATGCCTTTTCTGAGACAACTGAGAAATCTCAGGGTTTTTTTCCCATCTTCAATGATTTATGAAACTTCTTATACATAACAGATGTGTCCAGCCACACATAGGAGAAGTTTGACTTGCAAAACACATTCGTATTTTGAACTTTACTTAATGCCCCACACTTTTACACAGAGAATGTGACCTGTGCATGAAGAGTTGTCCATATTTTTTCTTTTAATTGCAGTTTTGACTGGTGTTGTCAACACCACAAGCCATTATACATCTTGGTAGAACACAAAGCACCAAAGGAATTGCTGGATTTGATGCAGGCACTTCAAAGGGAAATATGTCTATCTGGAGAGGGTATGCAGGAGTTACGAGTTACAAGTTTGACATTGTTTTCTGTTCTGCCCTGTTGGCTCTCTGCCCTGCTGACAGGGTTGCTGCCTTCACCCTTTGACATTTACCAAATGGTTGCAAAACTAGCTAAATATCTAAAAGGCTTCCAAATTGGGCATCTTCAGAAGACCTTCGCTCGTATAAATGATACACTTGGAGAACATCACTCAAAGCTGAACTTACCAAATGGAACTTAAATGTGTCAGATCAGGAAACTAATAAAACATTTCCGTGTTATGTTTGCCCTGATGAAGAGCCTTGCATTTGTATGCTTAACTGAACCCTGAAATGAAGGAATTAAGTTTGTAACTGTAGGTTTGTACCTGCAGAAGTCTTACAAATAATCAATGACAGTGTAGAAAATAGAAGGTTCTGTTAATACACACATTAGAAAAGATCAAGATGGAACTGGCCTAAGGCAGCCCTCTAGCAAGATTATTCAACATGACTATAATGATTTTTCAGTCCCAAAACTTTACCTGCAATAACAGCGGCAGGGTCAGAGAACTGCAGATATTTTACATGATGTCACCTTTTCAGAATTACTCAATATACTGAGTACTTACCCCAACCTGAGCTCAGCACAATTAGCAGCACACAGAGCAGTTATTTTCCAATGCTGTCAATTTCTCTTCTACGTTTCTCCTTAAATCGGCTATTTGAATGTAGAAATATGGAGGCAAAAAGTGGATACCAGGTTTTAACAAACATTGAAAAATAAGTAAAGCTCAACGGTGAAGTCGCAAAAGCCTTAATCTTGTGGTGAGGATGGCAACACACAGCAGTGACTAGACCAGAGTCCTGTGCTGCATGAGACCTGAACCCGGGGCATGTAATACAGGAAGAAATCCTTCCAGCACTCACAGCCTCCCTGCACGGATCTAGAGACCATTAGAAGCAAATCTCCCATGCCCAGCAGCTTTCCTAGGCAAGAAGAACAGGAGCACTGCGGAGCAGGAACAAGTCACTGGTGTGGAAGGTGAATACCTGGGAAATGATAGGAGCAACAAGAAGGATGGTACAAGTGCAAAAGGGATTCTAATCAAAACTTTTCAGGGCTTTGTTTGAACCAAACACTTTTAATAGCAAGGTGCACTATGGACCATGGTGCAGTTAAAGTAGTAGATAAGGGATTTTTTTCTTCAGCACACAACGAAATAATTTCATACGTCTAATAGTGAATATGAATACTGGCCACCATTTTTTATTATACATGGCATTATACTGCGCTATAACATTTATTCTTTAGACACAGGGTTCCATATAATCAAATGGAGGGCACACAAGGCAGAAGCATCTTTCCATCTCTCCATGTTTTCATCTTCTCTTGACAGGAGTTCGGAAGCTTTCTTCTGAGTCCAGTAAAAATAGATCAGAGAATTTATCACCTACTCAGACAAATCTGATGGGCTCATTCACAAAAAAAAAATAGTAATGAAATGAGAACAGATTTGACTAATATTTGTCTCTGATCTGAATTTTTAAAGTGAACTTTTGATTGATGTTTGAAAATTTTCATTTTCATGCAACAAAAGTCAGAAAATGACATTAATATTAAATTTCAAAGCTTCTTTCAGATGTTTATTTATTTTTTCTACATTGGAATTGTCTGTTCTATCCTTCTATTTTGGCAAATTCTTATGTGACTATCAGGGAAAAGGGCCCACTCCTAAAATTTACTCCTGTCAAAGGGAGGAGTTTTAAACCTTCATGAGGGGATGTATCTGCTGGCAAACCCCATTCCAAGTTGTCTGCTCCTACAAAACCTGAGACATAATGAAAATGACATAACTACAACTAATTCAACAAAATTATTTCTAATTAATGCATCAGAGATAATAATTTAATGCCTTGAATTTTCTGGTTTTTTTCCTGACTTGGTCTATCTTTAATTATGGAAATTTAAGCAAAATTAAAGTAATCCTGCCTTAGTATGTGTCCTGATTGTCAGGGAAGTCTAAATACTGGTTTAGAAAAGTCTAAATACTGGTTGTTTAGGTGAAAGTGATCTTCAAAATCATTATGGTAAAGTAAGCAATGTAGCACATGTAGCAATGAAACACACAAAAAAGGAAGTAAAAACAAAAAAAGAGCTTTAAATAACCAGTTATGTGCAGCTGAGTACTGCACTTTGCACAATGGAGAGACAGAAGGATGAGAAATGGTCAGTTCATTCACTTCCAGGCTTACTTGAACAGATGCAATCTATAACTGCCTTACTGAATTGAGTAGAGATTTAAGTTTCTAGGCAAACTCCTACTCCTCCCTCAATCTTCATTTTCTCATAGATATAAACAATACTCTAAAGTGTGCTTTGTGCACTGGTCATTCCTTTCACATGCTGCAACCAGTGCAAAGCTTACATAGCCTGATAAAGGCCAATGAAGAGTGACATCCAGTTGCCCTCTGAAAGCATTATACATTTTTATCTCATACACTGAATTCTTTGTTATGGTCAAAACCTAGAAAATGAAAAGGTTTTTTTCAACTTTAATTGATACTCTTTAGTCATTCTTTAAAAATGGCATTATTATGCTGTTCCTCCTGCAGGTTACCTGGAGGTTACATCAGGGTGGTAACAGAAAGTCCAAGTGGGTTTTAGGAAGCAAGAAAAATAGGAAGCATACTGCAAGAGTGGATCTAGATAAGAAACCACTAATAAATGTTTATAAAGTCACTGGATCCTCACTTGACCTGCTCTAAAAATATTTACTAACATTAAAAACTATTTCCACTTCTGTAGAGGAGCAGCTCAGGCTGAAAAAAATAACTTGCTATTCATAGGAGCAGACCAGGGGAAGTAGCTGCTTTGTTCTGTTCTATGAAGAACTGAATGGGGGAGAAATGTCTTCTAATAAAAAAGGCAAAGAGTACTAAATACCCTAACGTTTTGGAAAACCCTGTTAGCTGTGTTTTCCCCCATTTTGTCAGTCTTTCTCCACAGGTGGTAATAGATTTCAATATACCAGGTGGTTCTTCCCACTTTGTCCTAGGACTTCTCTGCCTCAGTCTGTTCCCACTGCAGCCAGAGCTGTGTGGCAGACAGAGCCCTACATCCAGCATCTACCACCCAGTCCAACAGCAGATCCTTTAATTTACCTCACTTTATAACATTTCGTAATCAAATCCAAGATTTTGTAGTTCAATACATTTGAATTTCAAAATGCCTTTTCTAGATTATAACACTTGGTTCACTTGAAAAGACTACCTTTGTTTACAACAGTAAATTTAAAAATATGTGTTTAGAAAATGGGATTCTTATTTGCAGTTAGCCGAGGAATTCAGCAAATACTAGCATTTTCCATGAAAGGATCTAGGATTGAAAGGGAAGTTGACATACTGACATAATCGTCTCATTTCTGTGTATGCCAGAAGACTGCAGCAAGCTTTAGTTAACAGCTTTGAAAAACACTGCTAAACACAAATGCTTCTATTGTAATACTCCAGCTATTTTAATTGCAACAGCTAACAAAGGTTTTGTGTTTCTATGCAGCCACCCCGCTCATAGTTTGAGCAGAAGACATTTCAGTTCTGGAAAAATTCACTTGTACCACGACTTTTGAAACAATTCTGAATTTATGAAGATTCCTTATGACTTCTGTACATTTTCAACATTTATTAAGAAATCCTGTGTCTTCAGAGTTGTAAAGAGTTATGAGTATTTGAACTTGCTATCAAAAAATTATAAATTCTTCTCCATATAGTTTCAAATGCTTCTCTGTAATAATTAATATATAATGTTTTCTTCTGGGTGTGGATATGAAGTTAAGCCAGCTTTCCTCTTTTGTTAGTATTTAATGTCCAGTTAATGACTGAACTCATAACTCTATATTTAGTATTCTAATTTAAGAAGTCGTATTTTTGAAACATTGAAAGATATAGAAACTTTTATGTTCCAGGGAACAAATAAAAGAGGGTCAGTGTGAGCTGTAGAGTGCTTAAAGAAAAGGAGACAGAAGTCATAGCTTGGTGTCTGAAAATCACTTAGGAGGCTAATTCAGATCTCTATTTTTTGAAGTTTATTTGAAGCTCCTCCTTTTTTAAAAAAAGGTTGGTTTTGATAAAAAACAATCATGCTAAGTATTTCCCAAACTTCCAGTCTTACACCAAGAATATAAGTCATTAAGTAATTTCTACTTTGAAATTATCTTTTTATTCTGCATTTGATGTTGATGAGTAACAATTATTGCTTTTTTGAGCTAATCATTGTCGCTTTAAGTGACTTTTTATGATACATTTCCATCAGTCATTTCAATTCTAAGACAATAGACTTTAAACTATGTAAAAAACCATTGCAGGAGGGTATGAAAACCTACCTAGTAAGAAAAACTGAACTAGAGAGAGGTCTTCTGCATATAGCAAAATAAATCATGAGCAAATAGATTCCAGGGTTTTTTTATGTGACATTTTTTCTCTTAATGATTGGGAGTTATTTTAGGTATGTGGTATTCAGAACTTAGGGACTTATAAATCCAAATACCTTAAAAACTGCAGTGACAGAAAAAAACATTGAGAGATCTTTTCTCTACAGAGAGTTATCAAACCCCACATTTCTAACTCTGCAGCTTCCTATTATCCCAAGAGACTTTTTCTTCATTAGCACTGACATTAATTTTACAGCAGCAGTGGAAGGATAGGTAAAAAGTACATTTATCTTCAAAACCTCATTGCTGCTGCTCTTCTGAAGCATTCTCTGACAGATACTTGTTTGAACATCTAGTAAATGATTGGTCATGACAAATAGGTCTTTAATTGGAAGTGATAACAGTGACAACACTTGGTTCTTGTGTGTCACTTCTGCCTCTTTCACCTCTTCCTGCAGCTATTAGTATTCCTGTAGTTTTCTTTGGCATGTGCCACAGACACTTTATTATTTTCTGTTCTTTAGTCCCCAGCAGACTCTGGGAAAGGCTGTCATTTGCATTGCATGGGTAAAAAGCACATGATCAGTAGACAAGCAGGTATCAGCAACCACCTACACCTAAGGGTTGAAATTTATACTCCTATATGAATTATACAATTGTTCTTACAGCCAAGAAAAGGTTTTTTATTCCAACTCAGAGCACCATACAATGAATCACAAAAAAATTCTTTCATTAGGTAAATGTGAAGTGGCTGCAATACTAGATAGCACATTTACTACAAGGCCCACTTATTCTATATAAGGGAGAGAATTCATTATCGGAGAAAGTGAAAAAATATCCATCAGCCATAAACAACAAATGCAAAATGTGAAACGGATTTCTGAGCTGAGATTATGTTGATATATACCATATGTTTGCCAAACTCAGTCCTATAATGATAACCCCTTACAAACTTCTTTAGAAGATAATTACATTTTTCAACCAAGTATTCTAAGAAATTAGAGGGAGTTGCTATAATTTTGGAAGTCTTTTAAAATTTATTCCCTTTAGAAACTGCCTTAAAATACATCCCCTTAATGCAATTCCGTACATTTACTTGCCTGTACTTGATATTTGGGGTAAAAGATATAAACCAGTTGTATCCAAAACAATCTTGTATACCTTTCAGTTTTCCAAACACCAGTGATTTACAGGCTTCTTGAATGAGAGGCCACATCCACACCCCAGTTTCCCAAAGAGCCCACCCTATATAAGTGTACCAATGCCTTCATCCACTTGTCTCGCCTAGCTGGGCACAGAAAAGGAGGCAGAGGACCCTGGATGGGAAGGTGAGTGCAGTAAAAGACTGCTTCACGGCGAGACACAGCTGAACCTGGCAGGAGCTGCTGGAGCACTTCACTGATGCGAGAATTGGGAGCTACACAAAGTCTCATTAGCCTTTAGTCCCT
Source organism: Vireo altiloquus (assembly GCA_013396875.1). NCBI lineage: Eukaryota > Metazoa > Chordata > Aves > Passeriformes > Vireonidae > Vireo > Vireo altiloquus. The sequence continues at coordinate 1,117,492 of VZRF01009875.1, forward strand.
GCCAGCTTGACTTCACAGCTGGTGTGTATCTCCTGCACATGTGTGGTGTGTGGCAGCCAGAGGGGAGCTATCAAAGGCTCTAAATCAAGGGTTATGCTGCTATAAACACAAAACCAGCAGGATTTAGGGCTCCCTGCTGAGCTGCATTCAGGCCAGATGGAAGCATGAAGGAAGCAAAATCCTAAAGGAATAGGATGTGTGTGCTTGTTGATCCTCACACTACATTTTATCACCAGATTCTGACCCATTACTTGTCATTTTCAGGGCTGTGGCATCTTCTAAGACAGTCTCGTTTTCAGCCCCATAAACCTATAAAAATTCAGACCTTTTCAGTGTCACAAGTAAGCCCAGTCAGTGAATAATAGCGCTGTTGTATCTGAGTCAACTGATCTAATTATTTCTCATGGCTTAGAAGGGATTTCAGACATTCACAGCTGCTTACACAAAGCATCACCTTTATAGTAAGAGAAAACATGGTACTAAAATTTCACATGATTATTTCAGCTCAGGCTGAAATGTTGCTGGTTTAAGACTGGTCACATATTTGCAATTCACTTAACTCGTGTGTTCCTGTCTTCCTCTTCCCAACCACTGCTTTTATAATTTATGTTGGTGTTCTCCCTAAGGCTCAAAACACATCCAGCTCCGTGCTCCGTACATCTCTCAGATGTCTCTGATTACAACCAGCTTTTCTTTCACTACCAAACTTGAGGTAATCCCAAAACATGAAATAATAGCAAATACTGATGTGTGAAATCCTGATTGTTCATATTAGAGAATCATAGCAGTCAGAGATAAAATCCATACATAGTTAATCTATTGTTTCTGTAACAGATTTAGATCTGTTTGATGAAAATTTAGGGTTTACCTTCAGCTCACATGATCTACAGCTGTTGCCAGAAATGGTGTTCACAGCTGCAGGAGCATCTAAGCCCCTTCTGACTCTGTGCCTAACCATGCCCTTGTGCAGGAAGGAAAATGGTGTTCATTTTCCCCTCCTCTGCTGTACAATCTAGAGATAGGATCCACTACCAAAATATGTAATAAACATTCAGTGATTAGAGCTGCAGCTCCATGTTCTTCTCTACGGCAATTCTTGCTCTAAACACAAGTTTCCTGCCTGGGGACCCTGTGCTGGAAGAAGGCAGGAGGTTGGCATTGGGCATGTGTGCCACAGGGGAGCTGCCTGCCTCTGCCTGGACATGCACTCATGGGACCCAAAAGCCAGGTCTGACGGAGCCTGGAAATATTGTGAATTAGCTGCCAGCCATAGCTTTGGTACTTGGAAGAGGCCAACACTGGCTCCTGCCTCGTCTTGGGTTAGGTGCTGGCAGAAAATGGGACCAGGAGCTAGTGTCTGTCACACACCAAGCTAATATGGGAGGTGTGCCATGACTCAAGAAGCTCTGACTTTCACTGTCAGGTGTTTTTTTTATTTGCTCCACAACCACCATTGGTGCCATCCTGTTCTTCCCAGTTACATTCTTAGGAGCATATAGGTTCACTGTCTCCCAGACATCATAGGCAGAGACTATTTACTTTTTTCTCATTATGCCTTAACTAAGGAATACTGCTCTGGGCTTGTTTTATATATTTTTTATTTCTCTTACTTCACACCCTAGCTCTCCACTCAATTTCACTGCTTTTTTTCTGAAGCCTTTCCAGCTTATCAATGCCTTCCCTATAACATGGTGCACTAAACTCAGTGTGATTCTTTAAGTGGAATTAAATTAACATGAAGAAACACAGGCCTCATCTTGTTTTATCAGCTGGAATTCTGATATAAGCACCTCAGAAAAGATTTGCAACTATGTTTTGTAGCAGCCATAATGTTCTTCAAACTCAGTTCAGTTTTGGTGCTCCCCCCCATATTTAGGTTTTTTCCTTCACTTGTCATTAACATAATTATTTTCTTCCTTTTTATACAGACAAAATCCTTACAAAACTCCCCTTTCCTCCAGAGATTTGATTTTAAAAATTCATAACTTTTAGAAATATATCAGTCTAATTTTTTGCCACAGAGTATCGTTGCTTTCTGTTGATGCTTTTTAGTCTTAGATTCTCTGTGCGTCTTCATTGCTGTTTTCATTGCTTCAATACTCATTTACATTTTAATTAATTAGTTTCATTTTATATCTTAATTTAGATCACTCATTAAAAATCCATTACATTTGAGAATTAGCATTAAATTAATAGAATGGAATAGAAACATCTGGGAAGAATACAAAGCACATATAAATTATCTCCTAATTTGCCTGACAGTTTTCAAAAGGGAAAAACTGAAGGAGAAATTCTCAAAAGAAGGACTTTGAAGAACAGGATTACACTTCACTCTAAATGTATTATCTCTGATTTTTTTCTTGAGGTATTTAGGATCAGTGAAAAAAAATTCCTAAAGTTTAAACAACAGATTTGTCACTCTTTTCCTGTGCCCTCAGCAGCACCCGAGGAGCTGTTTTTCAGGATAGTAAAAACACTAACTCTGAACCCATTGCAGAAAAGGGAATAGAATGTTCCAGATGAGCAGCTAGAAGGAGAATGAGATTCAGAAAAACAGACTTTTTTTATCTTGGAAGTAGCACTATAAGTAGAGGGAGTAGGAAATAAGGAGTTGAGTAGAATAAAAATGTGGGATATTCATGTATATATATGTATATATATGTGTGTGTGTGTGTATATATATATATATGTATATATTGTTTCCCTGACTCGAAAGGACGTTCAGAGATTGGGAACTGTTTCTGGGATGTCAGCACCCCACGATTTACACTACAAAAATTAATCTCTGCTGAAGTGAACATATTGTGAACAACCATAAGTCACTGAAGGGATTTATAAATACTAACATATTTATTTTATTTATAAAACAACTAATAGGTTGCTTATTTGAGCAGGATCTATAGAGGTGGAAAAGTTACAATAAAAGATTTAGTCTTGACTGTGTGGGAAAGTTTTTTTGGTACATGACTTTATGTCAAAAAATTGAGGCAAGAAAACCACGTGGCTTGTAGGTTTAACTGCTGTATTTTGCTTTGCCTTACTCAATGTCCCTCCAAGAGGAGTTTTTGTATGCACAGCTGTGCACCTTGGCTCCAGGGGTAATTGTGCTGGTATAACTGACAAAGTCTCTCTTGCAGGCAAACCCCTGGCTCTCCAAGGTCTGATGCATGGGGAATAGCTACGGCTTCGGGAACATCCTGAAACATTTACCCCAACAAGTAACCCTTGCCTAAACAGCAGTTTAAAATATCTATTGGGACATATTAAACTACCATTTGAATGATGCACTGTGATCATCTCAATCAAACCCAACTAAAGCAATTAAGTGAATAGCACTGGTCTGACAGCCTTCCAATTTTGCATTTGTACTCTCCTTACAGGCACCAAAAGGATTGTGCCTGCTTGGATGAGCAGTGATGAAGAAAATGCTTCTTTCCATTTTCTCTGGCAAATAAATGTCTCTGTGAACTCTTCTTTTTCATGTGATATACATCCTCCAGGCTTTCCAATGTATCACACATGTTTCACTATAATAGCTCCTGCTCCTTCTGCTTTTAAAATTTCAGCATAAAGAAAACATTAATCATCAGTCTTAACTTTCCTGTATTTTTTTGGTCCCTGTGAGCAAGTCATTACAGTATGTCTGATTATTAGGAACAAGGAATAAACATTTCCCCTCTGTGAAGAACAGGAAACAATGTCTGGAGAACAATCAAGTCTATTCTCCTTAGAAAAAAATGTAGCAATGGGAGAGAGGCCTGACCTTTTTCCAAATTAAAATAAAAAGAAATACACTTTAATCTGAAGAAAAAGAAATTAGCTTATGTATTCACCCAATCTGACCTCTTTTCTAAACATGTATTTCATTGTAAAGTACACTTAAGCATAACTATGAAAAGAAACCAAAACACTAGGACTTTTGGACTAAGTATTTTGCTTTCATCTTGTGAAATTCTTGTTTATATCTGCCTGCCATTGTAAATTATGTCTTCAGCTGAACATGAAAAAAATTGTACAAGGTACAAAGAGGGGCCGTTCCCCTACATGAAGCACACATGAACATGCACGGCCACCTGCTCACAGCTGTGGTTTACATGGGAAAGTCAGCCTGGGAAATAATACCAGCAAAAGCAACTGATCTCACCACAGTCCAGCTGAGGTCTTGTAAACATCAACAGATCTCTGTGGTTTTCATTTTGTTCTGCACTTTTCCCAAAATTTATTAAATATCAGGGAAAAGAAAAAAAGTAAAATACACCAATGTGTTTGGCAGCACTTTGTGCAGTGGTACATCCGCTGGTTGCTTAATGGGACCCTGTTCAAAGCCATTTGTCTGTGTGTGTCCTGCCACCTGTCCCATCCCATTGCCTTTCGCATTTAATATTACAGATCTCTGTTGCATCACACACTTCTTCCCTTTGTACTAATAACTAATTCTTTGGTGTGGGGCAATATGTAATTTTGTTGCCAGAGCACCTAAGGAGCCACAATATGGTTCCCAGTTTGGCCCAAAGGGAGGAAGTAATAGATGCCAATTTTTAACTGATGAACAATGCTTCCCTGTGTGTCAGCTCAGACATGTGGTTTGTGCATCTGGGAGCTAAACACAAGGCTTAAATGTTCCCACTCGCACCCCACACAGCAGAAATTTGATGGAAATTTTTCTCCTGGCCGTGCAGTCCAACAGCTGCACTGACTGTCTCAATATGGCCATTAAAAGCCCTGGGCCAGTGCTCCCTCCCTGGCCCCATGACAAGTGCCATGAGAGCACTGCCATCTCAGTACACCACGCGTCAGAAGAAAAAGCAAATTTACAAGTCACATGCAGCAATGGTGTTGCCAAAGCTGACAGTTTTAATTTTGCCTTTTTGGGTGGCATTTCCCAACTTGCAACAACAGAATCTCAGGGAAGTGAGACACTTTTTTTTTTTTACTCCTTTTAAAGCATATTTCCAGATCTTTCGGTTAGGGGGAAAGAAAAGTCTTGGAAAAAAATGAAACATACACAATTTTTGGGGCACAGAAGACAGGCGGCCACAGCAAAGAAGCTAATACTTATTTGACTTTTTAAAAATTCATTATTTTACCTCTGAACTCCTTTTCACAGACAAAATCTTGGGGTTCGGACACCTGAGTTATTGAAGCTGTAAAGGCTCCTTGCAGACCCTCTGCATGTTTAAAGATGCCACATTTCCATCTCTGAGCTCCCAGCTTTCGTGGTTGCTTGACAGGAACAGTGCAGCTGCTCTGATCTTACCATGACCAAAACCAAAATGACAAGAAAGGGCAGCAAGAAGATCTGAAATATTTATTCTAAGAGGAGAAAAATATGTTGCAAAGGAAAATACGAGTGGTGCTTGTCAGGTACAAATTCCTGCTTGGAGCTCACAGGAGACTGAAGAAACATTGTTCTTTAAAAGGCTTCAAACTTAAAAATTGCCATGAACCGGTAGCCCTGAAACTCAGTGCCTTTATGCTACAGAGCTTAAAACCCATCAAGAAGATTGATGCATATGGGAAAATTCAAACACTGACATGCACAGGGACATGAAGATGCTGCAGAGAATTTAACCTAGTGAGCAGGAAATGTATGAAGCAGTACCTGCAGTATGTAAAGATTGTGGGGGTTTTATCCCAGAAAATAATACTCTATCGTTTCTTGCCAAAGCACTCAGCCTCCATCTGACATCATGCTGAGAGCTTGTTGATTAATATGTGTAGGATAACCTTTCTGGCACATTTGTTTAAAATTACGGGTTGCACTGTAGCTGCATTTCAGATTTTACTCCCTCTAGAACCAGACAGTCTGTTAAATGCAGTCAGCAAATAATATGTTTACTGAATTTCATGTTGTATTAAAAAGCTATTATTCAAAGGAATGTTCTCAATGGTTCATTCAGCTCTGGGCAAGGTTCTGCCATATGGGCTGTTGATGACTGAATTTGCAAATCCTCCTACACATGCAGCAAAATACCAAGGCATCACAAGAACAAGTTAACTTTATAAATCTCAGTCACCTTTTCCCTTCGCTTGAAACAATGCTGCTATTTGGGTATTTGTAAAATTCCACTTGGGATATAATAATCTTTAATCTCAACATATCACTGCACTGCCACAGAGATATTAACTTTCACTTAAGCAATTAATCTTGCAAACTCAAAACATTCTTTCTTTTTGTCTATGAAATCTCATGTCTGGGGGCTACTTTAAAAATATAAGGAACTAATCTGTTAGTAGTTGTCTCAACACAGAGTACAGAACAAAAGACTAAAAACCATATCTTAGAAATTTAGCTGAGCATTTATCATAAACTGTGGGAATATTCTAGCAACTTATAATTAGAATTCATTAATCACAAAAATTAATTTATGTTTTCACTTTCCATGCAGGTTTTAATCCAGATTATGGACTGGATTCCACCCACCTTGAGGGTCTTTTCTATTTTAGCTCAGTTTTTAATGTGGCTGGTTTGTTTTGACTGGTCTCTGCTTGATGCCACCTCATTTGTAGAGTAACAGTTAAAAAAAAAGCCAGACCAGAAGTTGGCAGTTGTACACTCCTTCATACCTTTTTAATCACACTAAAGAAATTACATATTACTCAAAAATTAACTTCCATTTCCACTGGCAATGGAAAGACATTTCTGAATTAGCCTTACGGCAAAATATTACTGTCATTTTGTTACATCCTGTGAAGAATTACTCGTGGATGTGCAACCCCTTCTGACCAGTAGGAAGACTGAATCTATCCTACCTTCTTATTTTGCAACACTGGACCTTGTTCTTTCTGTACCTCCTGCTAAGTGTCAAGTACATTTTCCTTTTTGAACCATACAAAATTAGGGCTATCTACGGACTTCTAAAAGAGGCAATCCTCTGCAAAAACAATGGCACAGAGGTAGTAACACCATTCCTAATCTGGCAATACACAGCACAGATCCTGTTGGTTTTGGCACCAACATAGGAAGGATTTGCCATTAGAGACATACCATAAAGTTCTTGAGAGGAAAGACAGTGTTTGCATTTGGTGTGTTCAAGAATTGAAAGCTACCAGAAAGAGAGCTGTTGTGGTCATAACCTTTGCTAGTTTCACAGAGTCATAGAATATCCCGAGTCAGAAGGGATCACCGAGTCCAGCCCCTGGCCCTGCGCAGGAAAGCCCCAAGAATCACACTGGGATGTGATCCCTGAGAGCATTGTCCAAATGCTTCTCGAACCCTGTCAGGCTTGGAGCTGTGACCACTTCCCTCGGGAGCTGTTCCAGTGCCCAAACATCCAGAGCAAACATTGCAATCAGCAAGCACACCCCAGACACAAGACACGACTCCAGGCATGACATGAGAGCTTGTACGAAGCTCCCAGGTGTGGGTGGAAGAGAGAAGGCTGCATCCTGCAGAAACTGCTCAGAACGCCAAAGCTGAATCTGACAGCGAAGTTGCAGGTCTGAGTGAGAAGCTGGCTGGTGATGCTGTCCACAGTGACAGGGAACATGTCTGCGAGGATTTGAGGGAAAAGATTCATATCTTCATTAGACTTCATCAGCTGGCAAGAATCCCATAAGATGATATCAGGCAGAGGCCAGTCAAAACAAGCTAGAGGTTTGATATTTCAAGACAGTTTAAAAAATACTGACAATGAGGAACTGTTTGAAACAATGGTGAACTTTCAAATTCCTTTTATAGTTTGTATTGAATTTTTCCCAAAAGAACACCACCTTGGTGTGGAAAATGGCATGTGAAAGGGAAAAATTTCCCCCATTTCTGCATTTTCAAAGAATGGGAAAGCATAGAGAATTAATACATGCAAACTCGCCTCCTCTCCTCCTACGTGATCCTTAGCAGCTGTCCACTTCACTGTCATCTCCTAGCAGAAACTCTCGCATGTTCATGTTCTACCTTCCACTGGAGAAAATCTGACCTTGTCTGAGCTATACTGTATATTACACATGCTACACTGCATATTTGCTGTGCCTGGCCTCGCACCTGCTGGTGACTGCATGGACTTGCCAGGTGGCCACCATGCTGTTGGCTTGGTTTCACTGGATCCACTGTGTCCCTATGGCTAGCGAGGGTGGACAGCACTTGTCCCTGCCAGCCTCAGCTGCCAGTCTGCCTCCACTCCCACAGGTCCCTGAGAAAAAAGCATGGAGACAAGCCCATTCTCTTCCTTGCTCTCCCCACTCCTAGAAACGCAATTTTTTCTCTGTGGCCAGCACTGGGAACCTGCCTTTCAACGCAAGCCTTTCAGGTGAATTGTGCTGAGGTATGCTTACTCTTGCTCTTGTCTTCTCTGCTTGGTTCCATTTTCCAGCTAACTATATGACAAGCGGCCCAGCCTAGATAAACAATCCCATACCTCAACTTAAAAAAGACAATTGTTTCCCAGTTCCTGTGTGGCTGGAAGGTGTCAACATCCTTCTGCACGAAGATTTTGACTCTGGCATTGTCTGTCACAAAACTGAATGCTGCCTTGCCTCACAATTAACACCATGTTGTTCTGAGGATTTACAAGGTCTTGCATTCATTTCCCAGAAGAGCAAGAGGCTCAGGAGAAACTTTACTGATCACTTCTACCAAAGCGAGCAAAAGTTTTCAAGGAGATGCTTTATGGTATTCATTTTCCAGCAGCTGACTTGACTTGCCATGCTCCATTAAGACAGCCTTGTGTACTAAGCACGCCTCAGAAAAGGAAAATTGTGTCTTACGGTAAATTAGACGCCATCCCTCCAAAAAAACAAGATTAATTCCTATAGGATATGTGCTGGCACAGTTCCAAGCAGCTGGGTTTGCACAAAGCAGCCTTTTTTTTCTTTAATAGATTCTGGTGAAGTTTTGTCCCTGCCTGTAAAAATTGCCTGTATTATCCCGAAAATAGAAGCAATTGAGCTTTCCCTGATCTGATCTGGAGGAAACATAAAAAAGTTCATTTAGTTATGAAACCTATTTAATTTAGGCTCTCAAAGTTCACCACAAAAACTTTGCTGAAAATTATTTGGGAAAGAAAAGAGTGCCTCAAACATGCTGTTAATCACCATCCATTTCATAGCTGTCAACCATTCTGATTCCTGGGAGTGCTCTAGAAGTTTTCTGTGTGCAACAATTGCACAATAGTATCCAAACCAGACACAGGATTTCCTGATACACTCTAGTTTCATACTAAAAACAACTATTTGTATGGCTTTCTGGGATGCAAGGTCAGGTTCCCAGCATCATCATATTGCTTTCGCAAATCCTAGAACAGAAGCAAGGCTGTGCCCTAAACAGAGATCCTCATCTTGCATGAAGCTTTTATTCTACAACAAGGAATATCTTTCTAACAATCACACCATGTTGAGTAGTCAAAAGACATTTAAGGATTTATTCCATTTTTAATCAATGCTTTCATCCTGTTTTTTGTTTTCAGTCAGGTCACCTCTAAAATGTTTATAAAGCAACATTGGAAAGCTCAAACAGTGAGTTCTGCATGACTGAATTATACAAAAATAAACAGAACTATAATTATCTAGATGTTCTTTTGGATTTTTCATTTTTATGGGGTTTTGTTGTCTGGGATTCTTTTTTCCTTTTTTAAAGCCTTTCTTCAAAGTTTTGCTCTATTTTGGATCTTAGCTCTTGCTTTTAAAAAACTTAATTTCAAATATGTCTATAAAACATATGACTTTTAAGGGCATCACTAATTTTATTCTCAAAATTACACGTATTTCAAACCCCACCATAGGTCTCTTTATTTGTTAAAAGCGTGATCAAGCCTGGATTAAGGAATTGAGGCTAAGGAAACATTCAACTAGAATGTAGAAAGAAGTCTATGTATCTGATGTATGCCTTCTTTTATTGTACTAGGCATCTTCATTTTGAGAAAGCAATTTAAAATAATAGGTGATAGTTTTTGAGACTTTATTTGACACACTTGGAAAAAAACAGGCAAATTTTCAGGTGCAGAACCCCAATCAATTGTAATTCAATGACATCTCTGTTTCAATTTCTAATGTAGTTATTATCACAGGTCAGTACACCAGGGAAGAGTCACCATTTTCCCAGGTGATTCAAAGTGCTATCCAAATTATATTCAATTAGAGACTTAACTACACTTACAAATCTGTGCTCTAGCTGTTTGCAGAGAGACATGCAGGACACCTGAAGTGCAAGAGACCTGACAACTTGTGAACTGGACACCCATTCCCAAACAATATAATTTTTTCTTTCTGCCAATGCTTTGTATATGCAATTACTTTTTTAACTTACTTGCATACTACTTTCTGGCAGAAAGAAAATGACACAGAACAATATCTGTGTTAAACGTAGAAGCTAGACCACAGACAAACTCTGCACGCAAACCGTATCCGAATTTGAACCCTTCCAAGGTAACAAGTGCTTCTAAGACTCAAATAAAAACCATCTGAATGCATTTTTAGAGTGCTCTTCTTTTTTCAATCCATCATATTTCCTAATTTCTCTTTTATATGTAACTGAAATGTCTTGGATGTGTGAGAAGTTTCATACATTTGAAGTTCTGGAGTATATCCAAGCTCCATGAAACAGGCCCATTTAGCAGGAGGTAGATCTGTGTAGGTGTAGATAAACTACCTGACAGACAAAATGCCTACAGCTCTGATGCTAGGCTCTAACACTGATCTTGCTAACTAGTGAAACAGAATTTTGTCTGCTCTCAGAGCTACAACAAAAAATTATCACTACAAGAAAGCAGCTGCCTGTAGAGATACAGAAGAAACCCACAGAAAAGTAGGAGATGAAAGGGAAATATGTGTTAACAAGAGCCAGTGGAAGCACACAGGGCTTCATTAAGAGCCTTCTGGTCCCTTGGGGGCTTTGCTTCACAACCCAACATGCCCGGTCTGAGCCAAACAGCTGTCAAGTGTCACCCCTTCCAGGACTTGGCTCCAAATCAGAATGGCCTAATTAAAGATTAATGCTCACTGACAAAAATTAGTAACTGCTTCACATGCTTCAGAGAATTCATAAAAATATTTTCATACTTTTACAAGAAAATTAAAACGGTATAATTGGACTGCAGCTTCAGGAATTGCACTCACCTGGACATCCTCGTATGATAGTTTCAAAGCTGATCTGAAGCTGTGTTGCCAAGCAGTGTCAATCACTCAACTGACGGGCTTCCAAAGCTGCTAGAGGCACCACGGTCCTCTCCAAAACATATTTTTGTAAACTAAGATAGCCCCATCCAGGGGGAAGGTTCCTCAGAACAGGGGGTTCACTCAAGCCTCTCATGAGGGAATCTTTGATAGATTTGCTAATTTGCAAGGCCTATAATTGTGTGCATTTCAGTGTACGAGGGGCAGTGTTTGCATTTCAGGGCATTCCACCTGGACCAAGTGCTGCATCCAAGGATCCTGAAAAAAATACTGAGATAAAAACCCCTTTTGCCCATAAACAGCGTTTTGGTTTTAATTCTAAGACCAGGGAAAGGCAACACTATCAGATCCTAAGTCAGCTGTAATTCATAGCATTTTAGGAAATATTTTTCAATAGTGACATCAAGTTCATGTGAAATTTTCTAACGAGAGTTTAAAAACAGACATCACATCATCAAAGTGAGAACTGAAAGGGCAGCCAACAGTTTCAGTGTGCCATACTCTTACTGGAGTATATCTAAAATGGTAAGTAATGAATGTCCATTTTAAGAACTCTTTGAATGCATAATTTCGTAACTAATTAATTAATTTGATGTGGCATCTAAGACTATGTCTTTAATGAATTAGAAATCAAACAAATTATATGAATGAGCCCAGAAAAAGGTATTATGAGCAGGCAGCATCAGAATCAACGCACAGTTCTATCCTTTGATAGTTTTTCCTCTGCGATGTCAGGCAGAAATTATTCCCATTTAGTGATTAAAAGAAGTTTTCCTCTCAGAATTCATTGTGATGCTCGCATACACACTGCCAGAAGAGATTCTGTAACAAACAGGAAGATAGTTTTTCAGATGGCTACTCTGAAAAATGTTAAATTTTCAAAGTTTTCCAGTATCTGCATATTTTAAGAAAACTCACCCACACAAAACTGAACTTTCTCCAAGAAAACTTCCTAGTTTCTAAGCCTGTTTCATTTATTCATATTTTCCATTATATTTAGACTTAGTTTGCTGCTTTATTCTACTTCTTTGGGTTTTGATTTTGATTGTCTCCTTGGAGCAAACTGCTTGATGGTCTTCTATTTTGGAAATCATATTTCTAACACACCATGCTGGGAAGAACAGATTAGCCTGACTCTCAACTGAGTGTGCACCGTCATTATCAGAAGCCCGAGCCAATGGTTACCATATTCCCTGGACTCCTGCCATTAGGTCTCCAGGGAATGTTCCACCAGATTTTAAATGAGGAATGACCTTTAGATAAAATGGCTGCATCTAAACAGTTTAGACATCCTGTTTTAGCTGGAAATGTATACTGAGCTGAAATTAAAGATTTTTTTTTTTCTGATGTAAATATTCTGCTATACTTGATCCATATTACTTTGCAGCTTTGAAACTGCAGCATGATGTAAAATGTAGCACACAGGTTAGCAGCTTTTGAACTGATTAAGAAGCCTGAACAAGTAGAGAGCTTTAAACATACAAAAATTCATGACACTACATATTTGTATTAATTGAAAGGTGAAAGACGTGCCAGACAGCTCTAATGTCCTTCCTCATGATCCACATTTGCAATTTCTAATTTATCATATCCTTCTACATAGGAGGCTGTTATATTGGCTTAAATGAAAAACCACTCTGAACTGTATTTGCAAAATATGTGGAATAATACTTGGATTCAGAGAATCATAGAATGGCTTGGGTTGGAAAGCACCTTAAATATCATCTAATTCCAGCCCTCCTGCCATAGGCAGGGACACTTTCTTCTAGATCAAGCTGATCAAAGCCCCATCCAACCTGGCCTTGAATGCTTCCATGGGTGGGGTTCCACAATTCCTCTGGGCAACATGTTCCAGTGTCTCACCACACTGATAGTGAAGAATTTCTTGCTAGTATCTAATCTAAATGTACTCTTTTCAGTTTAAAGCAATTTTCCATTCTTTTATCACTACATGTTTTTTGTAAGAAATCCTTCACAGGTGAAAACTTCATGTGTGGATAAGAATATATTCATTTTTCATGTGTTCTTTTAAGACCCTTGGAGAGCATTCACGGGATATCTCTGTGACACACCTTTCCACTATGTCCAGATACAAGATTTTGTATCTGGAGTTAATGGAAAGATGAGTCACACCACGCCTAATCTAGCAATTCAGTGTTATCTATTGTGCTTCTGAGAAGTTTATACTTATTTTAGCAAGTATAGAATATATTTTGGGATCATTTAACATGCTAAAGCAACTTACATTAAAGTTACTGTAAAGAATTCTCTATTAAAGAACGACCAGCATAAATGAGAATCAGAACCCCATTAGGAACACATAAAGAACTAATGTGGAAGAATTTAGTTTCCATTTTTGTGAAATCATGCCCAGGGGTGTATTTAAGCATTGCTAATGTTTAGGGATGAGCTGGATAAATTGAGATAGAACCTAGATACAACCTACCATTACCTAATCTTCCATTAGCTATCTTCTTTCCAAATTATCTTGCTAGCCCCTTTATTGCCTATGACTCATGATGTGAGAGACATACCACAAAACACAGCACTCCAACCAGGCAATCTCCTGATTTAGCCAGAAGAACACGGTGAAAGCTGGATGTCTACATCTAGGCTGGAGGAAATCACCCATTTTCTTTGGGAATTAACAGCTGCAAACTTGGCCAAAAGGGTCCTTTCATGGAGGATCCTAGTGGTTTTTTCGCCACTGAAAAATATGAAAGTTGCATAATCCATATTCATTTCACTCCAGAATGCTTGAACAGCTCTTGGTGACATCTGTTTGCCAAGTGAGAAATGGGAAATAATTGCAGAAGTTTCCCTGGAACTGGAGGTTCAGATTTGACCCTTAAAGAATGCAGCCTTTGCTTTCACTAATGTTAGTAAGGACTTAATTAAGGACTTGCAACATATGCATGAGAAGGAAGGAATCTAGCAACACTGACCATACACAGTATTGCAACACAAGCCTATTGTGGCTCCAAGAGGTTGTAAGAGTGGCCCCCAGGGATGGGGGCTGGAGGAAAGCAGATTACAGACAGCTACGTGAGAAATTATGGCCTCCCTTTATCTGGATCCCACAGCAAAACTCATCCAAAGTGCAGGAATTTTGCAGGATTTAGTCAACATATAGTGACAGGGAGGGTGGCAGTTTACAAAGAAATTTGGTCAAGGAAATTCTCTTAGTTTTCTTAAACATTCATCCAGTCCTTAAAAAGTAGAATTGCCACAATATTGAGCTCCACAAGTTGTTTTTAAAAACTGAATGAGTATCAGACCACATTTTCAGATCTAAAAAAAAAAAACTTCTGAAGTACATTTTTCTCTGATGATCTGCAGTGCCTTCTTACAAGGTGTATTTAAACAATTTTTTGCAGGACTTATCCCCAATCCAAGGGAAAAAATTACTTCTTTTTCTTTGCTAATTATACTATTACCTATGCCTAGAATCAGGGAAAGCAAATAGATTGAAAATTTGACCCTAAACTATATGTGGGAGGCAGGCTGCCAAGAAGTACTGAAACACATGGAAGTTTTGTTTTCTTAGCAGGAAAGAGAGCAATTGTGAAAGCCTGGGGATATCTACACTGGGTGGTAAAGCTAACAGCAGAAAATCAAAGAAATCTTAGCACTAAGCCAACAGTGTAACAAAAAATCAGAGTCAGCTCTTCATGGCCATGCAGATTATCACTCCGATAAGACTGTGATAGAGGGTAAGAATTCTTTCCCACTACGGTGTTGACACTGCATAAGCTTTAATCTGTTGTTCTTTGGCTTTCAGATCTCTGGCTTCGCAACACAAACACTAACAAATCGACAAAAGCTGTGTTTGCACATTAGAGCTACTTGCAAACTAGCATTTCAAGTTCAAGTTTGGACACACAAGCACGCAAAGCAAAATGAAGTGGAAAGCTGTGATTTTAATGGGGATTTAATCTCTTTTGTTCTTTGACCTTTTGCGGCTCTCAGAATACATCAACGCTTCTGTCGCATGAGTTGCCTTATTGGCTTAGTTCATGCTGATACAGCCAAGCAAGCATTTAAGGGCCAGTGCAAGTGTAGGGTTTGATGGTACATGGCACTGTTTCCAACAGCAAGTACAAGACTGCTATCAGCACTACCCGATGGGCTGCAAATCCTGTGAATCGGCCCAGGCCCAGCTGCGATCCCAAGCTCAGTGACTCCTGCAGCTGGACAGAAGGAGCCTCCAAGCTCAGAGAGTAACTTTAGAAGGAATGGCTCAGGCAGCTGGCAGAGCACTGAATCAAGGAGAATTGCCAAGCCAGCTGAGTATCTTTCCTGCAGAAAGTCAGAAAAAGGCAGAAGAGCACTGAAAGAGGACTATAACACAATTTTCTCAAGTCTGATTATTAAGAAAACAGCGCACTGCATTTTAATGTACATAATAGCAGGTTTTATTTCCCCTTCCCTTTTAAGCCACAAAGCCTTCTCAGCTAACAACCCTGTAATGGAAGTCTCCTAGTCAAAACTGCAGCAGGAACTGAACAACTACAAAAGGAACCCACAGGAGAAAAAGAACCCACAGCAGGAGAAATGAGAGCCACAAGAGCCATCAGTCAAGATGAAGCCAACATTACTTTGTGGATTACCTGTGTGATAGCAGGTCTAACATTCTTTCACCAAACTACTGAAGAAAAGAAAAAAAAAACTGACAACAAGACCTCTGAGATATCTCATAACAATCTATCACTCACCTGAGCCCTCTTTGCAAAAATTCAGCTGGGTACACTCTAATAATGATACAAAAGAAATAAATTGGGAAATCCTTTCCAAGCATTTTTCCATCCAAGCTGCAATTGAAACACTGAATAGTAGCAATGGTATCTGCTGTAACAGGAATATTATATGGAAGAAAAATATCTGGTAAGGGAAAAAGATGTCATGTTTGTAGTTGAAAATGGAGAAATTACTGGTATCATGTAATCATGTTGATCACCAAGAGAAAAATTCCTGGTTATTGATCAGCTGCAAAAGAGATTTACATTTTGTAAGGATCAGATGCAACATAAAAACTGCAGGCATAGTGTTCAGAGTTTTTCATGTAAGTAATTCAGCCCTAGAGGGAGAAAACGTTAAGCCTATGACATTGAAAGAGTCAGCAAAATTTAGGAGTATGCTGTGTATTCAAACATATAGAGCTGTCTAAGTTCAAAAACCTTCATGTTATAGATCAGTGAGCTGTGATGGAAGAATTGTCCATGTGATCAGGAAAAGCAGTAGAATCAGTGAATGGGAGTTTGGGGAGAGAGCTGTTACAGTCATGTGGGCCTGATCATATCTCAGATAAAATCCTCAGATAAAATCCTCACACAATTAGGGTTTTTAAAGTTAGGTCTTGTCATATATAATGGGATGAATCCTTTCATCTTCCTTCATGATGATATTTTTATTAGGCAGAGCTAGCTTTTGTTTGGGTATCACCTGTTTACTGCAACTATGCCACAGCTGTATTCAGAGTATGTTTCAGCCAGTTTTCACTTTTATTTTTGGCTGCATATGTCTATTTCTATTTTCTGAGGTAGGAAAAAAAACCCAGGTGACCAGAAATACCCTGTCTTAAATATGGGATACATCCACATATATTTGAAAATTAAGATGTGTGGCCTGGAGTTGTTTCAGATTTCCCAGAGCACAGGAACACGTTGGACTGCCAGCTTGCACCATCTGTAAGACATAATTCTCACACTTCAGAAGACTGGCTTTCACACAGCTAATAAATTCCATCCAAATCTCAAAGTGTTTCACACAGCCAGCTGAAGAATACCTCTGATAAGGCATGCTTGTACAGCTTAACAGACCTCCATGGAATGCCATGCCAGCTTTTCCATTGAAGGAAATAGAGATAATGCTCCTGAACAGTGAATGCTGAAACCAAGTGATTAAATAAGAAGTAAATGTACTGCAGAAGACTGAAAAGGAAATAACTATTGAAACTGAACTAATTTTTAGAGAAAGACACTTATTTCAGTCAAATAATGGCACTGGTATACCCAGTGCCAAATACAGATAGGACAATGCATCGCAGTGGGGAAGAATTGTTTCTGCATTTTTGTTCATTTAGTGTTTTCCAAAAGAACAAAATCCATGGAACTGCTTTTGGAAAACTATCCTTAGGCATTAGAAGGTTGCCATCTGCTTTTTTTCTCTTCTTTCATCAAAGATGAAGCAGACTCACAACAAACCAAGCCTCCTCATACTTGCAGATAAAGAGAATTCTATATATTCTTACAAATAAGGGGAAGCCTGAAGAGCCTACAACATTGCATCTGGCTGAATAGCCTCCAAATGCAAAAATGTGTGGAATTCCCTGCTGGGTCCCATCCAGCCCAGCAGTACATCTCAGACTGTGATGCTGTGAGGTGAGCACAGCAGCTTGGGACATTATCTGTCGCCCCTTTCCCCCATATTCCCCAGCATCCAGAATTGTTGCATTAGGTATGTTAGAGGATAAAAGCTTGCCTAATTCTTACAAAGTCCATATATAAACTTGCTATCCTTGAATTTGTCTAATCCTCTTTGAATGACTTGACACACAGAAATACAGGCGAAATGGGCTGAATTTCTTCAAAGAACACCTGTAGATCTTTCTTGGATCCCACATAGATTGTTTAGAGTACTTGCATTCTAAGTTCTATATTTATGCTATATTTCAGGAAACTCTTCTTTTATTATGTCACTCTCCTAAGGTCACCCTTTTACCTGAGGGTTCAGTTCTCCAACCTCGGAGAATACAGGTTAACCTAACTGTCTTAAATTGTTTTATCCTGGAAATGGGATAATTCAGTGAAATTGCAATTAATGCCCACAAAAGTATCTGATAGAATTTAGCCTGAAGCATGCAGTAATGTGAAAAAAAAAAAGTAATATTTTTAATAAAAAAACTCAAACTACTTCATGTGGGAAAGAGAATGTTTAAAAATGTTTCAGAACCTTTGTGTTTCCCATTAGTCTCTTGGACTGTGGCAAAAAACTGCAAACTTCAAAGGCCAAAAGTTTTTACACTACTTTAACTCCGTGCGAGTCTCTATTCCACAGTGGAGTTCAGTGTCTCTCTTCTATTCCCGTGTTTGCTCATGGCATGCTAGAATGTTTACAAGCCATTGACCAATACTTCTGTTCTGGCATTATAAATGGGCATGGCCTTTTCTGCTCAATGTTTGTGTAAGCAGTATTGTCAGAATGGCTAAAGAAGGTAGAAAACACTAATGCTGCTGTAACCAGAAGATTCACAGCTACACTGAATCAGCTTAGTGAGAAAGAGTTGCAAGTCTCATGAGTAAATAGCTAGAAAATATTTCTCCAGAAAGATCCCTATGATCTGTTTTGGATTGTTTCTATGAAGAAGCAGTTTCAAGGCCATAGTTCTTTCTAAACAGTAACTAATGATTCACATATTACAATAATATGTGTTATGGTTTTGGTATTGCAACTTAGAGATCTGAACTGAAAATCTTATAAAGATTTTTCTTTATTTTGTATATTCCTACATATTACATGACAATAGCAGCAGAGATTCAAATGAGTCATTACTTGTGAAAACCCTGTTACTGTTACTAATTAAAGGAGAAATAGACTTTTAAAATTAAAAAATTCCAAAATCATCTGGAAATTCAATATCTAGTATAAAACTTTAAAAACATCTGAGTTGATACCACTCCGGAAGTTTAGCACAAATACAAACATATTGTTGTTTTTCTCTACAACTCTAAGTAAAAAAACTTTTAAGAACATATAATTGTGTCAGCAAAAGAAGAGTTAACCTTTGAGAACAAAAGATTTATCTATCATAATGTTTTGTTTGAACTTCAACTTCTGTATACCCAAAACTGGACTTATGCTCACATATGCAACTCTACATGTAAACAGTAAGTTACATAAACAGCTCACTCTTTATTAGCCAAATTGACCATTTTATAGGAACAAGTCAAAGTATAAATACACATACATTTATTTTTGTGTCTGCATACACATACATGCATGAGAGCGTTCCCAGAACTGCTATGAGAACCTTGTCCTTTAATGCACCTTAAATCTGTATTTGTAAATTTGAAACCATGGAATTAATATTTTTAAAAAATTTATTTTAATATAGTGTATTATGGAATACCCGCACAGGAAAAGAAGGAAACTGCTCTCACAGTGCTCTACAGTTTTCATGTCTTCAGCTTCTGAAACATTTAAGACTAGTAACTTGCTGGCAGGCTCCCAAGGAATTTTAAGGCATCTGTGCCTGTGCTACTTATTTTAAGCTCTGTCTTCCAATGTTATGAAATCAGCAAACTCTTTTGACTTTCTTAGTAATTCCATTTCATGTGGTTGTGGCTTTCCGGCAGATTCAAGAATGACATAATCGCCTTTTCCCACCCACAGGTTTTGCACTGCTGCTGTTGGTTACACCCTTCCACGTAATGTGCAACACCAATCTTCATCGGATTCCATATGCCCAGAAATGGAAGACAGCCCAGCAAAGAGGACTAAAGCACAGTTTCTTGGCTTTCTGTCAATCACCATAGGTTGAGCAATGCTTCTTTGGGTTTTTTCCTCTCAGTTAATACCACTTTAGCTACAGTCCAGTTTCTATCACTCCAAAGTTATTCTACTTCCAAAGGATGTGAACCACTTTCCCAATAAACTTTACCCCTGCTACTGAAGCAGGTGTCTTAAATGTAGTAGCAGAGAATAAACAAACTCAAAGTGTTCCTTTTTAATTTTTTACAATAGCATTTATGCAAATTTATGCACTCAAAAAAATGCATAATTCTTCATTTTCATTTTAAAAAATTCTAGAACTTGGCTAGTATGTATTCATAAGAGCTATTGCAATCATATTTTATATTATTAACAATACATTATTAAGTTCCAAGCTCCTCAGCAGCAGGAAAGTACTACAGGGAAAAAGCACTTTCTGGAGTTTGTTATCAACCTTCGAGAATAAGAAGCAATTTGCAATCCTGTCTCACTGTCCAATATCACAAAGATTCTCCTGATTTACCTGAAGACTACTAGAGTGTTCGTAAACAAAAGAAATATGGCATGCTAACACAGCATGGGACTATTCCTTTGCCCTTTGAAAGTCTCCAGAAATTTTGCTTTTTACATGCTTGGTCAAATTTTTAAGTACTGCACAGCATTGTGACTACTCAGGTCTCTTAAATCCTGGACTACTGAGAGGCATTGGTTCAGGTCAGCTGCAGGGCAATTTCATACTCGTAGGCAATTGCTGCTTTAGGAGCTGGCACAGAACTGCCAGGCAAATAAAAAGCATGTATCATGCTCAAGGAAACACTAGTCCATGTCCAGAAGAAACAGAGAAGAATGCATCAAGTTATCACCATAAAAATAAGGGCCCCAGCCTGAGAAGATAATGGATTTCCTTGTCTTCTTCGGCAATGAGCCAATTTTGGAAAAAAATTACAACTGGGCAAAGCGAGGCAGTGACTCGGCACCAGGATGCGCAGCCTAAAGATAGAAGACAGAGTTCTCCTGGGACCTTGTCATAATCAGCTACATTCATAACTCTGCTGGGCCCTCTGCTAAGTTCAGTGCAGCTGAGAGTCGTGCCTTTTTCTCACTCCCAGCAGTGAGGGATAATCCATTTAAACAGGTATCTAGCAGGAAGAAACCTGTGAGATAGGCTAGAAAATGAGACAAACTGTTTGTGATGGCCATCATAGAGTGAAATCCACTCCAAAAGAAATTCCATGTGAAATGGATCCTGAGGATTATTTTTTCTCTAGACTCTGTGCACAGTGCAAGCCAAGGTAATACTTCTGTTTCTGTGATGAAAATTATCTTGCTAATAAGTTACAATATTTTTAAGAAAGGGATAAAATGAAAGTCCTACAAAATTCTACCTTAGTGCTGTTAAAAAGTCCAAGGCACTCTAAAACACATCCTCTCGAGGCAATAGTTAAGTTCTAGGAAGTTTTAACAAATTGATCTGTTCTTTGCTGACAAAATAAAATAAAAGATTATTTAGCTGGCTAAGGTCTTAAAATTTTACTAAGTGTTTTTAACTCTGCCTATAATGAGATCTATTTTTCTAGTAATGCAATTATTGTTAATGGGTTTTCTGATACTAAGAAAGAAAACTGATTTTAGCTGCAGTGGAATTGTAGTTATTTAAAACATTAAATTCACCCATCCACATTAACAGTGACATGAGACACTTTAGTTTGTCATTAATAACACTATATAGGCACTTTCAGAAATCTTTCACACCCTATATATTTTTACGATACAAAAAGACAAGAGTAGCTTGAAAGTATCCAACTTCTACGATTACCTCATGGCAAAAAGATGGTATTTCTCTAGAAAGATGGTAAGAGCCTTTCTAAACAGACAGGTAGAAGGTATATGTCATGATAGGCTATATCAATTGATATTTTATTTCTAGAGCATTTCAAGAGTAAAAATCTGAAGTGCTTGTCCAACCTTCCCTAACAACCTTACCTGTGGGAACACTTGGGGCAAGTCATCAACTAGAATCATCATCCCACAGTGGTCAATCTTAATGGACCCATTAAGCCTGAATTGCTGGCTAGAGCAGAGCATACAGAATAAACATTTCCTCTGCTGAGTTTAACAAAACTCATGTCATTAGGAAGCCTGCTTTTTGATAATATTCTCAAAAAACATTGTAAAGAATGTTGCAAAAACAAAACATGTACACTTAATTAGCAGCATATTCATACAAAGCTAAAGCCATTTTTTTTTAAAAATAACCAATTAATCAATAGACAGAAAATCTCAGATCATCCACCCACACATCAGAACAACTTGTATTGAAAATAGTACATTGTAATGAGTGACTCATGATGAAATGTACTCTATACTGGACATGTAAAAAGTGTATTTGTCAAAATAATTATTTTTGTTAAAGCCATGTTCTCCTCACTGTTTTTTTAGAATTCCTTCATGTCCAGCATAAACACTCCTGTATTTAAAAGAGCTGGATTCAGTTCTCAGATTTTAAAAGACCAAAATAAAATAAAGTAAAATAAGCCTTTGGAAATGTCAGCATTTTAGTATATCTAATAAAAAGACAAATTCCTATACTACATATGTTTCAGCAAGTGTCATCAACGTATCAAGAGCTTACACATCTTTTTTCCCATTTAAATTATCAGTAAGAACTTCTACTGATTTCAATGAGGGAAGTGCAATACAGACTAATGTACTGAAAATCCTGTTGCTAATTTCCAAACAGTTTAACAGAAAGAGTGTTCATGGTACCTACATATTACTGCATATTATTTATTGTACCATTTGGTTATTTTTCATTTCACTGGTGACACAAAAGAGACCACACTGTGTTAAGCTGCAGCTGACATTTAAATGTTGCGTTTAAACCATGTAAGATTTCTTATTTAAAAGTAAACTTAAAAGTTTGGGGAAAAAACAATGCTATGAATTAAATCAATGTTACTGTCAGTTTTTGCCCCTGTCTTGGAGTGACAAACCGGGACAGCCCCATAAAACATTTTTTAAAGACTTTCTTTCAAATGGAAACAAGACTGTTTCATTCATTCATGGGCAATACTTTGGCTCCATGTGCATTTATATAAGTAAGAAGAATTTTGGACCTTCTTTCTATTACATCAATAAGCTTTTCAATTCCTTTTCTGCCTCCTTGGCTCTCCCAGTATATTTTGTCAAGGAACAAAGACTGGAGCAACTTCTCACGTAAACGTTGGCTCCTCAGCACTGAAACTGCAGATGCAGGGAATCTGGAAAAGCACACAGAAATTCATCAGGTTTTGCCATTACTCGGAATTGCAGTATTTATGTTGTGGTTTAGCAATCAATTGTACAAATATAGGCTGAAAGTCAGCAAAGGAAGTCCATGCATGCCTAATCATATGTATGTTAATTGTATCTTTTACAGCTGTGGGATTACTCATACATTTTTAGATACATCCTGTCAATGTGTTGGGAGAATGATAACTATTCCAGTAGCTTAGTGTCCCTTACTCAAACTGGGAAGAAATAATCAATCTTTTTACAAAATTAATAATTTAAAACTTACTCATCAATTCCTTGTAGTATTTTGAAGTCAAGATTGTCCTCGTTTCTGTCAAAGAAACCCTTATTGTCTACAAAGGCCAAGTGCCTTTGGTCATGCTTTCTCTGAACGATGTGTGACAGGTCAACAGCATCCTGATCATCACACTTCATCTTCAGTCCTTGCTGCATGCAGGAATCCTCCTTGAGAGGTTTGAATCCACAACAATTTCTGTCTAGTCGATTATAGATCTAAAACAAAGTACAGCAGAGTGCCAAGTGAAAACGATACCAAAGTGCTTGGGGGAAAGTGTCGCCGTAAGACATCACTCTCTGACCCAGCTGAAAGGAAAGCAAGCTCAGGACAATTGTAATTAAAGACAGCAGGGTAATGGCATTGAAGAACTGGTCCCCATACCTCAGGTACAGCTAGAAGCAATTTCTCAGACTGTGTATTTTATCAATTTTATAGCCATAATTTGTTATGTCAGTAGAAATTCTTTGAAAATAATGGAACAATACCACTGTGTAACTGGAATAACAGGATGGTGAATACAATTCTATTTTGTTTTTCAGAAGCTTTTTTTTTTACATTTTCTCTGCTGGAGAACAATAGAA
Organism: Vireo altiloquus; assembly: GCA_013396875.1. Taxonomy (NCBI): domain Eukaryota; kingdom Metazoa; phylum Chordata; class Aves; order Passeriformes; family Vireonidae; genus Vireo; species Vireo altiloquus. The sequence goes on from VZRF01009875.1 coordinate 1,141,240, forward strand.
ACAGCACAGTCTGACACAAACAGTTGGTCCTCATTCTGTGGGATCTATTAGACTAACAGTATGCAAAATAACTGAAAAGACCAGTAAGGTCTAAGATGATCTAAGACCACGAAAAGCTATAAAATGTAAGAACAGTGTGTTTATAATCACAGAACAACCTCCTCATGGTATATACTTTTATGACATGATGGTCTAGACTATTTTTTCCCATGCAAAACCTCAATTATTCATCACACAGTACTTAGTTGGAAGGCATACATACATCTGGCCTAACTTCAGTGGAGTGTTAGGCAAATCTTTTGACTTGGTCGATTCTGTTCTCTTTCATAAACAATGACAAGAACAAGCCACATTTAGAGCAATGGATGTCATTTTAGGATAACCACCTAACACAGGAAGGATAAATCAATCCTTGAAAGTGTTTCTACTCCTGTTGACTAGATGAGAGTAAATATTCAACATTGCTACAGCCCTGAGCACACAAATAGGCCTGAATTGCCCTTAGAAGTCTCACCTGGGATCTCCACATGCCCCACCTTTTTCCCCTGGGCACTGGAGCCCCCTTTAAGATCAGGCAGCTCAGCCCTTCTCTGAGTCCTTCAGAGGAGGGGGTGCATGGGCCTGGTTTTCTCCTTCTTGTTCTGCTACGTGGATGTTCCTGTGCTGTTGCCTGAGGTTCCTGCCTGGTGGCAGGGGGAAAGGCAAGCTGCCTTGTCTACGCATGATGCTCACTGGGCTACAAACAGGGCCTGCGGCTTTCACCATCCCTCCTGCTGGGCTGCCTCTCCTGCTGCTGGCTCTGCTTGTCCTTTGGCTCCAGCTCATCTTCCCAGAGAGCAGACCTGCTCCTGCTAACAGGTGTTTAGAGAGTGGAAGTCTGGTCTTGTGCATATATGACTTAATGAGTAGCTCATCAAAGGTCAATAATTTTTTCTATTCTTTGCTGTTTACTGTTAACTCTTCAAACTGCTCTAAGCACAAAACCATTACTGTTCACATAAGCCTTGTAAAATTACAATTTTATTTTTATAACATCCCAGCAAAATGAACTGTTAGGCCTTCACCTTATACAGAACTTTGTTGCATATTGAAATGAAAAGGCCACCACTTTCATCAAATGAAAGTCTGAGAACTGGGTTTGTTTTGATTTTGTTTGGGGCTTTTTATATGTAGTTTTGCTGCTAGTACTACTGCTGACAGTGTTCATTTCCAAATATCAAAATCCTGAGGAAATAAACAGATTTCTCTTCTTTTTCCTTTCATGAGCAGCATTCATTATCTGAAGGCTGTAGAACCCCTCTTGCTTCCAGCAGTCTACCTCCTGGGATCTTTTATTCAACTCATCTGAAGGTAAAAAAGTAAAGTGGTAAAGCATGGTCCTTCCAGAAAGGCTCCTTTGATGTTTAGACCCCATTCCTTTGCAGCACATTTCACTACATGCATTAAGTAGACAAGGAGATCATGTTATTACAGACAGCTTCTCCATAATATCTTGCAACATTTCAGTGCTAAGACATAGTGATGGAACACTCTGGAATCAATGCATATAGTTTAGCATAATTTTTCGTCTACATTTAAGTACATAAGAGGTCCAAACCCCCAAAATTAAAGAATCCATTTTGCTTGAGTTCTTGCAGAAGGCAAGTAAAGGTCAACTATAAGCATCTTATATCCTGCTCCTATGTTTTGCAGCATTTGCAACCAGAGATTAGGAAGGTCCACTAGAGGTACCAAACCTATTCTTCTGAGGAAATTATGTTTAATAGAGAATTCTTTTCACCATTATTCTTTATTTCTGAACGACTTATGAAGCACAGATTTAATTTTTCTTAACACACAACCCCTTCTTGGCATTGTTTTTTGTTTTCAAGTTTTCATATTCTGCTGCTGATTAAGTTTGAGAGCACTCAGATAAAACTGTAGTCTTTAAGAACTATGAGACACAGTTTCACTCACTTTCTTGTATGCATGTTCTTGTCTGGTAGGCAACTGGAGATACAAATCACTCTGATACCAGCTACTAGTACAAGAGTAATTTGTTTCTTGTCATGTGAAGTTCAATCCTGTTGTACCCTATTTTAAGCAATCACTCCTTCTGGATAATAGTTCTAGTATGAATATTAAACACTTGCTTTAGAACACCTTGAAATTAGGTATCAACACAGAACTCATGAGAATTTTTTAACTGTTAAATGAAAAGACAACAAGGGCATAAAAACATTAACTCTGACACAATCTGTACTGTTCCTATAGGGGTGCTACTATGTTTAGCAACAGATTAATCCACATACGATTTTATATCTTTTTTATACCCATTACTTGCTCATAATGGGACTAAAGATGGAGTTATTAGACAAGAGACAATCTATTTTTAGAGAGGAATTCAATAGTCTGTTTAACATAAGAAATGTGCAAAAATCTAAGTAAAAGCAAAATTTAAGGCATTCATTCATTCTAGAACAGGATAGAGAAGAGATGGGATAAGCTATGCATAAGCCAAGACATGATTTTTACAGGAAATGTAACACTATTAAAAACTCAATTATATGAGCAACCAAATATGATGCATAAAATTAATGCTTGCTGCAGTTTCAAATAAACCTGTAAGTGCTGCAAGAAGCTCAGTCACCTGGACCTGTCTGGCAGGTAAGGACTGCTTAAAGTAGTCCCATATCTCAGGAAGCCATAAAATTTTCTTCCAGATGGGTGGTTCAGTTCAGGCCTTGCTAACGCAGGGAATGTATTAATACTCTACCACACAATTGCTGTAGCTGTGGCCACACTCAATAGCTCTGGGCAGCACCCCAGGTTGGTGTTATTTGGAGAGCTAATGATGATGTGCAGTAATTATTCAAAGAACTGCAGATTTATCATTCATCAGTTGCTGGTCTACTCTTTCTTTACTAAGTCATTGGCTAGGTTTTGGGGGTATTTGTTTTTTTTTAAAAAAAAGGAGAATTAGCCACTACAACTGTTACCTTGCTCCAGATTGCCACTCACCAAAACCACTTCAGTCACCTCTTGGTGCTGGGGAGGTGCAGGAAGGACCACATAGTAAACAGAGATTTATAGTTGTGAACACAGTCAAGATCTCTGTTTGGAGAAACAAGGAGTGAAGGACAAACAGTATGCCTGCCTCAAGGTGACATAAATCAAGGCAAAAGCCTTTGCTTCCTCTTTAAAAAGAAATGAGTCAGTTAGGTTCCTGCCTGATTTTGGATATTTTAATCATAAGAAAAAAACAGGAATAATTTTAAACTATGAAAATACATCTCTTCCCCATTTAATACAAAATGAAATACACTAAAATTACTTTTTCTAAAAATCCTATGTTTCCTCTACATGACTTTTGAAGCAAATAGTTTTATTTAACACACATTTTACCTGCAAGAGAAAATCAAAGAGTGCCATCTTGGACCACTCATGATGATGGATTTCAGTACAGCCCCATTCAGCTTTGGGAACTTTACCATTCTGCCAGCATTTCTTCTTCAATAGCTGCTGATATTGTCCCCATGTTAACCTCACTGAAGAATGAGTACTATTATCTGTTGGACTCAGTGAGGAATCCCAGAGAATAACTGGACAGGCTTGACCACCTGAAAAAAAAGAAAAAATATCATTAGCATAGTGCAATACTGCCAGTTTTGAGATTTCTTTAGACATTGCCTAAGCATTGGTAATTACACCATTTTACTGGCAGGAGTACCAGCCCGGGACTAGTATCTTGGCAGCCTTTGGTTAATGTGGTCTTATCCTACATCCATAACCAGCCACCACAGGAATAGGAGAATAGGCATAAAAGCCTTCGATGTATGGAAGATTTTCTTTGTTTGAAGCAAGCAATTAATGTACAAAATCATACACTAAACCAAACTATTAAAAAGTTTCTAGGCAGGTTAAAAGCCTACAATGCCACTGTGAATTATCAATGTAATTTCCCTCTGATTCCAGTGAACTGTTGATTTTCAAGAGCTGGAAACTTACGCCAAAGGGGTTTTCTTTACATGATGGACATAGAGACACCACAAATCCTATACTCAAAGTGGATTTATTTTGTTATTTTTAGTATTTTAAACCTATAATGTATGACTCCACAGCTCTGAAAGGATATATGAGAATACTAGAGAGTGTGAGCTTAGCATGAATAAACAACTTGACAAGTTTGGAGTTTTTTACCTAGATATGAGATCTGTTTTGTATAGCAGGTATTTAAGCCAAATTCTTGAGTTCTTCTTTGTAAAGAATATTCTTCTTGTCCCTGAAACTAAGACAGAGGACTTATCTTTGGTGAATTCTAGTGTTCAGCTTCACTGTGAGAATAAATCTCGTCAATGAATTTAAAATGAACTTTTCCAGTGTAAGAACTGATATACATATTTCACACAACATCAAAAAACTGACATATATATCTTATTAAGAAACTTTCTTTTCCTTTCCGATGCAAGGAGCCATGACCGAGCGTGGCTTGTACACATTAAAAGAAAGAAATCCTTTATATTTTAGGGTGTGTATATTTTAGGAAGATCAAAATATGTCTTGGTACAGAGAAGAAGAACCTTTTAACTTGAAAGTTTAACTGCTGTTTACTAAAAAGTGTTGGAACACATATAAAGCTTTAAAAAATTATTCATATTCATCTTGAAGTTCAATGAATTTAGTCTACACTATTGCCCAATTATTGCTTAGTTAAGTACAGCCTAAATTGTCTCTTTGTCTTCACATGCCCATGGAGACAGAGACAGATCTGAAAAAAAGCTTTTAGAAACACATGAAGACAAGAGTCCAGGCCACCTTCTTCAGAAGCAAACCAGACAGAAAATAGCACATGGAAAACAGGTATCAGTGCCAACAGTGAGGTGAAAGCTGCCAATGTCAATTCTCCATTTGTATGCAGCCAGGACTGTGCAAAACAATTTCCATACAACTGAATCAAAAAGAAAATTGTTCAGATGATGCCGTCTTTTGTAAAACTACAGGTAAGAAATTATCTTTCCCTGTACCTAGCACTGAAACACCCAAAGTTCCATCTCCCACTCGCCAAACAAGCATGACAGGCCCTGCATGCAATCCAGCCCAAGAGAAAAGCCAACTCCCTTCCAAACCAGAATGTCTGGAAAGATCTCTCTGCCGTAGCTTGCACATACAAGGTGGTCCTTCCAAAGCCAAGCCAACCCAACAACCCACCACCTCTTTAACTTCCCTCACAGCTGTCCAGTGTTTCCTTAGACACACAGAATGCGTCCTTCCATTAGAAGCATCAATCTCTCTTTCTTTATGATCAGTATTACCTTTACCAGCACCATGCTCCACACTCTCCTCCACTGACAAAACATGCTGAGCACTCTTGAAAATCAGGCTTCTCCTCTACTGAAGTGTCTGAATAAGTATTTAGGTAACTTATTTGGGAAATCCTACACATTTCTCCATCTCTCTTGCTCAGTCTCTGTCACCTACATTGTAGATGACTGCAGCCAAGTTAGGTCAACTATGGGCTTCTTTTCCAAGCGAGTTGGAGAAAGTCTATATAAGCATTGGAAATTCTCACCAATAAAAAAGGACAGCTTTCCTCAGGAACAAATCTGGTCCATTATTTTTATATCTCCAGTAACAATTTATGTAACTATTCATGAATTCTTCCACAAATCAAATACATAAACAGTTTTCTAAGAAAACAAACATCTCCTGTCTACCCAAAAAGGACATGATAAACAATAGTAATATAAATACTTGAAAACTATGAATAATATCATGTCAGTTCCCATTAAGATACAAAAACATTTTTAAAAGACTAAGGTTAAAGACAGGAAATGTTTGCATTTCAGAGGAAATAGGAGCAGAAAAGATGAGCCAAAAAAAAAATCTTTCAACTCTGTAATATAAATTGGATTACAGGAATACGAAACAGCAGCTTCAGTAAAGAGGTGTGACTCAAATTTTTCACTCTTGCAGGAAAAACATGAAGATGCTGAATTAAAGCAGATAAGTGGTCTGATTCATAGCTGCATGAATTGGCATGACCCCAATGAAATCAGCAGAGCTTTTCTGATTCAAACCTCATGAGGATGGGGCTGAAGTTACCTCAGCAGTGAAGAGGTCTACAGCCACAAGTGGGAAGGTTGAGTACATTTCAGAAAAAGTCCAGTGTATTCTGCATGTGTTTCTTTCCTAGTCAGCTTTATATATTAACACAGAGGGCTACTGCTTTTCTCTTGCTACAGCTGTACTGCACTGAATCTCACCCAGAGGTGATTGGCTTAATTTTATTTTTATACACCATTTTAGATCTATATATCTACTTAACTATTCAAAGGCGATCTTCAAAATTGTACAGTAAAGATTTTTTAAAATTCACGTTGAAACCATCTTCCTAGTAATTCATACATATTTTTGAATATCAAAATATTTCTAAAAATGTCCTAGCTAAGTCTAATAAGCTAACACAGACGAAAAATCAGGCTGCTGAGACTAGACCACAAGGTACTCAAACTGCTTCATGTGATGCTATGTATCACTGCATGGCTTCTTCAACACAGGCATCATCTTAGATTTCCACACCCCACAATACTTTGAAAATAAACTGCATGCTTCTAAACTACATGCGGTTAAGAATCCCATTTTGCTCTTGCAAACATTACTCTCTCATCTTATGCTCTGACTTATAGCTACAGCACTTTTTCTAACTTCTTTGAAAGAAAATACTTTCAAACATGCCCAGAAGATCAACACAAAAAACCAGAAAATCTTTCATGAGCTAGTTAGACCTTTTCTCCAAGTCACCACTGTTCACTGTAAGGCAGTACATCTTACCACTGCCACATCTGCAAGAAGCAGTTTAGTCGTCCATGTATTAGCAGGAAAGGACAATTTAGTGTGGAAAATGGTATACAGAGCATGATTTTGAGAGTTTATGTTTTTAGGGAAAATACAAGGAACACAAGCAGAAAGCAGAGAGAAGTTAGGCCATTTATTTTCCTTTCTTCCCTGTGTACCTCATGGCAATGTTCTGTCCTGTGCTCATATGGATGTCAGTATTAAGGAATGCATGAAATGTGCATTAGTTGCTCTCTAGACTATGGACTGCATTATTGCTTATACATGAAGTTCTCTACCCAACAGAATATTGGAAATATGCCTCTCGTACCCCTTTGAGAGGTACAGCACTATATGGAAGCATTTTAGGGCACTCTGAATGCATAAAGGAGTGTTAGATTTTTATTCTTTGCCTGAAATTAGTGATTCATATTGCACAACTTCTTATGGGATGGCAAGAGCAGGCTGACAGCACAGGGTATAACACAGAAAAAAGTAGGACACCCTTTATGTTCATGCAGAGGCCAGTAAAGCAAAACAAGAAGTGCAACCAGTAGAGCTATCATGTCATTCATCTATTTGCACTAAACCAACAATGAAAGGTGTTACTCAAAGGAAGAGTTTGGGGGGAAAAGGAGGTTCTGGACAAATAGTGGGTTCAATCTTTAGCTAAAAAAAAAAAAATGAAAAAAGCTGAATTGAGTACTCCAGTGCTCATTATTCTCAGTTTAGTCAGACTCAGGATATCAGAAAACCAGAGGGGAAGTGAGGTAGCCATCAGCACGCAGTAGTTCAGTCCCTCAGCAAGTGGTGCAACAAAAGTGCACAGCAACAGCTATTGTACCAAAAGCGGAACAAAGAGCCCAGCCTCGCTGCTACCATCCAAGGAGCCAGGGTGCTATCCTTACAGCTGCCAGTTGAGACAGAGCAGTCAGCCTGCCCCAGCCCACGGAACTCCAGCTGCAGCTCAAGCCTAACAAACACTGCCACCATCCCACCCCGCAAATGCAGCTGTTTGACTTAGCTCCTGTGCAAAGGTCATTAAGGTAGGGCTGTGACACCCAGTGAGGTCACCTATGTCTCTTCTATTACTCAGGTTAAGGTCATGAAATAATGAAGTTTCTTAGTGCTGTAGCATTAATGTAACGATCCCAAAACCCACAACACATAAGGGTTAGTCTCCATTTATTCCACACACAATTTTATGATAATTTTTTGGTATTTACAGGCTTGTCCTTTTTTTATAGGTGTTTGGAGACATTTTTCACATCTCATAGGTAGCAATGGAAGGAACGAATGACTGCTTGTGTATACACAAAATCATATACTTTTAGACTATTATAAGCAGCTCAAAAGGGCTTTTCCTACCTATACTACTCAGGCTTTTTACATTCAGTCAGTTCATTGTAAAAGTATGAAAGAGTTACCATACCTGATTTTTCCATCCATGATGGATGATGGAAAAATTAGAAAAAACACAAAAAAATTCAGTTAATACTTAAAGGGGTTTACAATTAACTAGGGAAGGTGAGGGCAGCAGGCAAGGAACTTGAATACAGTATTTTGCTAGACTTTAAAAAAGTCAACATCAGATCTGTGGGAATAAGGGAAATAGAACCTGTACTGGGATTTACTAAGCAGTTCTTTGAAACTGCTTTTGACAAAATGAATGGCAGTTTTGAAAAGCCCATTTTTTAAGATTTTAATGCTACATCAAACATGTCTTGTTGGATCACATCACAACTGAGGCAAGCTAAAGGGATGTGTCCGGTAGAGAGATATGTCAGCCCAGAAATAGTGTACGTTCATACACACATGCACAGTCTCTAATCCTGCATTGCTTGCTTTCCCATGTGAATAACTGATTCACACAAGCCACTGTAAAAACCTTTACAGTGCCCACCTACCTCACCTTAAATACATATAGGTCATCAAAATGAGCTAATTGCTCATACTATTTTTAAGAATATATTTTTACTCATTTTCTAAACACAGATATTTTCACATTATGCCAAATGCAAACATGTAAATAGTAAAGAGCTCAAGTAGTTATTAGGCATCTGAGCTCCAGCATATTTCCAGGCTAAAGAAATCATGAGGGACAAGGTACAGTCACTGTTCCAAATGCTCTGTTCAGCCTTTAGCTGGAAAAAATGAAGTGAGACCAAAATAGTGTTATTTCTCTTCTCATCACCTAGCAACACTCCTCTTGCAATAGGAACTTAGCCAGTTACAAGGAAAAGAAAATTAGAGGGCAGAATGACACAGTCTGTTCCAGACAGTCCAAAGCATACTGTAAGGTGACAGACACTGAGCAACACAATGCACAATTAGCCTAATAGCAGTTTTCCGAGGTTTGCAGTCTGTCATCTCTGCAGCCACACCGTGCAGAGTTCCCCTAAACGAACTGCCTTAATGCCTCATGACAGCTCTATAGCAATAGATCTTGTTCCCAAAAATAAAACAGGCATAATGTATCTTCCATGCTCTGCAAGTATGAATAATATTCAGAAGCCTCCAAACTGTTGTTCCTAGAGATTCATTCCCATTGTTGTACAGGCTGCCAAAGGGAAGGTTTACAAAGCAGGAAGACACTGGCGATCACGAGGTTTTCTTCCTGCTGTCAGACTTTACCAAATCATTCTAGGATTACTTTTCTTTTTAAGAAACACAGACTGATATTAAAGTACTTGGTATAAGCTGATTTCAAAGCAAGAAATGAACAGCAAAAACACAGCTAGCTACTTTTGCAATGATTCATTAAAATGCTACATAGTCTTTTTGGACTGTACAAAAATAGGAGTTATGCTGAAGACATATTTAAGAAGGTTGCAATGTTTAAAGTAAACTTCTAATTCAAATTACGTCTGAATTCTACCTTTAAATTTGCTACAGGTTAAAAATCAAATTTTGAATTGAAAACTCTATACCAGTCATGTAACAGGCATATTGAGATATTTACTTTGTGTGTTTCTTTGGATAATATATAGATGCGTGTAGTGAACCTCAAAATGTACAGCAGGATTCACTGAAATGCAGTTTGTTTGGGTTTTGACTACCAAAGGGAAGCACTTTTTAAAAAATTTTCAGTTCCCAAGGGGATTAGTGCCACAAAAGAAGATTGAAGCTTCTGCAGGAAGGTTCCCCCTACCACTCCAAGTGGAGAATCTCACCCCTTTCCTACCACCTGAAAGATGAAATTTTGTGCCAAGTTTCAACAGTATTTTATTAAAGTCGATTCTAAAAGATGAAAATTTTATTTTAAAAAATCAGAAATGCTCATTGAATCACAGAGATTCTGGAATCTCTTTCACCAGTTTCACTTCAGGCAGTCTGTACAATGTCATGCAACCTACAGATGGTTCTTTCTCTTTTTCCTTATTCCAGACTCATGTGAGGAAACTGTTATTGCCCTCAGTAACTCTTCAATATTTGATACAAACTTTGCAGTATTCATCCTTTGGACAGGATAACACCACTGCAGAAGTTACACACAGACACTGGCTTTATTTTCCTGTAACAATGGGGTTAATTCTCGGGCTCGCAGGAGTTAAAGGGGGGGCTGCTGCTGCCCCATGGCTAACACGGCGCGGGAAGGAAACCTCTGCACCCCACCTGCAAACTGAAAACCACAGGAATGTGTTACCTTGGAAGAACTCTGATCTCCTGCTTACAGAAGGTAAGCTCCTGTTTAGCCCCAAGATCCTGTCCAAATGAAAGGCAAACACCTCGCTCATGTCGAGAGGTCTTTTGACAATTCCACAGCGTCCTTGATTACAAGCAGTTCCTGTTCCGCTGGGACCTCTTGCAAACACTACCAGGACTGCTGTGTGCGAAGGCACTTCTTGAATGCTCTCTATGGGAGAATCTGCCAGCATGCGCATGTTTAGGATGTCCTCTTTGCTCATCCATGAGGGAGAACTCTCGCTGTAAATCCTGATATTGCTTTCCTCAGGCTGGAGCTGTGCCTTTACAGCTCCAGAAATCCTCCCAGGTCTCTGGTGACCACTCTCCTTGATAGCCATTCCTTTATGTCTGTGTTCATCCAGTTGGTACTTTCTTGCCTCCAGGGCAATTGCTGCTCCCACTGTGCCTTCAGCATGCGTGGCCCTCCCCGGCTCTTGGGCAAAGGCCTCTTCCCGGCCCATAAAAGTGGCTTTTGGAAAGTGTTGCCCATAGGACAAAGGAGTTGCATTTTTCTTCCTGCGCTTTGGCTTCACTGTGCCTCTGATGTTGGCAGGCTTGCTGCGCTTGGACCGCAGGGTGATATAAACTACATTGGGTGGCAGCACGGTCCCATTGCTACCAAGCTGGGGTTCCTCAAAATTGGGTGGTGACAGGGTGCCATCCAGTGGGATGCCCAGAAAAGGAGTTTGAGCTGCATCTTGGAGACTCCTGGAACTGATCTTTTGATGTCCTCCTTTGTGCTGTGGTAAAACATGACCCACTTGGCTGACAAGGAATCCCACGTAGATCACACAGGCAGTGCCCACTAGCAGATTCCTCCTTGTCCTTGGGCGCCTGCAAGTCCAAAGCCTCAGCACCCGTGAGGGCCACAAGCAGCAAATAAACAAGTTTTTGATTTTACTTGGCTGATCAAAAGGGGTCATTTCTCTAGTGAATCCACATGATGAAAACAGCATAAAGTCTTCTGTACACTCCAGCCACGATGATGATGCATGATTTCCCTTCCCCAATTTCTGTTTCTCCTTTTCCAAGTAGGTTCCAGCATGAGTGATGAGCAGAGGCTACTGATATGTCTGGGAAAGTGGTCAGTACTAAGGATGCTGACACTCCACCTTCTCAAACTGTTAAATTCTTATCAGTCACCACAGGGGAAGTGATTGGCTTCAGAGTATGAATGGAGCCAGCTGCGTAAGCAAAGTTTACTGACTTGTAGTCTAAAAAGATCTATGTATCTTCTTTGAAAACTGCAAGAAGAAAATTGTAGCATTTCCTTTCATTACTCAAAAATAGCATCTGTAGATTCGTATTTTTCAGAGAGAAGTTCTAGATGACACAGTATGCATGCAGAAATTTGTCAGGATACATCTTTTACTTTCTCATTACAGGATAAATCAAACACCAAAACTACTAAATACAGGCTCAACTGGATTAGAAGAAAAGCCTGTCAAACTCAGATCATTACCTTTTTCTTGTGAGACAAAATCTTAACTAAACTTCATGTTATGCAAATACTGTAAATTATCCAAATATGAACCAGTAACTGTAGTAGTTAAATATGCACATATTCACTGATATAAAAATATATTAGCAGTGCCAAATTTCCCTAGCTGACAACGAATACAGTTCTCATAATTCATAAACATAATTCACTAAAGATGGTTAATTCTCTTCACTCTTGTGAAGCCATAAGAAAAATCTAGCTATAGTTTTTAAAATAAAATGACAGTGTCTTATATATCCTTTCCAAGAAACAAAGAATAAGTGCACTTTGTATATATATTGTTATAAAAATAAAAATTCTTACCTATTCAGCTTGACACATCCTTTGTTCTGGTAAACTTCTGAGGTTAATGAAAGTGAGTAAAAGCTGGCATCTAGAACATACTTCACTTTTAAGTAGGGTTCACATTTAGGTATTTCATTGCAAGCTAAGAACTGTTGGGAAACTAACTTTACTGAGAAGTAGTTGCATATGAACTGCAATAAACTTACATGAACCTCACGTTATAAGAAAAACCCCAAACCAAACAACCCCACACACAAAACCACAGCAACTTCTATTTTAAATTCTGTAATGAAAAGTCCTGTGAAGTATGTGCCTTTCAAAAGTGCATTCCATCTATTTCTAACTCCTGAGGGCCCCCTAGTGCACTGCATGCAAATATACAGAAGAAATTCCCTTTTCTGCATTTAGTTTTTTGGTGGGTTTTTTTTTTTAGTTTAAAATACCGCCCACCCCCCGGATTTAAGAACTTTTGGGAATCTTATATTGTTGAGAAGTGAAAAAAAAGACAGCAACTTTAAAAATGGTATTAATCTGCTACTGAACAGCTTAGGAGCTCATGAGTATCTCCTATTTGTGCCTTCTGAAGCGAGGCATAGTATAGTCCCTGGACAGCTGGAAAAGTTGAGGATGATAGAAGTTAAGGGCAAAGCTCTGACATCTGACTCCCTTCCTAGTTTAAGTATAAAATAATAAAACGTATATGTTCACTGTGATTCAAAGTTATGAAAATATCCCTTCTTCATAGTTAACACTAAAGTAGAATTGACAGTTAAGAAATTAGTTTGTTTCATATTGGTCCAGTCTGAATTTATAAAACTTTGTAAGTGGATTTTTTTAAACAAGACATCACTTACCTTTACTTTTTGTCTAAATATGTACTGTTGAGTTAAAATTTCAGTATCCGTGTCCATTACCAGTAAAAGAGCCTTCCTTATCATCTTTTTCCAAATCTGAGTTTCTGGAGGAATTGGGATTGTAGGAAACATCTCCATCCACTTCAGTTCTTCTCTCTATTTTTAGTTCAAATCTAGCTGATGGGACATATCCCAAACAAAGAGAATTTATTCAAAAAGCTCCAGACAATTTGCTTGAGTTGGCAATGTATCACACTGTTTTCAAATACCCAGTTCCTGCATGTACACAGCACCTGTCTATTACAACCAAGCAGCACCAAAGCACAGTACATTCCAGTAACTAACAGCTCTCCTCTGCTATAACAGCTCTCTGAAATTCTCTGTGATCTATGTAATCCTTCTATTGCTACTCTTTAAAGATTATCTGGAGGAAATTATAAAAGGATATGGAGAATTGTTCTTCTCTCCTCATTTCATTTGTAGCCTTGAAATCATAATGTGGAATACACATTGATACACAGTGTTAACTGCTGGGGGGTTTTGAGGCTTTCTAAATGGGATAAAACCAATAGTATTTCCTTTATTTCTCATGTTCAGAAGAGAGAATTCATGAACTGGTATGTTCTTTAGAATGGATGGTGGTAGAAAATCAACTAAATAGAATACAGCATCTTATTAGTTTAACAGATGCTTGCCTCTAATTTTGAATTTTTAAAAGGCAGAATATCAAGTGACTTATTTTTTTATTTCAGCCCTTGTGGTGTACAGCTCCAGGGCCCTAGCAGATACCATAAAATAATGAAGGCTGAAATGACTATGGAATTGTCTGGAAAAAAAAAAAAAAACATTTCATCCTGTTTCACAAGAAATAAAGAAAATGGGTTTTGTTCAGGTGGGTACTAATCTTCTTTCTGGAATCATTTTAACCCAAAGCAAACAGACTGAACAGCAGTTGTTGTCTGATCAAATTCTGGCCTACATTATTTCACTTTGCTACCTATAGGTAGAGTGTAATGTCTGTCAAATTCTGTATTCCTTCCTCACTCTAAACTGTATCTGATATTAAAATAAACTGATATCGCCATCTGCATCCATTAAACTCAGCTTTTCATGTAATTTCTTCATATACCCATATTTCATGGTCAGTGTTGTACCTTCCAACGGTTATGGATACAGTAATATAAAAACTAATATAGGTAAATAGCAATGAATGGAAGAGGAGAATTAAAGAAGTATTTTCTAGTCCTTAACAGTCTTAGGTATAATTTGTAAATGTGAATGAATAGCTAGACTAACTATTTGCAATTTTTGTTTGGTTGGTTTTTTGTGGGGTTTTTTTGTTTAACTTTGACAATCACCTCCATCTATATGTGCATTTGTAGAGGTTTTCTGCTGATGCTCGACAAGCTGCAGATTCTGAAGCAGCTGGTGGCCTGCACTGCTGCCAGTTTTCCTAGCAGGCAGTCTCTGGCCAATTTGCAGAGACAGGTGGAGTGTGCCAATGCCTACCGGCAACAAGGCCCTGAGTCTTCATTTCTCTTTATCCCTGGACACCTGAAAGGATGTGGTTACAGGCCAGACCCCTAGCGTGTGCTCTTGCTTTCTCTGTGTAGGCAGCTCAATGAAAAAAGTAACATTTTTCCTAAAACTTTTTTTTTCCGAATAAAATAATGCAACATATATATTGCACTGCTTTTAGAATTCCTATTTTGTGGGCTACATTTGTGATTATCATATGGAACATTCTTCTTCTTTAATGAACTAGAGTCATTCCATTTCCATAGAGACATTCTGCTGTTCATCTCTAAATGACATATGGACAGACATTTCTGTTAAAATGATTGATAAACAGTGCATTCCTAGCTTTACTGAATCGATACTACTGACAACTTATTCTCCAGAGAAACAAAATAAGCCCTTATTAGGGATAACGCAGATTTGATTTGCAAAATATGAAGCATTACTTTAGAAGGCTCACGCTGTGTTTGTAAGGAGATCAATTTGGGCTGCCATCTGGAAACTGTACTTCAAGAGTACAGAGAGAAATGTTTGCTTCGTGACTAAACATGCTGACTAATAGTCTGTGCTTTAACCGGTCTGGATCAAATCCTTACAGGGAAATCTGCAAAGATCTCTTTCGACATCATGTGAAAGATTTTTTTTTTTCCTGCTTGATTTTGGTTGCCAAACAACACAGGGGTTTCCAGACCAACAGGTTGTATTTTTTGTGCTTAAGAAAAAAACCTGGATGGCTTTTTTGGATGGACTGGGCTCAGCCGTTTTCCTAGCCTTGCTTGCGTAGCACAGGGCCAGCAGCTGTTGCATGGCCTCGAAATGTCCCTGCCTTCCCCCTCTGCAGAGATGCCCACCCCTCTCTGCAGCTGCCTGCAAACCCCAGCCCAGTGACAGCCTCCAGCAGCCAGGGAGACCTCAGGAGCGAGAGGAGCTGCAGGGAGGCCATGCTACCCTCTCTGAGAGCAGCCCCATCTTTTAACCATGTGTTGCCGGGCAAGTGTTGCCAAAACTTGGGTACCTTTTCTGGAACACAAGTCCTATGAGGAGCAGCTGAGGGAGCTGGGGGTGTTTAGCCTGGAGGAGCCTCAGGGGAGACCCTATCGCTCTACCATGCCTGAAAGGAGGGTGTAACCAGGCAGGGGTCAGCCTCTTCTCCCAGGCAACCAGCGACAGGACAAGAGGATATAGTCTAAAACTGTACCAAGGGAGGTTTAGGTTGGGCATTAGGAAGAACTTCTTCACAGAAAACATTGCAATATACTGCCCAGGGAGGTGGTGGAGTCACGGTCCCTGGAGGTGTTTAAGACTGGACGTGACACACAACAGGTGATTAAACACTGAAATGGACTGTCTGGGAGGTGATGGAGTCACTACTCCTGGGGGTGCGTAAGACGGGAATGTGGCACTTAGTGCCCTCCATGTTCTAGCTGACATGGTGATGTTGGGTCACAGGTTGGACTCGAAGATGTCAAGAGATCTTTTCCAACCATGCTGTGATTCCTCAGTTACGGTCACAGCACCGGGCTGTTGAGCACAGCCGCAATTCCGCTAGAGAAGGAACTGCCTCATCCGCGCGCTACGGCCAGGAGGGGCAAAGGTGCTTCTATCACGACATGAGTGCATTAATTTAAGATTTATCTTAGTGATTCCTCCCCGTCTACGGGAAGCCGGCGCTCTGGGACCTCCCATCCGGCACAGCAGAGAGAGAAAACCGCCCTCCGCTCTCCTCCGCCCCGCTCCCGGACAGGGAGGAGGAGGCCCGTGGGAGAGGCGGATGGCAGGAGGTGGGCCGAGGCTCTGGGCAGCGCAGGCGCGGGCGGGAGGCCGCGGTGAGCGGCGGCGGGGCCCGTGCGGCGGGAGCGGGTGTGGAGGGGCGCGGGCGGCGGGGAAGGACGGGACGGGGATCTGTCGGTACGGGCCTGTCCCGGCCGTCCTCCGTCCCGGAGCGGAGCTTCCTAAAATTCGCCGCGGCGGTGAGCCGGGCACAGGGCGCTGGGGGAAGGAAGGCCTCCGGCTGGAGCAGGGTCTCGGCTGTCCCCTCGCGGTGCGGTGCCGAGCAGCCGGGCTGCCCTGCCGCGGCGCCTGGGGCCGAGGGCCCGGCCGTATCCTGCCCGTAGCCGGGGCCTGCCCCGGCGCGGTGGCGTCAGTGAAGCCTTAGCAGCTCGTGTGGAGCTCTCAGCTGAGCGTTTTTCTTGTTGCGTGATAGCACTTAGTGAAAACAGTGCCCAAAGAACGTCTTTTCAAAGAGTTCACCTTAGGGAAGCAAAGATACTTTCTTGAGCAAGGGCCCCGTCAAGAGTTATGGTGTCACTTTGGGGACGTTTCTCTGAGGCACCTCGGGACTGATAGAAGTGTCCTAAATGAGGAGTGAAAGTATCCACCCTTAGTGGTAAATGGATGGTAGGAGAAACGTGCAAATAAACAGTCAGTGTGACTGCAGCATTTGAAAATACCCACTCAATTAGCAAAGAGGCTCTTTGGAATCTTAGCAACAATTTGGATCACCATTGAGGTGAAAGCTCTCCCAGGCCTCTTGATTTCGTCCCTGTATGCAGAGATTGCAGCAATGTGGTGTTGTTGCAATAAGTGAGCATCATGATCTGTTGTGGGTAGAAAATGGTGGTGTATTTCTGAGGGAAGTGTGAAAATGCAGACCATGACACTCCAGTGGGGTTAACTAGTGAACTTAGTAGGGTAAGAGCAGTGTGTGCCAGCAAAATTCCAACATCCAACAGCAAAATCAAATTTCTTTTGCTGCATGGAAACCCTGAAGTGCCCTTCTCAGTAACGCCAACTTAGTGGAAAAAAAACCTTTAATAACGATATTAATTCCAATTGCCTCTGCTTGAGTCTCAGGTACAACCACTATGCTTTAAGATCATAGCAGCTTCAGCAAATATTCTGGTTTGTCATTTGCTACCTCTAAGTCTTTGGAGGCACATAAGCAAGTCCATCTGGCAGTAACATAGGATTGAAGAGAAGTGACTTTTAGTGAACTTTCAGGAGCTCTCTGGTGTGGAAAGTACATAGAAAAAGTGTAGTCAACTTAAAGCTGTGCTTATTGTTGGCTCTTGACATTTGATCCTAAAATAGCAGAATTATTTAGCTTGGAAGAGACCTTTGGAGGTCATTGGCTCAACTCCCTGCTTAAGGCAGTGCTGTCATCAAAGTTAGAACAGGTTGCTTCAGGCCTTGTCTGATTAAGTGTTCTCATGAAGGATTTGAAATGGAGTTGAAAGCTGGGTCTGAAATTTAGCCAAATTTGAACAAAGTGTCGCAAGCTTTGGGAAGTTACAGAGTTCTAACCTGTGTGAATGAAGCATACTCTTGCTTAGTTAAGTGGAAGTTGTGTTTCCTCTCCATTTTTGGGGTGAGGATTCTGGTTCTCCAATTGTACAAAAGTCTTCACTGTGCACAACACAGAGATTTTTGGAAGATACATTGCCCACGGCACAGTTCTCTTATTAGATAAAAAACTGAAATATTTTTAAAGTAACATTTCTCTCTGCAAAACTAAAACGACTAAAACCACTTTAAATAAATAAGTCATTATGCAGGTAAGATACTTACAACCTTTCAAATTTGAAGGCAAAAGTGGTGATTCCTGCATTCACAGAGCTGCAGTGTAATCAGCTTTTTTTCTACATCCTTAAAAGCAGGAAGGTCTTCTGGGCAAAACCCAACTCTTGTACCTTGCTTGTCCACTAGATAAATACATTCACTCACAGTCAAGTTTGATGGAATGAAGAAAGCTGATGTCAGCTTTTATGTGTCTCAGTCTGTTCACAGCATGTCTCAGTGTATCCTGTGAAGTCAAGTCTTTGAAGAAATTGTAGCATTATTATTTGCACTGCTCATTGTCTACAGGTCCTGGGTAAAACACACTTTGTAGAAGAATCTTAAATACACTGAAAAGTTCTTGGAGAAGCTTATCATCTAAGTAGGAAAGAAAGACGAAGAGTGAGGGAGAAAAAGATAGTGTAAATGGAAACAGCTGGGCCATTGTAATGATGTGTCTTTTAAATGTCATCACTGTTTCTCTTAAGTGCTCAAGTTAGAAATAACATTGACGTCTTTCAAGGGGAAAATTATAGAGATTAAATTGCTGTGTTAGTTGTGTAATCAAACTTTTCATCTGCTAATGCAAATAATTCCAGCAATCACCTGTGGCCGTGCCAAAGCTGTGGAAGAAAGCATAACCTCAGCAGATACAGTTCTGTGTCCTAAGGACTTGGAGAAGGTAAGACTAGGTAAAATAAGATGAAAGAATGTTCAGCAGCTCAGTTCTTGTGTTGAGAGTGTGGTCACAACACCTCTTACAAGACTCGACAAAATTTCCACCATCCTGTATCAGCTTTTTCTCTCCAGGCAGTTCCTGGTCCACCTGCAACAGGAAAGGGCAAACTGCACTGGGTTGTTTTGTGATTCAGTGCAAATAGCATTGCTTTGACAAGAGAATTGCATTTGTATTGCTATAACAGTGTATTGAGTATCCTGTTGCCATTTGAAGTTAAATTTCCAAATGCTTTTCTTACATGTAGTTTTTCAAGTGTGGTGTGAAGGTTATGTACACAAAGTTCACATTATCCTGCTTGTCCTCAGAGACACCTTTTCTGTCAAAGTTGTAACTCATATCAAAAGTATATGTGTGGCACATCTGTTGAGTGTAACCTCAAGATGTCTCTCCCACTTAAAGAAGAGTCAGGAGGTATTCTGGGATTAAAACTGTCTTTGCCTTTCTTATTATACTTAGGTGGAATGAACAAAAATATTTTAGAGGCAGCTTTTCCCTTTGCTCCCCACAGAAAAGTCAACCTTTCTTCGTATTTTGTATTAGCTAGAGCAATCCCTGTGGTTACCTTACGATTCCGTATTGATCCCACTGTGGCACCTATAGAATCTCTGCACCTGTTCCTGACTTCTCCACAGTGGGTCTGCTGTACCTGCTTCTGCCAATTAAGATTTTGCCTAATCTCCTTTTTTTTTACACACCCCATTGTGACCCCCTGCTTTGGCTACGGGAATAAGGAATATTCTGGTAGAGCATCTCACTAAAGCATCAGTGCTTCCTATAGTCCTCACAGGTTCGAGTCCTTGTAACCTTTGAGTGCACCTCTACATTCACTTGTTGTGTCTTCAAACAAAACATAAAGTATTGGTGATTGTTGTGCATCTGTTCTTAAGTCACCTTATTCATGTTTTATGACAGGTCCTCATGTGATTCTACAGTACACTTTGCAGTTCATTCCAGCTTTTAAGAGATTGGTAAGTAGAGTCCTTTAAGTTTCAGATTTCTGAACTAGGTTGGTATTATTTAATAATCCACCTACTTAAATCCACTCTTTGATTTCAGATTCTGTCAGGACCTGCAGCAAAACAACTCCACAAAAAAGCACCTCCAGAACAAAGATGAATATTGGGGAAGCTTACAGTGCTGTTAACAGCAGCAATGGAACAGATCTAGCTATTGGCTTTACCTCTTCCGCAGTAGCTGTTTTTCTGTTTGGGACAAACTTCGTGCCTGTCAAGAAATTTGATACTGGTGATGGTAAGCTTAATTATATTCTTTTATTTGATTTTCTGTTCTTGCTAATAGGAATGATATTTTACCGGCAAATTACTAGAGTTTCAAGGCTGTCATCACAGCCTTAATCCAGAGAGTATGTTCAATTTTGTCTGCTCTTGTTAGGGTATAAAGCAATAACACTGTTTCAGGATGTGGCATATCTTTAAAGAGCCTTTTTATGTGTTGTGCACTTTGACAGTGATGATGTACATTTCATGGGAATTTCACAATGGAAAGTGAAATGTCCTTTGTTCTACCCTTGTGGGGATTCCCGGATACATACAGTGCTATTTATAAATAAAGTAAAAGTTGTTGGACTTTGCCTTTCAATTGTGGTCCTGACATAAAAACAAAAACTGAAATTCTAATAATTTGATACGGTGACTTGGTAAGAGGAAACAATTATTCCTATTTCCTACTTGGAACATTATCACTTTCCTAAGTTTATGTTGAATTTCCATGTTTATATGAAGCATAACCAATTACTAGATCCCTAGATGAATAAGTCTGACATTATGTTATTGCAATATGGTACCTGCATTGCAGTCTGGATATAGCCTTTGCTCTTTGTGCCAAATATGACCTTTACAAGACAACCTTAAGCTTTCAAGGGGAAGTCTAGCACAGTTGGCATAAAGTTAACTAGTCTGCCTAACTGACCCTTCAAGAATCTACAGAGGTAGAAGAGATCTGTCCCTGACCATCCTCAGTGTATTAGTGGAAGAACTTCAACTTTGAAGAAGTTTCATCCTGTGTTAGCAGCTTCATCTGTGTCAGCAGCTATTGGGGTGGTGGGAGAAGTTTGCAGCAACTGAATATCGTCTTTGTCAGCAGTCCATCAAAATTTTCATGTGTTTGAGAATCAGCTTGTGTAAACTTTGTCCAGCAAAGTGTCTTTTGCAGCTCTGTAGGAAGAATGCATGGTAAGGAAAAGACTGGCCAAATTATAAACCACCCTAAAAAAACATCCTTTGAATAAATTGTAATGTGGTTCCCTGAAATTCACAAAGGAGGTGGCCACCTTTTTGGTTTTTTTCTGTACTAATGTATCTAAGATAAACATATTCTGGTAAGAGACTCACACATGCAGTATTCTACAAATTCTCTGTTGTGTGCATTTGATTTTTCCACAGGCATGTTCTTCCAGTGGATTCTCTGTGCCTCCATATGGATAGTTTCTTTAGTGGTCAATTTGATCCAGAATTGTCCACGGTTTTGGCCTCTGGCTATGGTTGGAGGTTTTGTGTGGGCTACAGGTGAGGATAAAGAGATTCCAATTCTTGAAACCTTCCCGTATATAAGATAGTAGTTATTTAGGAGTTGTTCAGTTCTTTAAAGCCTCACTGTTAATGGAACTGTATCCCTATAGTAAATACTGTTTTATTATGCTTATTTTATAAGAAGCAAATTCACACCAAAAATAATGTTCAAAATTATATGTAGGAAAAATCTGTGTTCAGTGTATTTATTTATTTTTTTATATACTGTTTCTTATCACCTTGTAGCTTCCTAAATTTCTTTGTCTTCTGACCAGGCACAGAATCTAAATCAAATATATACAAGATCACATTCTATATTTTAACTGATTTCAGTTTTGATTTTTGTATTTCAGGCAATGTTACAGTTGTCACTATTGTTAAAACTATTGGCTTAGCTCTTGGTCTTTTGATATGGGCTTCTTTTAATTTGCTGACAGGTTGGGCAAGTTCAAGGTAAGTAGATTTTAAATCATAAGTCATTACATAATTAATGTTGCCAATTATTCATTAATAACTGCAGTTATTAAACTGCAGTGAAAACTCACCTGTAGAACCATAGAGTCATTCAGGTTGGGATAGACCTTTAAGATCATCAACTCCGCCATTAACGTAACACTGCCAAGTCTATCACTGAAGATTTATCCTATGTATTAAAACTTGTTCCTTCTCAGTGGAAAGTACTCAACTTTACTGTTTTAGCTTTTTGTATTTCCTCTGTTGTAATAGAAAGAAGAATACCCAGTGATGTTATTGAGGCAATAAATAATGTATTTCTTAATGTAAAGCTAGTACATAGTTGTATTTTTTCTTCTGCAATGTGGTCTGATAAAATAATTTAACTTCAGTTTTTAAATATACATATTAAAAAAAATGCACATTAAATTAAAGGTTATTTTTGTAAAGTAGACATAGCTCTTTGCAAGCCAACTGAAGCACTGATCTAATACTGAAAATATATACTTAAGCAGAATTATTTACGTGAGTCAAGGCTTCAAAGGCTAAGTTATAATTTAACTCTTTGTATAAAGGCAGTGCAACTAAGTGAAACTGGTTAAATGTTCCAGGTTTGGTTGGTTTGGAATTGACCCAGAAGAGGTATCAAGACCAGTCTTAAATTATATTGGAGCTGGACTTTCACTTATAAGGTAAAAATTGATTCTTATAATGAATTTCTTTTATGTAAAATATATGTTTAATAATCAACCACCGGGATGATTTAACAAGAGAATGAATATATTGAAGACTTTTTGGCAAGTCAGATTACTACCAAATTCATGAACTGTCCATAGCTAGCTGGTCAGTGTTTGTATCGAAACATTTGTATTATCCAGTGATTTCACAGGGGTGAAATGGTTATCCATAAAGGGAAATATATTTTTAAGCTGGTAGGCATGTTCAAGGCAAAGCACAGATTACCTCCCCATCTAGGTTATTTGAATGGTTGGCTTTCCCTAAATGCTGTGAGAGGACAGACTGACTAGAAGAATCTTGTTGAGAAAACTTCTCATTTCTGATTTCATTTCACTCAGTTAGGGGTACAAATCTTAATCTCATAACTATAGAGGATGCCACAGAGCCCCTTCCCTGATACTTTGGGGTCCATGAAAGGTTTTGCATGTTTTCCTGTCTGTAATAGCTCTGTGTCTTCTAAGTCTTAAGACACAGTTCAAATTCCCACACAGTGTCTTCCTTCACAATTTTGGAAGGACTTTATTCTTTCTTTTTGTTTGTTTTTTTGATTTGTATTAGTGCATACAGTTTGGTCCAAACACAGAGGAAAGAGGATCTTTGTTATGTAGCAGTGTTCTTGCTTTCCAACTGTGTGGCTGGAAATACAGCCCTAAATCCTAGGGGCTTTACCGTAAGCATGCTGACAGAAGATGCATGAAATGCCTTTCAGAAAAGGAGGGTATTAAGAACATGGAGATAATGAAGCTGTTTCTGATTGGTAGGAGAGAGCTGCTGCCTTAATTCATTATTTTTGCTTCTCCTTTTCTTCTTTCCTAAGAGTCTGCAACTCTGTACCCATTCCCATTACATGTGGCGTGTGAATTTGGGAGGTACTGAGAAAATAGTAGCAGTATTGCTATTCCTGCCTGACAAATTCATGCAGCTCACCACCTGCTTCCTGTTTCTGAGATTCCATGGAGGAGTGACCAACAGGGAAAAAGATTGTGACCAAACATGTTTTCCTGGCAAACTGCACAAAGCCTGTGCATGTTGCTCTGTGGAGCTCAGAAGCAGGCTTTTCATTTTAGCCTCCTGTGTGAATCTGTATGTTTCCTTGGGAGGAAGCTGACATCCTTTTACACCTATGCTTACTCCATCAGTAAGAGATGAATCCTTCCTCAAAGGAAACATTCTGTTTTCAGTTAGGAGAAGAAATTCCTAGATCATTAAAACGTTCTTCATAAAAGTGAAAAACACCTTCTAGTTCTGATTGCATGTATATACCTGATCTCCTGTAGCCAGGGCAGTAATACTGCCCTTTCTTCCCCTTTTTATTCACTTAATGCACTGAGCAATATCCCTTCTCCTTCCACATGCTCACAAGGCCCTGTTGCAGCAGTATTCCATCCCTCACATAGGATAGAAGGCTAAAAATTAACATTTTTCCATGAGTATAGAGGCAATTCTGTGCAGGTTTAAGCTATTCCATATAGAATTTCAAGCATGTATTCCATTTATAGGTGGTTTGATACAAAAGGGCACTGTTTGCTAAAGCATCTGTTAATGTGCTTGGAACTACATGCTGGTAAAAGATGTTTCAATCACTTTACAGGAGAGAAGAGATCTATAAAGTGATACCAAAACTGATTTATTTCCTTACTTTCACTTAGGTTGTCTGTTAGCTAAGTTAAATTAATAACTTAAAGTTATTATATTTATATCTTTTATACATATATAATCATAAGTCATGACTTTAAAACATTTTTTAAATAATACTTAAGTGACTCTAGGGTAATAATGAAAACAAAGGAATATGCCTCCAAATAAAACTTTTTATGTCCTTATGAACTGACATGGTATTTATTTGGTGTATTTTTCTCTTCTGAGTGCTGTCATATTTCTTTTTATAAAATCTGAAGTCCAGAGTTCTTCAGCTTCATTAGAAAGCACACCTTTACTGAGAGAAAGTGTAAGTACTCTACGGTTGTTACTTTACAGCAGTGAAAGTACATACCCATTTTAAAACACAAAATGTGTTTGTTAGTCAGGTTTGCTAGGATTTATTGTAGGCTGCATAAAAACCATAAATATATATTGCTTGTATCTTAATCTGTGGATCTTGGATATCATTTTGAGTATTAGCAACAGAAGAGGTATTCCCAAGTGTTCTTTCTTGTTTGTCAGGTTTAGATGGCTTAGGAAGTCCATTTTCATTAGGATGGAGATTATATGAAAGACAGAGAGTATTACTTTCATAGAGTATGTGAGAAGAGGAAGCAATTTCAATTAAATATTAGCTATAAAGCTGTGAGGGTACTTAAGCAAAAGGCCAGATTTTTGCCAGGTTGCAGAGCCAGGAGCCTGTCAAGGGTTGCTGACTGTCATGATCAGCTGTGGCACAGGTTGGAGGCAGGAGGGGAGCCAGACTGGCTGTCACTCCTTAGGGAAGCCCAAAGTACACAACGACAGCCGGAGAACCACAGGCTCCTCCTGCCATGGTACCTTAGTGTTAGAGGTCAGTGCTCAGTGGCTACCTGAACAGAGAGCCCTGAGAGTCTTCTAGCTGTGCTCAATACTCGCTAGAGGTACCAGGCTAAAGCACAGAAGACAATTTGATTGTGCATTTTAAGAAATCAAACTAAACTAAACTTCCCTGAAAACGCTTTGGTTTTTTGCAGTCTATTAATGGTTCTGAAGATACCACTGAGGACTCATGGGTGAACAAACTTTCTCCGGCAAAAAGGAGACTCGTGTAAGTTGCTAACAGTTCTTTTACTGATACAGAGCAAGTAACCAGAGAAAGTAGTTAAACAGTGTCAGAGCAGAATTTTTGTCCTGTGGTTTCCTAGCAAAATCACACACTAATAAATAACAGGTGTTTACATAGTAGTGTAGTGTGCAAATCTATATATGAATAGTTACACAGCTATTTAGATTATTCCTTTGGCACTGTTGAGTGGGTCTAACCTTACCAATTAAGTGCCAGATACTGTTGTGAAAAAATATCATTTGACAGAGTAAATAACAATATAAACTCAGTAATTACAGAGCTGGGTTTTATCACACGGTTGATTAGCACTCCAGCATAGAAGAAGCCTGTGCTAATGACGTGCTTCCAGGTGTGGTTTCCAAGTGAGTACATCTGGAGAAGGCCTGGCAGTATGGTAAGGAGTCAGTAGAAGTGCTCCAAAGCAGAAGCAAGCTAGCAAGGAGCCAGTGTGGGGAGTGGAGACTACCAAGAGCACAGCAATCTGGTGATGGAGAAGGGGACTGAAGAGGCAATGAACCTGGGAAGTTATAAAGAATATATAGATTGCAACAACAAAGGTGAGGGTGGGAGCATTTTAAATTGAATTTTTTGTTTGTTGTCCCCTAGCTCTGCTTTTAGGCAATCCTAGTTAGTTAATTTCCCATGTCATTAATCTAGATTGCTTGCTTTTGGGGCGGGAATTGTCTGTGTTGCTTGGCCACAAAGTATAGGGAAACTAAGTGAACCATTTCTCTACTAGAAAATAAAAATATGCTAAAATGTATTATTTTGTAGCTAGCAATTTTTATATGATGCACGCTTTTTGCCTGCAGTACTGGGCTTATACGTGTTGTCTACTTCCTTAATTCATGCTAGGCTATTTTCTCCAATTTTTGTTCTTTTAAAGAGGCTGCAGCCTGGCTGTAGTAGCTGGAATACTCTACGGTTCCAGTTTTATCCCAGTACTTTACATCAAGGATCATGGAAGAAGAAATGAAACTGTATACACAGGAGCAAGTCAGTTTGGTAAAGGCTAATAAACCGCTTCTACTTTATTTTATCATCATGTTCTCCTGCTTTTTTAAAGACATAGGGTGAAAACCTTAATATGCCTGAAAATATACCATAACAATTTATTACTTCTGCACTACTCGATGGTATCATAATCATAGCCCTAGCACTCCCTTTTTCTCAGAGGTGAATTACACCATTAAAAAAGCTTGAGAAACAGCCCAAAGACTACCATACTTAACTCACAGGTATGTTTCTGAAGGCATTAAATACTAGCATTCTCAAAATACAGAGTTTGTATGAGTGGAGGATGAGTTTGGCAAGCTCATGCCCTTGCTTATTACCAACAGCAATAAAGGAAGAGAAGATTGATCATAACTGATGAGGACAGCAGATATATGACAACATAAGTAGTTAAAACCATGTTTTTTAAACTGAAACTGTTCAACACAAGGCTGTTTCAAACAGCATTCCCCCAGAAACGTTTTCCATAAGGTTTAGGTTATACCTTATCAGGTAATGCCCGCAGCTCTTTAAGAGCAAAGTCCTGCTGAGAACACATAATGTTGCCATTGTCAAATACAGCTTCCCTTGAATACTGCAATGTATGTATTCCCCAACCAGGCAAAATAGATGTTGTCATTACCATCACTCCCTTTCCTGTTGAGAATTTACAGCTCCAAAGAGACAAGGATCACCTTGCTACATGCTTCTGCTTTACCATGTTGGAAATACTCTCTTTGGCACATGCAAAGTCTGTAAAGGATTTGTTATTGTTCATAATTATAGTGATCAAAATTATGATACATCCTTCAAGATTAAAAAAGGACAAAACTGAGCCATGTTTTGCTTACATAGTCTGTGCAGTTGTCTTGCCCGTAAATGTACAGAACAAAACAAGGATACAGGAATACAGGAACATAATTGTACATGGTCACCACTTGTTGTAATTATGTAAAATCCCCACCTCAGTTTTGTAGCCTCACCTGAGGATTTTCTCAAGTTTTTATTAAATTAATTCAGTGATGTAATAGAGTTCTGGAAATAACTCATAGAAATGCTTAGAAGCTTGTAATAAATGGTGGAGTCAACACAACATTTAATTCATGTTTAGTAGGAGTCATTGATTGTATCCATCCACAGTTAAACTTCCAGCTGAGTTCGTCACAATGAAATTTGAATTTGAATTTTTAGGAGTACCACCGTTATGTATTTTTGTCTATATGAATGCTATCCGTGAAAATAATTTTGTTAAAATTAATAGCTGGGTTTTTTTACTAACATAATTTTTTTAATTTCTCTTTCAGATTTAGATTATGTTTTTGCACACTTCAGTGGAATATTTCTTACAAGTACCATCTACTTTTTGATCTACTGTGCAGTCAGGAAAAATAAACCTTATGTTTATCCCCAAGCCATATTGCCAGGTATGTTTTTAAATTAGCAAATCATTTCAGTTACTTCTTTGGACCATTTTGCAGTGATTGGTTCAAGTTGTGTGTTGGAATTGCAGTTCACCTTTCAAGTATCTTCATTTGACTTTTTGTCTCTTTTGAAAGAGCACTTCTATTAGTTTAGTAAGGTTAGGAGACTGATAATTTTTGTTCTAATCTGAAACTAGAACAAAATGACATTACAGATTTTCAAAAACTGACTGCCAGAGTGGAGAGCACGTTGCCCAGAAAGTTGTGAACTTTAATTAATTTGCCACTTCAGTTGGAGTAGCTGATTTTCAGGCATTGAGCATTGGTTTAGATTGCCAGAGCCAGGTTGCTAAAGTAGTTAACATACTAAAATATATATATATAATTTTTGTATTATGCTATAAGTGTAAAACTTCCACAAATTACTGCCTGTATCTTGCTGTGCATGTTTTTGATTGGGATTTATTTTTCTAGGGTTTGTTTCTGGTGTGCTTTGGGCAATAGCCAATTGCTGCTGGTTCCTGGCCAATCACTATCTCAGTGCTGTGGTCAGCTTTCCAATAATTACTGCAGTAAGTATATAGAAAATAATATCTCTGTCTAGAATTAAAAGTGAATGAGTTTTTATGCTTCTGTTTTGGAATTGAGTTGAAATTATGATGGGTCTAGAGCATTCTTTGTAAAGAGTTTACAGTGCCTCTTATGCTTGTCTGTGGTGGTCTTTGGATTTTTGGGAACATGAGTGACTGTGACAAGCACCATCTTGTGCTTGTCAAGCATGAGAAAAACCAGAATTGAGAGTGTGAGGCTTCAGGTTATGTAAAAGCCAAAGCTTTGTAAACAGAGTTATATCAATATTGACTATTTAATTAAAGTTATTAAAAGAAGAATTATTTTATGCTTTCATCCCAAGAAGTACATTTTGGTCTGGATGGTTTTGAATTTGTGAATTTTATCCCCTCGTAGTTGTTTGGCTTAATTAAAGTCAGGCTTTTTTTCTTTTTACAGTTCTTGAATGAACAGAACAGATTATGTACTACTGAAAATAATGTTCTTATGCAAATGTGTGGAAAATAGGTTGGCCTGTTCTGTCTCTGTTTTATTCCTGTTTATGATGTATTTAAAGCATAAATTCCAATCACTAGGTAAAAGTAAACTTTGCATTTACTCTCTTGACACTGTATTAGTTAATGATGCAAAGGTGGCAAATGAGATTTAATAAATATTAAAACCAAAGTTTGCTTAACAGCTGTATTTTGGAAGCAACAAAATAGAACCAACTTTAAAGTTATTAAAGAAACAACTTTAATAGGGATTAAGCTTTGCCTCAAGATGCAGTAAGTCAAAATAAACTCTGCAGTATGCAATGAAAAAAAAACCAAAACTTGGGATCATTCTAATTAGAAATGGAAGGATTAATGGAAAGCTGCTTTAGTAACTTAGTTATCAGTATGCCTACAGGGCAAGGATATAAAATCACAAAATGAAAAATGTAAGGACAGCAGTGATGAGAAACTGCCTGTCTGGACCACAGGTTCAGAGCTGCTGCTTTATTTCACCCTGGAGAAAATTTTCAGAGAGGTATCCATCACAGCCCTTTAACATTTTGCTTCACTTTTTAAAGTGCATTCCTGTCTCAGAGTGCGTTATCTAGAAAGTGAAATAACCCCTCAAATAATAGTTGGCAATGTTACTGGGAAACAACACCCACATATATATTCAGCATGAGACACTGTTTCCTATCTATATCTGTCCCATCAGCTGCATTGAGGATGAAGAGAGCAAGGTCACTGGCCAAACATCTGTCAAGTGTTTCTCAGAACAGCTCTAATGGGAAGCATTAACAGAGCCAGTTTTTGTTTCATATTCAGATATTTTCTCATCAGAGATGAAAATTCAGATCGTTGCTCCCTCAGGGAAAAAACTGTATCATCAAGAGTGCCTGGAAGTTGCTGTTGTGTATCACTGTTTGCTGTTAGCCAGGAAACCTGTACAGTAATATCACAGATAATCAGGAGTTTCCCTGACCTGTCTCCCTGGCTGGCATTGTGCTTTGTCCAGATGCCAACTATAAAGGAAATACATCTATGTTCCAGTCTCTTGATATCATACTGAGCAATAAAATCAAACTTTGTCCCACTAGTTAGTCATGCTAATAAAGGAAATGTTAGGAAACATTGTACGCTCTAATTTGGACTAAAGTAAGGCATGTTATTTGGGGCCTGTTGAAAGAACTTATAGCAGCTGGAGCAGACTCTGCAGTGTAATTTAGAAAGAAGTTGTGCCTACTACAAAAAAAAGCAATTTCTTGACTCTTTAGCCTTTCCTGAATATTTTATTGTAGCTTACATAGTAGATATATATCACTGATGTTTATGCTTTTGTCATGAGTGCTTTACTTATACAGAATGGAAAGACCTAAATGTGTTATCCAGACAAAATTCAATCACCCTTAGAGCAGCAATTAGGCGTAAATTTTAATGAAATGATGTAATGTACTAATTAATCTTATTCTTTAGGGTCCTGGCCTTGTTGCTGCAATGTGGGGAGTCCTTGTATTTAAGGAAATCAAGGTAATGTTATTAGGTCTCTTACCTACTATCTCTTGCTTGTCTCTAGCCCTAGAAACAGCATGACTTTGTGTACAGCTATATCTCAGTATTCTCCTCCTTGCAAGTATTGCATCATGAAACTGAGTGATATTGTGCAATATTAAGTTTTCCAAGTAACATGAAGAACTGTGAACAATTTGACAGGAATGAAGATTTTAGTTCCGTAACTGTATGAGCAGTGGATGTAGATGAAGACTGTGGCACAGCCAAGATGCTGGATGCCATGCACAGCCTGAAGACAGTTTTCATTTGAGCCAGTTCTTTCAGGGGAGCAAGGGAATGAGCAGTTGTCCCAATAATCACATCAACAAATAGATTACATTTTTAGGGTTAGGTTCAACAAAGGATGCAAAAATGCAACAGAGGTTAATTGGCCTTTGTAATTACAGTGCAATGTGAAGATCTATCACTGATACGGCAGTAATTGTCTACAACAAGCTAATTTACTGGATTTTAACATATAGGGAAGAAGTTGGTTTTCTAATTTGAAGCACTTAATGCTAGCAGTGTAATACCAGGTTCTCTTTGCCGATCTGTCCAGGATCCATAGGTACCTAACTTGCTATTAGACGTGATCTTTCCCCATATTTTTCGTGACTGCGTCAGGCATCTTCGGATCTAGAACTAGAAGCTCAGCGTCTCCTGCTACAGATTAGTGTTGCACCACTAGTAGAAGATCATGTTCATTATCCAAATCCTTGTAACTCTCTAAGCTTTTTGTTCTTTTCATACATTTTAGAATAATCTCTGCCTAAATGAAACCTAGAACTTTGTTTTACTTTTTTTTTTAAAATGGTATCAATAATGACAAGATACATTCCTTTTTCTCTTCTTTTGCCTGTACAGGGACTGAAAAACTACGTGTTACTGTCAGTTTCATTTTGCATCATTTTGGCTGGATCACTTTCCACAGCTTTTTCTAAAGTTTGAAAAGACCTTCTGGACCAGTAGATGGTGCTAACGTTTAACACAAATAGAAAGGCAGTGTTGGTAGATCACAATTCATTATAATTTTCAAAATATATGTCCAACATTTGCTCTAACTTGCTTCAGCCAAGTGGAAAATGAAAACATTTGGCATGAAAGAAAATCTGGAAATATTTGTTTCTGCGTTTCTTGGAATAATAAGAAAATCAAATTACTTTATTAATCAAAGATAAATTCTTTTATTGTTACTAATAATTAGGTTTTTTTGTTCAGGTGCTAAACTTCATGTCATAAATTGAAGTTTACTGTTGCAATGGTAGATAGTGATTTTAATTCTTAGGCTGAATTGCAAGCTGATTTGTTTTATTAAAACACTTTGTCGTACTGACTGAAAAATAAGATATGTCTTGAAATATTGCTTATGAAATTGATACACATGAAGGTAACAAAGCTTTCATTTTATTTAGAAGCATTATTCTTTAAAATCATTATTTTACATAAAAATGTTATCTTCCAGTTACTTCAGACTTGTGAAGGAAATAGAGTTTAATGGGTGCTGGAAAATAAATTACTTTTGTTCTGTTTTATTGTACTTCACAACATCTTCCATAACCACCACCAACAGGGACTGTTTATTTTCCTACTTGTGGCAGCTAACCTTTATATATGCAGAACATGTCATCTGAACCTCCCCTTAGCCTTTTCTTCAGTACATTAGACAACCCCAGCGCCTGCAGTCTTCCCTTGCTTGTAACTTACTTGTAATTTTTCTTTGTCTTTCCTGATAATAGAATGGTTTGGCTGAAAGGGACCTTAAAGATCATCTAGATCCAATCCTTCTGCCAAGGACAAGGATGCAATTCATTAGACCAGGTTGCTCGGGGCCCTGTCCAACCTGACCTTGCACACTTCCAGAGATGAGGCATCCGCAGCTTCTCTGGACAGGCTATTCTGGGCTTTCACCACCATCTGAGTAAAGAATTTCATTCTAAAATCTGATCTAAACCCAGGCTCTTCCAGTGTAAAGCCATTGCCTCTTGCCTTGTCACTGCCTGTATAAAATGTCCCTCTCCCTCCTTTTTATACACCACCTTAGGCTTCTGGAAGAGTGCAGTGAGGTTTCCCTGAAGCACTATGTGGTCTATATCATCATAGAACACCAAGACATGGCAGTCAGGCTGCAGTCTTTTAAAAACCAAGAAGTGCAGCCGTAAGATTATGGGTGGTTTTTCCCTTCCAATTTGCAAGCTCTGTTCATAGTTAGATATCACAGCTTTTTGCCATCATGGCTTGATATTAACATGTTCAAATTGCAATCATATTTTGTCCTTTGTCCCTTCTACCTTTCTTTGTCTGCTCTTCACCCAATTTGATCTTAGAACTGTTACTCAACCTGCTTTTTCCCATCTTGTGTTGTTTATTCCTACCTGGGTGTCAGGACTTGGTGTCTGATAGGTTTTTCCCCTGTAAGACATTTCTCTGATTTTGATCTCTGTGTTAACCCTCCAACCTCCATCCTCCAACAAGCAGCAGCATTTTTCAGTCAGATGTCATCTGCAAATTTAATAAATGTACTCTCTAATTGCTGTAAATAATTAACAAAAATGCTGCATGATACTAACCTTTACTTACATTTTGGTATCTAATACTTTTTACTTTCCAGGGAACAATTGATTAACCTTTGAGTACAATTTTCCTGTGTCTTAAAGTGCCTTTATATAGACTGCGTTCTCAGGGCTTTTACGTAACGTCTGATAGAACTGTTCAAATCAAGGTACGTGATGTGTTCTGCCCTAATACCTGATACTGGAGAGAAAACTGGTCATTTTTTCTGTCCATTTCCCAGGTCAGGCACAATTTCTCCTTGACAGATGCTTGACTGTTACTGACCTAGCCACTATTCTGTTGACTCAGACAAGGGAAAGTAATATATTCACTGTGTTTTCAAAATAACTTGAATTAATTTGGACATTTAATAATTTCCTTGATTCTTTTTAATTTCTTAAAGATCACCATCTTAAGGATTCCCATCCTAAATATTCCAGGAATATGCTCTGTGCCAGAAAGTTTCTGATAGACAAGGAACTGGCAAAACCAAAACACTCCTCAGGCTCCTCAGATTTATAGGTATGCCTTAATACGGCAGTTCTTCCCAGTCAGTTTTTATTCCAATGTCCCTGTTGACAGTTGTGCTAACAGTGGACATGATCAGTTTATGACTGAAAGAAGGGTGCTGTTCATTTCTGTTTACAGTGTCATTGCTGAATAGGGGCGAATTATCTCTTATTTCCTCACAGGTACTGACAAAAATACTCAACTTGTGACTCACTATTGTGCTGAAATATTGACAACGCAGTACAATATTTCTAAAGATAGTGTGGTTGTAGTCTGCAACCACAGTCTGCAGGTACACTCTATTCAGTGAGGTGCATACTCCTAGCTAGTCTATATATATGTCCTGGTTTGAGACAGATTCAAAGAAAATTATCTTCTGATAGAAAGCAGGTTGTAGTTACTTTTCTCCTACCAGATTCAGGAAAAGAAATATTTCCTCGGAGGAAAGTGAAGAGGAAAAAA